>CAUYUJ010015596.1:268560-313103 GCA_963575745.1 Prorocentrum cordatum | reverse complement strand
CGTCTTTGGGCCACCACGTGGTCCTTTCAGGGAATTTCTGGGCTTTCGTTGGGCTCTCCGAGGCCCTCCTTTGCAGAACTTTTCATGTTTTGTTTAGCATTGTTTTGGACTTGGCGGTCTGAGGGCCATGTTTAGCCCTGTTAGGACGTCTGAGGCTGTCTCGAAAGTCCCGTGAGGCCGTTTGAGGGTTGCGTCGGGAGCTCTCGATCATTTGGCACGGTGGAGCTCTCTTGGGCCACCTTCGGCCATCAGGGGCACAGGGACGCCCCTTGGACATCGGGCCATTTGAGTGGTTTTGGTGACGGAGGATGGTGGACCAGCGACATGGGCCGAACAGCGTCTGAAATGGTTTGGAGGCCCAAGCAGATGGTCCCTAGGATTTTTCGCGCCCGCGCACCACTGTGAACAGAGGGTGGTGCATCGAAGACGCCTCCAGCGAATTCCCGCCGACTTGTGGTCGGTCGAAAATCGGACTCTGTCGATGGCCTCTTAAATGGCATGCCGTGGTGTAATCTAGTACTGTATCTTTTAGAAGAAGGATCCCTGGGAGGCTTGTCGAAGGGTCTTTTTTGGCGGCCTTTGCTGAAACCTGGAATTCAGTGGTGCGTGCTTCCGGATGTCGCGGTCTGCAGTCTGTCCTGCACTCGCGCTTGCACCGCTTTTCTCCTCGGCCTGGAGTCAGTAGGCGCTCCTGGGTACGAGGCCTTACTGCATCGCCCCCCTCTGGCCTCCGATGGTCCGCCAGGGCCCGGGCTCTGCGGCTGCATGGCCCCGCTGTGCCCCCTCTGGCCTCCGCTGGTCCGCCAGGGCTTGGGTGCTGCAGGCGTGGGCCTGCGTCTGCGATGAAGCAACGGGCAGGTAGCCGTGTTTAGTCGCCCTCTGCCAGGCCCCCGCTGGTCTCCGCTGGTCCGCCAGAGCATGGAATCTGCAGGTATGGTGCGCACTTTGTATCGTTCCAAACTCATTCCATTGCTGGCCCCGGCTTGGTCTCGATGAAGACTCGCTCGGCGCTTTGTTGTTGGACGGTGCTTCTGTCCAGCAGGCAGGCTCCAGGGAGGGCTGTTCTGCTGCGTACCCCTCTCCTCTCCTCCCCGCCTCCCTCTTTACAAACAAGTCTGGGTAACTTTAGCAGGCAGCGCACTTCAGCAGAACTTTTAAGTAGATGACTGGTACCACAGTGCACATTAAACGCTCTGCCATCGCCAGGCGTTTGGGGAGCGTTGCCCCCCCGGGTCGCGCTCAAGGGGCCCTGCGTTGTCGTGCTTTCGCTGCCGAGGAAAAAAGGGGGTTGTCCAGTGGTGTTGTTCGGATCCCCGCTGGGTTGTCCAAGGATTTGTCCAGGGTAGGCCATCTTGTCGTCATCAAGCAGCATGGGTTGTCGGGGTTGCCCGAGGGGTTGTCTGGGGATGTTTCTTGATCGGATTTTTTCCGTTGGACATAGTAGGGTATTAGCCAAGGGAGAAAGCAAGCAAGCGCCTCCCGCATGTGCCACCCGCGTGCCCGCAACTCAGGGAAGTTCGGTATCCCCAGGGCGCAAGGCGGGGACCAATGCACTAAATAATGATAAGATCTCCTTTCGCTGCTCGTATCTGCTTGTCCTGTGGGATCCGCTCTGGCATCCGTGGAATGCATCCGCTCCTCATCCTGGCCCTGTACCCGTGGTCCTGCTCTCAGGATTTGGCCGCGCGCTTGGCAATGGCCTGGTGTCGATGCTCATCACGGGCTACTTTCAGGATCGCGTGTGGAGGTATCAGGGGGCCGTGGTGTGACATCCCTCGTGAGGCCGCCCCCGGTGGGATATCGCAGCCTCGCGTCTCGACTCGTGCGCCGCGTGCGTGCGTGCGAAGCCGCCCGCGAGTGCTCAGAGGCCGCTGGACAGGTCACGCTTGTGAAAACAGTGCGCCGTCATATCCGGGCGAGGCAGCAAGGTACCGACGGCTGGTCTCTGTTGTCTTCGGCCTCCGGAGGCCGTGTCCCGGCCACGGGACCGTGGCGAGAACGACTCAGGACGAGACGCCAGCCCCGCGGACGGGGTCGAGATCCCCATGGGCCGACGCCACGAAGACACCGCGACGTCCGTGGAGAGGGTGCTTCGTTCTCCCCTTGCTCCCGTCGTGGTCTCCCGTGGCGGAAGGCGGGGGCAGGGTTGAGTTGGGCGTGTCCCTCTACAGGAGGAGTGCTCGAAAATCGTCAACACATCGCCAGGGGATTTTCTTATTATTGCGAAGGCCTGACGGCCGGTGCCGCCGTCCCTGAAGAGGACCACGACGTCGGCGACGACGTGGGCCGAGACGGAGGCCGTGGAAGATGAGGAGGGAGAGGAGGAGGAGGAGGCGAGGAGGAGGGGGAGAAGGAGGAGGAGGAGGAGGAGGACGAGGAGGAGGAGGAGGAGGAGGAGGAGGAGGAGGAGGAGGAGGGAGGAGGGGGAGGAGGGAGGAGGCGGAGGAGGAGGGGGATGAGGAGGAGGGAGGAGGGGGAGGAGGAGGGAGGAGGAGGGAGGAGGAGCGTGGAGGTGGAGGTCAAAACATCGTCAGGGGATTCTCTTATTGTTGCCATGATTTTGAGCATCTTCTGTTTCTCGTCCAAGATCCCCGCCCGCAGGGGGACGCGCCCGACCCAAGGGCAGGGGCGAGGGGAGCGGCCTCCCGAGAAGGCCCCCTGTCTCTGCCTCCCTGGGGGGTCGGCGGGGCGTGCTGGCTTTCCAGGGTTGCGTCTCCTCGCTGCCCGCCGCCTTCCCGGAATCTAGGCTCAAGTCGGGCCTGTCCCTCTACGGGGGGGATAGACAAAAACAGTCAAAAGAGATGGTCTGGTGACGAGTATTTTGTAAGTATTTTCTATTGTTCGTCCAAAATCCCCTTGTAAGGGGACAGGCCCGACCTAAATCTAGGCCTCCTAGATGGGGTCGGAGTAGATGGGCTCGGAGGATCACGCCGCATCGCCGGTGCATCGCCGATGCGGCTTGATGCGGAGGCCGATTTCCTTCACGCGGACGTGAACGATGCATCGCCGACGTCGCCGATGCATCGCGAATACATCGTCGATGCATCGTCGATGTATCGCCGATCGGCGCGATCCTCCGACCCCATCTACTCCGACCCCATCTAGGAGGCCTCTATGGAAGGCCGCCCCCCTCGTCCTGTGGATTCCTCTTCCTCGAAGCCAAACTTACGTTGGGCGTATCCCTCTACAGGGAGAATATTCAAAAACAGGCAGAAGCAATCAGGGGACGTTTTTTTTGTTTTGATTATTTTTGGAGTATTTTTGGAGTATTTTTGGCTTTTCGTCTAAAATCCGCCTGTAAGGGGGCATGCCCGACCTAAAACCAGACCGCGTCCACTACTCGCAAAGTGCCTACTCGCAAACGCCAGGAAAAGAAACAGGTCTTCCTCTATGTGATGGGTCGTAAATCCCCCACGGTGGATCCAGGCCATTTGCGAGTGGTCATTTTGCGAGTAGTGGAACACGCTTTTCTATCTGTGGCCTTCCCCCCTTGTCCTGGTGATCGCCCAGCGGGGAGGTCAAGACCCCTGGGACCCCCCCCCGGTAGGCCGTGAGGGTGATCGCCGCCCTGAGGGAAACGTTCTGGGGCGTCACGGCGGAGCTCAGCAAGAGCAGCGCCCTGAGCGAGGAGGAGGCACCGCGGGGGGCTCCGCTCGGGTGTAGAGGAGGAGCAGGTAATTACACCGATACCGCTGCCCCATCCTCGTCGCCAACGCTGGATTCGCCTCGAAATCCTGATCAGAACGCGCCCCAGGAGAGGTCTGGGGAGTAGCGTTTTTCGTTTCTGTTCATTTCCGCTAGGAATTGGGGTGCCCAGCGCCCTCTCGACCTCCACCTGCCCGAGCCCGTCCACGCGGCAGGCGCCGTCGCCGAGGCGTTGCCGCGGCGGCGGCCACCGCCGCGCGGCATCTGCCGCGCGGGAGGCGCAGAAGGTGGCCTTCGGCCCATCTCGCCACCGTGCTTGGGTTGTGGGTCAGAGGCTTCTGGCAGCCTCTCGCAGGCGGTTTTTGGGCCTCTTGGGGGCCTCGTGGGGCCTCTTTTGGGCCTCTTGGAAGCTTTCTGGGGCCTTTGGGGGCCTGGTGGGGGCCTGCTGGCGGTCTCCAGGGTGATCTTGGGGCGGATGGATCGAAATGTCAGTTTGAGTTCACCCTCTTTGGCTCCTTCTGGGGCCCTTTTGGCTTGGTGCTCTCTTGGGCCGTCTTGGGGGCCACTTGGGCCGCCTGGGGGGCCTCTGCAGCCGTCTTTGGGCGATCTTGGGATCCTATTGGGCCGTCTTGGAGCGTAGGGAGCCCGAACAGGCGAGAACGCTGAAATCTTTAAACCTTGTTGGAAATCAACAATTTTGGCCTCTTGGGACCTCTTGGGGGTGCTCTTGGGGCTCTCTTGGTGCGTTTTGGGGGCTTCTTGGGCCGTCTTCAGGCCATCTTGGGAATCTTGGGGAGATCTTTTGGCGACTCGGGGCCCTCTTGCACCTTCTTTGGGACATCTTGGGGCTCGGTTGGCCCGTTTTGGGGCCCTCTTGTCTGTGGAGAGATCACGCGAGAACACGGGGAAGCCCCAGGAGCGCCCAGTCCACGTCGTGCTTCCCGGCACGGTGGCGGACATGCGCAGAGATCACCTGGTGGACCGTTCCTGGGCCACAAGGAAGGGTGTCTATGTTTGGATCACTACTGAGGGCCTGAGATTTTACGCGAGGAGGAGGAGGCGGAGGAGGAGGCGGAGGAGGAGGACGAGGAGGAGGACGAGGAGGAGGAGGAGGAGAAGGAGGAGGAGCGAGGAGGAGGAGGAGGAGGAGGAGGAGGAGGAGGAGGAGGAGGAGGAGGAGGGGGAGACCGCCACCCTCCCTGAGAGCACTGGGGAATTTCGTCGGCCTGTGTCTGTGTATTGATTTTCTTGGCGTGCTGGAGGTCGATGGGTCCCCGCCTGGTGCCCTGGCCATGGCGGCCTCGGCGGGGGTGGGTCCGCAGAGCAGGCGAGAGTTTTGGTCCATAGGACGCCTCGCGACTGGGCCCCGCCCGCTCCACCAGGGGGGGGGGACGAGCGAAATGGGCACGGAAATTTGGGGACGACGACCAACAGCAGTTCCCGTCCATGTTGAGCGGGGCTCGTTGTCGGTGTCGCCGCGGACGCTGTCCATTTGAGACAGAAGCTCGCCTGCCTCAAAGCGGCCGCTGTTGGTTCGGGATTGGACATCGTACCCATTTTGGGCATGCCAAGGGTGGCTCTGGGCGGAGGTACCCATTGATTTACAGCGGCCTCCGTGGACTTTGGAGGGCGCCAGAGGCCAGGCCGCCCAAATGGGGCTTGAGCAGATGTCGTGGTGTTGCTCTTTGCGCGCTCGCACGCTCGAGACCGCTCACCGGGATGCCGCCACTCAGGAGGACAGAGAGGGAAATTTGTGTGGTTCGGTGACCATATTTCTCCCAGGGCACGGCGGCAGGTCGTTGGATATGGATCAGTTCCAGGCTGCCCAAATGGCGGCGAAGGAGATGGGGTTGGAGCACGATTTTGTCCACGCCAGCGTCGTCGATGCATCGGCGATGCATCGCCGATGCGGCGCGATCCTCTGACCCCACCTGCTGCGACTCCGTTTGGGCGACCTCCACAAAGGGCTCCCAGAGTCGTCGGGGTCCCGAATCGCATTTGGAGCCGACCGTGCGCCTCGATTGTCTCCTAGGGTTAAGTCGGGCCTGTCCCTCTACAGGAGGAGTATTCAAAAATAGTAAGAAATCATACGGGGACGATTCTTCTATTATTGTTTGACCATTTCGGTGTATTTTGTTGAGTATTTGTTTCGCCCAAAATCTCCCTGTAGGGGGACAGGCCCGACCTAATCCTAGGGACATCCAAGTCATCAGTTGGCTCCAGGTGTACCCGACGGCTCGTCGCAACGGCGAGCACTTTTGTGACTCTTGCTGCCTGCTGGCCCAGGGGTGCGCCGATGAGCTTGTGCAGGAGGGTTGAAACCTTGCTAAGCGATATGTTTTCTTCTTCTTCTTCTTCTTCTTCTACATGAACCTTGTCTCGTTCGGCCTTCGTCCATCTTGTCTCTCCCTTTCCTTGATGCAGGCACTACGCGTTCGGGTGGAATGTGGAGCGTTCGTGTGATTGGCAGCTCCCTACAGGCGAGCGCCTACGCGGACATGAACTACGCGAAGTTCACAAATTCCCTAGCGGAATCGGGGCGGTGTGGAGTTGACATGCCCCCTTCAAATGGAGGGCCGCCGTGTAAGATCCAGGTGGAAGCTGTGGGACACAATGGCAAACCGATAGGGTGAGTAGTAGGATGCACTTAGCTATACATACTTGTTGACATTGCACTTATGTGCATCAATCAAACTATTTTTGTACACATGTACACTTTTGTATTCGTATACATGTATACGCCAGATTTTGAAGGATTGCTCCGCGTTGCCTCAATTCTTGGCCCACGCATCGCCCATGGGGGGTGATAAGGCCCAAGGGAACTCGGGAGCCTGAAGGCTCGGAAGAGCCGAGAGACAGGCAGGAGAGGAATGCAGAGCGCATTACAAGCCTCTGTCACAACATTTGACTTTGCTATGTGTGTGTGTGTGTGTTTGTGTATATACATATGCACGTATATTTGTGTTTATTTACATTCATTATTCTTGTTCATATATTTCCGTGTGCACGTGTAGTGTATATATATATATATATATATGTGTGTAAGTCGTGCGATTTTCCGCGATATAGTTTTGCGTCGCAGGGTTAGCGTTTCTGACATTTTCGCGTGGGACATTCTCAACATTTTGAGCATCCGACGCATCCCTCTCGCAGATCGTGACACCACGGTACAAACATGTTTTCTTGATTGGCACCTTCAAGTTGCACGAGTTTCAGTAATGTTGCACATTTGTATTAGAAGACCATTGGACTTACGTGTTGGCAGGTGTGGCTGTCGGTGGATGAGTCGACCGTTGTGATCTCGAACCTGTCAGGCAGGTTTGGTCCAGCGCACTCTCTTCACACGCTCTCACCATCACGTTCGTGCTCAGGCATGCTTGGGGGCCAGGCGGACGAGCAGGAGGGGAGGGGGGGGAGGATTTTGGGCAGGAGGAGAGGGCGGATGACGGACGCCGCTCCCGTCGCCCGGGGCAGGAATACGACGCCGCGCGGTCCTGATCGAGCGCGCGGCAGGGCGCGCGCACACGGCGCGCGCAGCGCCCCCCGCGGCGGCCGCACCGGGGGAGGGGAGGGCGGAGGGACGGCGAGGGGAGGGCAGGTGGACGGAGGAGGGGGAGAGGGATGGGGGGGGGGGGAGGGGGGGAGGGATGGGGGGGGGGAGGCCAGGGCGGGGGGTGGGAGCCAGGGAGGGTGGGGGGAGCTGGGGAGTGGGGGGGCGGCAGGGGTGGGGGGAGGGAGGGAGGGAGGGGAGGGAGGGAGGGAGGGAGGAAGAATTAGTTCTAGTTACACCTCGCGCGGCTTCGCATCCGCATTCGTTCTTCAATCGGATTCTGCCGTCGACCATTTCACGGAGGCCGGCTTCGGGGCCCAGCGGATCCAAGCGCGAGTCCTGGGGCATCCTTGTCCTCGTTCCCCGGAGGACCTCACTCTCCGGCGCCAGTGGCAGAAGACATGTCGGGCTATTGTTGAGCCGTCGACCCGTGCCACCCTCGAGCTCTTCATGCGTCGACGGTTGGCGCGGTACGATATGAGATTGTTCGAGCGGGCCCGCGCTGATCGCGCGCTGCTGGTGCTGCCGTCTCTGAGTTCTTACCCCCCGGCGCGGGCGCGGGCCGCAGTGTTGCGCGCATGGTGGAATGGTTGGGTCACGAGCCGACGTTTTCAAGAGCAGGGTCGATGTATCTTCGGGTATGCGTGCGAGGACAGCATCGAGCACTACGCCGGGTGCCCGGTCGTCCGCGAGTTCGGCTCCCGCTTCCTACTGCTCGACGCTCCCGTCGGCCCTGGAGCAATCGAGGATTTTCTGATCTTGGTGCCACGCTACTCCACAGGAGTTCGCGATCTACTGGTGAGGGAGAGCATCCGCATCGTGGCCGTGTGCATTTTACATTGTCGGCGCAGGCACTCTCCTGCAGGTGCCGGCTCGCTTGCTTGGCAGGCTCTTGCCCATACTGCCAAGGAGATAGTGCTTGGCAATGGCGCTGCGACGGCTTGCGTCGCTCGCGCCTGGGCTCCAATGCAGTAGGTTCTCTCTCCTTTCTTGCTCTCCGGCTGCCGCCGCTGCTTTGCTTCCGCTGTCTACGTGCTAGGGTTTCCACTTTCGCTCCGCACGAGGTTGGCCAGTTTGCGCTGTGCCTCGCTTGGTGCCGTGGGGTATCGCTTGTGTGGAATATCGATGGCCGCTTGGGCCTTGGGGGATATGTGCACGCAGCGTGCTAAATATGCTGTCGCTCCTGCTCCTCCTCCTCCTCCTCCTCCTCCTCTTCCCTGCTCTGGTTTCACTTGTCTCCTCCTCCTCCTCCTCCGGGGCCAGTTTTCGGCGACGACTTATTGGCAACGAAGCGTGCCCTGCCAAGCTCTCTGACAGAGTGCCTGAACGCTAGCTTTCAGAGTACCGTCAGGAGGTTCAGAGACCGCTTCGGGGAGCGCCCCCCCCAACAAAAGGCACCTGGCGCGGTACTTTTGCACTCGTGAGCGGTGGGAGTCCGTGAGGATAATCGGGGGCGAGAGAAAAAGGCGGGAGGAGGGTAATGTTCACGCCTGGATGAGATGCTAGATTGATGGGGTGATGTTTTCGTCAACGTGTTCGGAATTGATTGGTGGGTTCGCTGAGACGGACGGTCACGCGAGGCTAGGTGCCATCGCTTTGTACCTAGCTTTCGAGAGCCAACTGTGCACGATTCTTGGGCGGTTCTCTACAAAACCGCCGACACCATTGCACTCGCACCCGACCTTGTCCACAGTGTACCTAATATGAAAGGGTAGATTAATAACTACGCATCCGTTGGACCAACTTCAGATGGGCACGGCGACGACGCGCCCGACGTGCATTGGGACAGCGTGGCCGGGCACATCCGCTTTATCACCGACTGCACGCCCGTTGCTGGCGTGGTCAATGGGGCCACCGCGCCGCGCTTTCCACACCCTCCCTCGGAACCGTCTTCGCTCGAACCACAGAGCTCATTTGAGACGATCAGATCTGGGTAGAGACTGGCGCGAGATGCGCGTGAAGTGGTCTGGTGGCGAAAACGTGATTGGAATATCGAAGCAGACTTGTGGACTGTCCGCGTAACCCCCACCAGCCCATCCAGAAGCGATGCCGCGAGGGAAGGCAGCCGTGAAACGAGAGCTCGCGGACAGGCCGAGAGGGCCCTGGTCCTGGGGCCCTCTTGGCGTTCTTTCTTCTGGGCCTTTTGGGGGCCTTGTAATCCCTTTGGGGCTCTTTTGGGCGGTCTTGGGGCCCCCTCTTGGCGTTTTCTCGGGGGCCTGTTCGAAGCCTTCGAAGCCTCTCGTGGCCATGCTGGAGGGCGTCGATCAAAAGAGGTGGGTTCTCGACGTCAGTCTCCACATGGGAACCTTCAAATCGCCTCTTCGGGCCCTCGTGGGGCCCTCTTAGGGCGCTCATGGGCGGTCTTGGGGCCGTCTTGGAGGCCTCTTGGGCCTCTTGGGGCTCTCTTGGACCATCTTGGGGCCATCTAGAAGCCTCAAGAGCCCATGGGAAGCGAAACGGCGAGAAGGCACACATCATTGATTTCCCGGAGATTATTGAAGCATATTCGCTTCTTGCGGGGCTCCCGAGGGGGCTACGAGAGCAGTTGGAACCGTCTTATGGCTCTCTTTGGGGTCTCGTGGAGGCCTGTCGAATCTATCTTGAACCATCCTCGCTATCTCGAGCCATTTTGGCGACAGATCTTGGAGCATCGGGGGTCCTCTTGGAGCCATCTTGGACGAAAATGGACGCCCTGACACCTCGCAGGCCCCCAAAAATCCTCAGGGAGGGGTGGTGGTGGAGGGTACCCCTCCCCGAAGGGAAGAGGGGCTTGGGAGGAGAGGGAATGCAGACCTCGTTCGACCACCTGCGCCCTCAAGGGCTGGTGGGATTTGGTACCAACTATTCCCGACTGAAGCGACGGCGTCACCCGAGCAGGGTCGTGTTCTGCAGCCGCTTGGTGCGTGGAGGTTGTCACGCGCCGCGGTTTGATTGAATGCACTTGTCTGCGAATCGTAGCCAGTACAGTCATCAGCGATCCAGCTTCTTGCTTTACAGTGGAGGCGGTTGCTTTGGAGGAGGCGACGCTGACTGTGGAGAAATTCGCCTATAAGATAGGCAACCGGCCATCACAGAGCTGCTCTAGGCCTGGCGAAAGATACAGGGAGGGAGGACGGGAGGAGGGGGAGGAGGAGGAGGAGGAGGAGGAGGAGGAGGAGGAGGAGGAAGAGGAGGAGGAGGACGAGGAGGAGGAGGAGGAGGAGAGAGGAGTGATGCGGTAGGAGGGAGAAGGGATGAGAGGGAAGCGCTCCCTAAGACGTGAGTGTGCCCCCTCCATCCTCTCTCCTCCGACTTGTTTCCTCGACTCCTCCCTCTCTTCCTCCTCCATCCCTCCCCTCCCTTCTTCCCTCTTCCCGCGCGCACTTCCGCGCGCACAGGAGCGCTCTGGTTTGGGGGGAAGTCTTGGAATGAGAAGGGATGGTGATGACGACGATGATCGCGATGGTGTTTATGAAGATGATGGTGATGGTGGTGGTGGTGGTGATGATGATGATGCTGATGATGGTGGTGAGGAGGCTGACGCTGACGATCATGATACCGATGACGATGAGACGATGGCGACGATGACGATGACGATGACGATGGCGATGGCGATTAGGATGATGAGTCTGCTCATGATGCTGTTGCGGCTGCTGATGCCGCTGCTGATGCCGCTGCTGCTGCTGCTGTTGATAATGATAATGATAATGATGATGCTGATGATGATGCTGCTGATGATGATGATGCTGCTGATGATGATGATGATGGTGGTGATGATGCTAATGATGCTGATCCCGACGATGACGATGCCGATACTCATGCTGATGCTGCCACTGATAATGATGCTGCTGCTGATGATCATGCTGCTGCTGATGATCACGATGATGCTACTGATGACGCTGCTGATGATTATGCTGCTGATGATGCTGCTGATAATGATGCTGCTGCTGATGCTGATGCTGATGCTGATGCTGATGGTGGTGCTGCTGCTGCTGATGATGATGATGACGATGACGACAATGACGATGACGTTGACGATGATCACGATGATGCTGATGGTGATCCTGATACTGATGATGCTGCTGCTAATGATGATGATGATGACGACGTTGATGATGGTGATGCTGCTATTGATGATGATGATGATGCTGCTGCTGCTGATGCTGATGCTGCTGATGATGATGTTGATGTTGATGGTTCTGCTGTTGCTGCTGATGCTGATAGTGGTGGTGGTGATGATGATGAGGGTGCTGATGATGATGTGACTGCTGCTGCTGCTGTGGATGAAGATGCTTATGACGATGTTGGTGCTGGTGGTGATGATGATGGTGATGATGATTATGACGATGGTGATTGTGGTGGTGACGATGGAACATATGGTGGTATGGTGTTGACGATGATGCTACTGTTCATGCTCCTGCTGGTTATAACGATGACGATGATGACGATGACGATGCCGATGACGATGACGATGATGATGATGATGGTGATGATGATGCTGATGATGATGGTGATAGCGATGACGATGACGATGACGATGAAGATGATGATGATGGTGATGATGATGATGACGATGAAGAAGATTAGGATGATGATGATGATGACGACGATGGAACTCATGGTGGTGGTGATGATACTACTGTTCATGCTTGTTCTGGTTATAACGATGACGATGATGACGATGCCGATGATGTTGATGATGTTGATGATGTTGATGATGTTGATGATGATGATGATGCTGATGCTGCTGATGATGATGATGATGGTGATGACGATGGCGATGACGATGACGGTGACGATGACGATGACGATGACGATGATGATGATGATGATGATGATGATGATGATGATGATGATGATGATGATGATGATGATAATGATGATGATGGTGCAAGTGGTGGTGATGTTGCTCAGGATGATTGGTGTAGTGCTGCTGAGGATGCCGGACATGATCATGAAGGCGAATCTGACTATGATGACGATTCTGATGCTGCTGATGATGATGATGCTGCCGCCTGCGCGCGTGCGCCGCAGCACGAGAGAGCAGCGGACTCGCGCGAAGACGCGGCGGCGGCGGCGCGGGCAAAAGAGAGCGAATGGTTCCCCGCCTTGTGGTATGCAAAGGGACCAGGAGCAGGATCATTCTTCCTCCTCCTCCTCCTCCTTTTCCTCTTCCTCTTCCTCTTTCTCCTCCTCTTCCCCCTCTTTCTCTAAGTCTTCCTCTTCCCCTGCTGCCCCTTCCTTCGTCCTCCTCCCCTTCCTCGTCATCGTCCTCCTCTTCCTCCTCCCTTGCTTCGGGAGGAGGAAGAGCAGGAGCAGCATCCTTTCGCCTCCTCAACTTGCCAAGTTCAATCTTCCTCCCGCGTTTGGGCTCTCCACCTTGGAATGCTCTTCGTTCGAGGTACCTCCACAAGGCTTTGAGCCTTCGGCGAATTTGCTCGTGCTCTTAACCTGCACTCTTGCGGCCACGTCTCGGCTGTAGTCAGATATTCTTGCCAGGCTTGCCTTGTCATGTCCATGTGGGCCGTCCAAGATGGACTCCTTCCGTCGCTGCAGTCAGCCTTTGGCCCGTGCCTACGCTCGGCGTCCCCAGCACGAACTCGTTCGCTCTGGAAGATCCTATTCGGCGCGCCCTCGTCTCTGGAGGCCCCGAGAGGTCCCAGGAGGTCCCCAGAGGTCCCCAGCTGCCTCCGAGGCCGGAGCCCTCCGGAGATCCGCAGAGAGGCCTCCGGCAAGGCCCAGAGAGGACCAGGAGCCGCCTCCGCGTGGCGCTCCCTTCGGTATCCTTCAACCGACCCCCATCCCCATCCTCGTCCCCCTCGAGACCCCCACCAAATTACCACCCCCCTTGGGGATACACCCCTCGAGGCCCGAGGGGAACGGCCTATTTTCCCCATCCAGGGGGGCAAATCCGCCAGTGGGGCCCAGGCCACGCCGCTGGGGATGGGGATCGGCGAGCGCCAGGGCTGGCGTCACCCGCAGACCGCGCGGGGAGGCCTCGACGCGCGCGCGCGCGTGGCCCACGAGCCCGCTGTGCTGCCAGATGCCCCGCGGCACGGCCGCCTCGGTCGAGGCAGCGCGATGGGCTTGCTCACGGTCGCGGCCGCGGCAGCGTCTGGGCAGCACAAGGCGGCGCTGGGGATGCAGACGCACACAGCTCGCTATACACCCCCGGATGTGTCCGCCGCCGCCCCAGAGTGGTGCCCTGGGATCTCGAGGACGGCTCGCGGAGTGGGTAACGGGTGTGTGTGTGTTCGGGCCGTGGTCTTCGCGCGGACTTCAATCACTCCGACATAGGTACCATAAAAAAGAGTACTTTAGATAACAGTTCAAACCTTCACACTGTAACTGGTGCAGGGAGCAGGGACACCTAAGCCTCGCAGACTGTTGGCCCCCAAGGGGTGCGTCGGATTCTACGACTGCCTCTTGTGCCTTAGTTCGTTTGCTTGCCGTGTGTTTGGCGCAATCTGGGCACGTCAGCGAAAGTTGGCATGCAAAACGGGCAGAGGAGCTGCGAGCGGAGTGGAGCACATTGGTTATTTTTTATTTATATATATATATATATACAAGACTGCATTGGCGCTTCGCGCCATGCGCCTTGTTCCGGACGCTTCCCTGGCAAAGCAATGAATCATCGCTTTCTTCAGCAGGGAGGACCTGGAGGCCTGGACGGGCGACCCGCCCATTTTTCCGATATCCCGGGTGCCTGCTGACACCGCTTTCGGACGATGCGCTGGCACGCTTGTGCGCAGGAGTGGGGAAATCATGCTGATTTTTTCGCGCGCGAAGGTCCTTTGAGGAAGTAAGGAGCGTTCCCATGACACGCCGAAAAAGTCACAGTAGCTCCGAACACATCGATTTTTGATCGCTTCCCGAATGCCTGGAGGGCTCCAGGCACTCAGGAAATCTTCGATCGTCGAATTTCGAATCTAGATCCATTGCCTGTCCCTTTCGATCGGGTAGCTACTGAAACCTCGAGCCTCAAACGTGGAACCAAGATCGTCGGGTCAGCTTGATGTATTTCGTAGGAGAACGCCGTCTGGTCGTTTTTGGTGCTCTTTTGTGCCGTCCTGGGGCACTCTTGGGCCGTCCTGGGGGCTTCTTGGGCCGCCTTGGGGAGCTGGGGCCCTCCAGAGGTCTTCTGAAGCCATCTAGGGCCCTCTTGCGGGCCTCCAGTGGCGTTCTTGGAGGTATCCCATGGCTTTCGTGGGTCTCTCTTGGGAGCCTTCTGGGGGCATCTTGGGCTTCTTGTGGGCAGTCTCGGGGCTCTCTGGGGCAGTCTTGGGGCCCCCTTGGGCCGCCTTCGACCCCTCTAGGGGGCCTCCCGGGCCGTCTTGGGGCGAGATTGGGGGCCCATTGGGCCGTCTTGGACGCTGCGAAGACCCAAAAAGCGGAGATGCACGACAAATGTATTTCCTGAGAGAATGTGACGATTTTGGCTTCTTCGGGGCTCTCTTAACGGCCTCTTGGGGTGTCTTGGGGGCCTCTTGGGCCGTCTTCAGACCATCGAGGTTCCTCTTGGAGCGCTCTTGCGCTGTCTTGGGTCTCTCTTGCGCCTCTCCGACGACCCCTCTAATCGCTTTCAGTCGGCTCGCGAGGCCCAGCGAGGCGCCCTGGGAGGCCCGGAAGGGCCACCGAACCTTTTCAAAGGGCGTCCAGGGGGCCGCCGAAACGTCCGAAAGGGCGTCCGGAGCGCTCCTGGGGGAAGGATCCGGTTTAGGGGGGGGGTCCGGGGTGGGGTGGGGTGGGGGTTTTCCGGGTAATAAAATATAAGAGTAGGAATATGTATATGTATATGTATATTATATTATATATATATACATGTATATATGGATATATATATATATATATATATATATTTATATATATATATATATATATATATATTATATATGTATATTTATATATGTATATATATACAAGATTGCATTGGCGCTTCGCGCCATGCACCTTGGTCCTTGAAGTTTGGTGTGCAGGCGGAATAACAGGAATCTCAAGCCGACAATTTAGCGATAACTCCTTGTTGCCTTTTCCGGCATCGCCGCTATAATGATGTTATTCGTCCTCCATGCTTCTTGTTTTAATTTTCGCCATTTCCTGCGCATTCTCCCCATCCTCCGCAGCTCTTTTTTTGCGGAGGCTCCTCCTTGGAGAGCCTCTGGGGGCCTCACAAAAGTTGTTTCAGGCTTTCTTAAGGCCTTCTCGAGGCCTCCTGGGCGTATTCTGGGGGCCTCTGGGGGCTTCCTCGGGCCACCCTGCCTCCAACCGCGGTCTCCCTGAACGACCGGGTCACGATTTGGAATGCTTCGGAGGGTGTCTTGGGGCCATCTTGGGCCGCCATGGGGCTCTCTGAGGGCCATCTTGGACCCGTGTTGTGCCGTTTGGGGGCTCTCTTGGACTGCCCGGAAGCCCTTTCGGATGGTTGTGGGGCGATTTTGGAGCCTCCCAGGCGGCTTCGGACGCCCAGAAAACCGCCGTCTTGGAGCGTCGGGAAGCCGAAAAGAGGAGAACCCCCAAATTCACCCAAAAGCAACAGAACAATCAATTTTTGGGAGTGCTCTTGGAGGCCTCTGTGGGACCGTCCTGGAGGCCTCTTGGGCCATCTGGAGGTCACGTCGGTCACTCTTGGAGCGCTCTTGTGCTGTCTTGGGGGTCTCTGGGACGTCTCCGATGACCCCCCTGATCGCCTTAGGTGTGCTGGGAAGGCTTGGCAAAACGCCCCGCGAGGCCTGGGGGGCCGCTTCGAGGCCCGTCCAGAGGGTCCCAAAGCCCCAGATCCCGGGAGTCCGGTTTTGGGGGGGGGATGACCCCTTTCGCGTTCCGCCCAGATTGTAAAAATCTATAAAATGAATATGGTAACGGAGAAAAGCCCAATCAAAGTCTTTTTAAGGCTATAGGGCCATGGGGCTATTGGGCTATAGGGCGATGGGGCTGAGGGGCTACAGGGCTATGGGGCTATAGGGCTGTAGGTCCACAGGGCTATAGGTCTATAGGGCTACATGGCTATAGGACTACAGGGCCATAGGGCTATAGTGCTGTAGGGCTATAGGGCAGTGGGGCTATTGGGCTCTGGGGCTATTGGGCTATAGGGCTACAGGGCTATTGGGCTATGAGTCTATAGGGCTATGGGGCCATTGGGCTATAGGACTATAGGGCTATAGGGCTAATTATAGGGATATAGGGCTATGGGGCTATAGGCAAATAGAGCTATAGGGCTATATGGTTATAGGGCTGTGGGGCTATAGGGCTATAGGGCTATAGGGATAGGGCTACAGGGTTATAGGGCTATTGGGCTGTAGGGCTGTAGGGCTATAGGGCTATAGGGCTATAAGGTTACAGTTCTATAGGGATTTTTGGATATAGGGCTACAGGGTTATAGGGCTATTGGGCTATTGGGCTATAGGGCTATATGGCCAGAGGGCTATGAGGCTATAGGGATGTAGGGCTATAGGGCTATGGGACTATGGGACGATGGGGCTATGGGGCTACAGGGCTATGGGGCTATAGGGCTGTAGGTCCATAGGGCTATAGGGCTATATGGCTATAGAGCCATAGGGCTCTAGGGCTATAGGGCTATAGGGCTATAATTCAAGAAAGCTGTAGGGCTATAGGGCTATAGGCCTATTGGGCTATAGGGTTATAGAGCTATTGGGCTATGGGGCTATTGGACTATAAGGCTATGGGGCTATAGTGCTATAGGGCTATAAAAGGGGCTATAAGGCACTAGGGCTATAAGGCACCTGGGCACCTGGGCACCCGAGCACCCGAGCACCTGGGCACCCAGGCACCCGGGCACCCGGGCGGGCCGCGGAAATCGGCGGCAGAGCTCACCTAAGCATATGAATCCGCTAGGACCCCTACAGAGGCAAGCTCTGATTGGTGCATATAGAGTGACAGACAGAGGGAGAGAGAAAGTATGAGAAAGAGTGAGCGAGAGAGCGAGAGCGAGACAGAGAGAGGGGGAGACTAGTTATCTCGCACGCATTATTGGGCGGGTTTCTGAAGCTGTGTCCGCCACTGAGACACAGAGAAAGGAGACTGATGCTTTGCGTGTGGAACGTCGGCTCGTTGGCCTTGCCATCAATATCCTGAGTTCTTGAGTTGCGCGGCTCGTCAGGGAGTGTACACAACAAAGCCAACAGAAGAGGCGGAAGTGTCATTCTGGGTGTGAGGGAGGTCTTGGCCACGGCCTTCGCGGAGGAGGTGGACAGAGTGCACATGTCGCCCCCAGCTTTGTTGCATCTCCTCTCTTGCGAGCCAGACAGCATGAGGGAAGGGAAGTTGCTGCCGACTATTGCGGCAAGAGGGATGTTACCTCTTCAATGAGATGGGGACGCCGGGGCAGGGGCGCAATCATGCTATTCTAAGGCAGACGGGGGCTCATGCATTCGGCTGCGTTAGGAATCGACAAAGCTTGAACGTCTGCTGCGCCGAATGGCACGGCGCCCCAGAAAGCTCTCGAGAGGCGCGGCTGCAGTGACAGGTCCCACCATCCCGATGAGACTTAATCTCTCCTAGGCCGTGCCTCCGCAAACCTGGTCGGAACACGTATATATTTCTCTTTCTCGTTCTCTCTCTCTCTCTCGTTCATTCTCTTTCCCTCGCTCTTTCTCTCCCTCCGCTCTTGGAGGCCTCCTGGGGCCATCTTGAAGGCCGTTCGGGTTCTCTTAGGGCTCTGTTGGGGGCCTTCGTGGTGGCCTGGCCGCCCTGGGCAGATCCATGAGACCACTGATCAAAAAAGGAGGCGTGGGCAATAAGCGCCCCTTGTGAGGCGCTTTCCTCGGGCGCTCTTGGTTTCCAGCTAATGTTTAAGACGGGAACCTCTGGGGGCCTCTCCGAGGCCTCGTGGAGCCCTCTTGGGGCTCCCTGGGAGCTCTGAAGGAGGGGAGGTTGGAGGGTGGCGGAATGGTCGCGGAGAGGGGGCGAGTTTGATGGCTTTCCAGGCCCCGAGTCCAGACCCAGGGGGGAGGGGCAGGGGGAGGGGTCAACCTGTCCCCGAGGGGAAGGACGGCTGACTCGCTGAGCTGCCTGCGCCCAGAGTGTTGGCCACGCCCTCCCACAGCCCGCGGCTGACCTGCTTCTCCCGGCGCGGGCGCGCCCCGCAGGTCTCTGGAGTGCCCGTGCACCATCGACAACACGCGCGGCGAGCGAGCGGAGAACATGGGTGGCGGAGCCACCAACATGCCGGTACTGGGGTTGATGCGGGCAGAGGGGAGAAGACGGGGAGAAGACGAGGAGGAGGAGGAGGGAGAAGATAATCATGATAAGCATGAGAAGGGGGCGAATGCCGACATTGCCCTCTTGGTTGTACGATGTCGGATGAAGTGTCGTATATACGATACGTATGTAGGTTATTATATATATACACATGCATGCATGTATGTATGCATGCATGTATGTATGCATACATGTATGAATCCATGACTGCATGCATGTTTGTGTGCATGTACATGTACAAGCATGCATGCGTGCATGCATGCATGGATGCATGTAAGTACATGTGTATGCATGTATGCATGTATGAATGTATGTATGTATGCATGCATGCATGTATGCATGCATGCATGTATGTATGCATGTATGTATGTATGTACGTCGGTGTGTGTATGTATGCATGCATGCATGTATGTATGTCTGTATGCATGCATGCATGTATGTATGCATGCATGCATCTATCTATCTATCTATGTATGGATGTATGTATGTAATGTAGTGTAATGTAATGTAATGTGATGTAATGTAATGTAATGTAATGTAATGTAATGTAATGTAATGTAATGTAATGTAATGTAATGTAATGTATTGTGATGTATTGTAATGTAATGTAATGTAATGTAATGTAATGTAATGTAATGTAATGTAATGTAATGTAATGTAATGTAATGTAATGTAATGTAATGTAATGTAATGTAATGTATGTATGTATGTATGTATGTATGTATGTATGTATGTATGTATGTATGTATGTATGTATGTATGTATGTATGTATATATGTATGTATGCATGCATGCATGCATGTATGTATGTATGTGTGCACGTGCATCTGTAGGTACGTATGCATGTATGCATAAACGTATGCATGCATGCAGGCATGCATGCATGAGTGTATGTATGTATGCATGTATGTATGCATGTGTGTATGCCTATGTGCATGTATGTATGTATGCAGGCACGCACGTATGTATGCATGCATGTATGCATGTATGCGTGTATGCCATGCAGGCATGCATGTATGTATGCATGCAGGCATGCATGTATTTATATTTAGTGCATGCACTAAATAAAAATACATGCATGCCTGCATACATTTATATTTAGTGCTGGCCTCCGGCCAGTGCCGCCGATCCGGGGCGCTCCAGATAATGATGATGACGATGATGATGATGATGATGATGATGATGGTGATGGTGATGGTGATGGTGATGGTGATGGTGATGAGGATGCTGATGATGATGACGATGATCATGATCAGAATGATGATCATGGTGATGGTGATGTTCATGATCATATTGATGAAGCTGATGATGATTGCGATTATGTTTATCATGGTAATGGCCATGATGAAGAGCATGGAGATGGTGATGACGACCCTGGGGAAGCGGTCGAGAGGTCCGGTGGCCCACGCTCCGAAATCGAACCGCTGGGTGCCAGGAGTCTTCCATGCCCTACTTCCTGATCCGCCCATCGTCTTTTCTCTCCCAAGCTTGTCGATTGTTCCTACGTCGGGCCTCCTTCACGCACTCGACGCTCTCTTGCCGTCCGCAGGGTGGTCACTGGTCCGTGTGGGCCTGTGCTGTGTTACCACCGTAGTTGTCGCTGCCGCTGCGGCTGTTGCCGTCGACGAGGGGTGCGGACGGGAGGACGTCAAAGTGAGAGCAGAGAACGTCGCCCCCCCCCCCCCCCCCCCCACACACACACACACATTGAACAGTCAAGAGAAAATGACAGATTTTTGCCTCTCGGAGCGTGGGGCTCTTGGAGAGTCTCGAAAATTTCTCAGCCCGTACTCGGGCCATTTTGGGCGTCTCGGACCAATCTTTCAGTGATTCGGGGTCGTTGTGGGTCGTTCTGACGGCTTCTTCGGGTCCTGTTGGTCCGTCTTGGGCCCCCCTCGGGCTGGGCAAAGTTATGCAGGGGTATTCCGGGGGCCCCAGAGGGCGCGCGGAGAGGCCCGGTAGAGATATGAAAGTTCGGGGTCCGAGCCCATGAAGGATCCTTTGGCTTGACTGAGGCTCAGAGGATTGAGCAAGGGACATCGGGAAGCGCCTTGGGGCTCGTTTTGGGACTTCTTGGGCATTGTTTCGGGCCTCTTGGGGGCGTTCTGAATTCTCTTGCGGGCTTTATGGGGCCTCCTGGGGGCGTCTTGGAGCCTTTGCGCTGCACTGCATGGCGGCGAGAATGGCGCCCCCCTTCCCCTTCCCCTTCCCTCTGCGGAGCGACCCCCCAGTCCCCTTCCGTTCTTGAGCGCGGAGTGGCGTTGGGAATGGCGAGCCCCCTCCCCTCCCCTGCGGAGCAAACGCCCTTCCCGTTGCCGAGCGCTGAGTGGCGTCGGGAATGGCGCCCACCCCCCCTCTTCCCACCCTCTGCAGAGCGCCCAAGCCCCCGGCTCCCGAGCACTGAATGGCGTCGGATAATGGCGTCGGGCACGGGGTCCTCCCGCCCCCTTGCAGAGCGAACCCCCCCTCGCGGGTCCCGAGCACTGACCGGTGTCGGCGGAGCACCGAATGGCGTCGGGAATGGCGTCGGGAATGGCGCGCTCCCCGCTCCCCCACCGCCAGGCTTCCGAACACTGCATGGCGTTGTGAATGCCCCCCCCTCCCCGCAGACCGACCCCCTCCCAGCTCCCGAGCACTGAATGGCGTTGGAAACGGCGTCCCCCCCCCTTCCTTGTCCACGGCTCCCGAGCAGCGAACCCCTCCCCGCGGGTCCCGAGCACTGCGTGGCCTCGGAAATGGCGCCCCCCTTCCCCCCCCATCTCCCCTGTCCACGGCTCCCGAGCAGCGACCCCCCTCCGGGTCCCGAACGCTGAATGGCGTCGGAAATGGCGCCCACCCCCCCTTCATTGCCCACGGTTCCCGAGCAGCGAACCCCCCACCCAGGTGCCGAGCATTGCATTGAATGGCGTCGGAAATGGCCCCCTCCCTGTCCACGGCTCCCCAGCAGCGAACCCCCCCGGTCCCGAGCACTGAATGGCGTCAGGAATGTCGCCCCTTCCCTCCCCCCCTATGCACGGCTCCCGAGCAGCGAACCCTTCCCCCGGGTCCCGAGCACTGAATGGCGTCGGGAATGGCGTCCCTCCTCCTCCTGTGCACGGCTCCCGATCAGCGAACCCTTCCCCCCCCGGGTCCCGAGCGCTGAACGGCGTCGGGAATGGCGCCCCCCCTCCCCGTCCACGGCTCCCGAGCAGCGAATCCCCACCGGGTCCCAATAGTGTCGGGAATGGCGTTCCCCCCCTTCACGGTTCCCGAGCAGCGAACCCCCCCACCTGGGTCCCCGAGCTCTGAATGGCGTCAGAAATGGCGCCCCCCCCCTCTCCCCTGTCCGCGGCTCCCGAGCGGCGAACCCCCCCCGGGGTCCCGAGCACTTATGGCGTCGGAAATGGCTTCCCCCCCCCGTGTCCTCGGCAGCGAACCCTTGCTCCGGTTTCCGAGCATTGAATGGCGTCGGAAATGGCGTGCCCCCCTCTCCCCCCCTTGTCCACGGCTCCCGAGCAGGGAACACTTCCCTTGGGTCCCGAGCATTGAATGGTGTCGGGAATGGCGTCCCCCCCCGCCCTTGTCCATGGCTCCCGAGCAGCGAATCCCTCCCGGCACCCGAGGCGTCCCCTCCCCCCCCTTCCCCCTGTCCACGGCTCCCGAGCAGGGGGTCCCGAGCACTGAATGTCGTCGGAAACGGCGTGTCCCCGCCCTCTGTCCACGGCTCCCGTGCAGCGAATCCCCCCGCCCGGGTCCCGAGCACTTAATGGGGTCGGGAATGGCGTGCCCCCCGCCTCTCCCCCCTGTCCACGGGTCCCGAGCAGCGAACCCTGCCTCTGGGTCCCGAGCACTGAATGGCATCGGGAATGGCGTCCCCCCCTTTGCAGAGCGAAGCTTGAGCGAACTTGAGTCCACACTCTCAGAAACTCATTCGCTGGATCGGCGGACATAATATATATATATATATATATATATATACGTATATATATATACGTATATATATATATATATTCCTATTCTTATATTTATATTACCCGGACCCCCCCCCCCGGACCCCCCCCCTAAACCGGATCCTTCCCCCAGGGACGCTCCGGACGCCCTTTCGGACGTTTCGGCGGCCCCCTGGACGCCCTTGGAAAAAAGGTTCGGTGGCCCTTCCAGGCCTCCCAAGGCGCCTCGCTGGGCCTTGTGAGCTGACTGAAGGCGATTAGCGGGGTCGTCGGAGAGGCTCAAGAGAGACCCAATACAGCGCAAGAGCGCTCCAAGAGGAACCTCGATGGTCTGAAGACGGCCCAAGAGGCCCCCAAGACACCCCAAGAGGCCGTTAAGAGAGCCCCGCAGAAACCAAAATCGTCACATTCCCTCAGGGAATACATTTGTTGTGCATATCCGCTTTTTGGGTCTTCGCAGCGTCCAAGACGGCCCAATGGGCCCCCAATCTCGCCCCAAGACAACCTGGGAGGCCTCCTAGAGGGATTGAGGGCGGCCCAAGGGGGCCCCAAGACTGCCCCAGAGAGCCCCGAGACTGCCCACAAGAAGCCCAAGATGCCCCCAGAAGGCTCCCAAGAGAGACCCACGAAAGCCATGGGATACTTCCAAGAACGCCACTGGAGCCCCGCAAGAGGGCCCTAGATGGCTTCAGAAGACCTCTGGAGGGCCCCAGCTCCCCAAGGCGGCCCAAACAGCCCCCAGGACGGCCCAAGAGTGCCCCAGGACGGCACAAAAGAGCACCAAAAACGACCAGACGGCGTTCTCCTACGAAATACATCAAACTGACCCGACGATCTTGGTTCCACGTTTGAGGCTCGAGGTTTCAGTAGCTGCCCGATCGAGAGAGACAGGCAATGGATCTAGATTCGAAATTCGACGATCGAAGATTTCCTGAGTGCCTGGAGCCCTCGAGGCATTCGGGAAGCGATCAAAAATCGATGTGTTCGGAGCTACTGTGACTTCTTCGGCGTGTCATGGGAACGCTCCTTACTTCCTCAAAGGACCTTCGCGCGCGAAAAAATCAGCATGATTTCCCCACTCTTGCGCACAAGCGTGCCAGCGCATCGTCCGAAAGCGGTGTCAGCAGGCACCCGGGATATCGGAAAAATGGGCGGGTCGCCCGTCCAGGCCTCGAGGTCTTCCTTGCTGAAGAAAGCGATGATTTATTGCTTTGCCAGGGAAGCGTCCAGAACAAGGCGCATGGCGCGAAGCGCCAATGCAGTCTTGTATATCTATATATATTCCTCTTCGAATATTCTTATAGCGGACCCCCCCCTGACCCCCCCCGTACATAAATTCGGCCCTAGGCGCTCCCACCGACGTCAAATTTGAAATTCGGTTTCGGGAGCCTCTCCCGGCCATCCCTGGACGGCCCCGCAAAGCTCCAAGGCGACCCAAGACCGCTCCAAAACGACTCATGAGCGCTCAAAGAGGCCTCAAGGTGGCTTCAAGACGGCCCAAGATGCTCTCAAGACGCCCCAAGAGGCCCCCAATAAGACCCGCAAGAGGTTCAACTCGTCCCATTCCCTTCGGGAAAACGTGCATTTTTAACGTATCCGCTTCTTTGGCCAATAGGGCTCCAAAACGACCCAAGAGAGCCCCAAGACGGCCCCAGAGAGCACCAAAAGGCTTCCCAGAGAGCCCCAAGAAGGCCGCAGGAGGCCCCCAAGAAGAACCAAGAGGGCCCCAAGACGGCCCAAGCCCCCCAGGACGGCCCAAGAGGGTCCCAGGACGGCCCAGGAGGGCCGCCAGACAACCCAAAAGAGCCTCAACAGGAGCCCCACGAGAGCCCCGAGAGGCCATACCCTTATCAGCCATATGAGGCCTGTCGGCCTCCTCATGGTGCCCCATGAGCCCTGTGAGGCCTGGGAACCCTAACACCTCCAGAGCTCTCACCCCCACCCGCCCCCCCATTCATAATCCAGATCACGGGTGTGCCGCCATGGACGGTTCGGTGGCATGCACACGTTGGGTCTTCACCGTCGGTGGAGCGGTGAGGCGGCATGCACACGTTGGCTCTTCACTGTCGGTGGAGCTCCCTGTGGGGTGCGGTCCATTCGAGGGGACATTCGGCACACATGTGGTGACGTAGCGTTCTGCGGGTCCTCCCAGGAAGACGGATCACAAGGGCCCCAGGAGGGCCACGAGACGGCCGAAGGTGCCCCACTGCGAATCCTCTACTCGGAGCCGCAGGTGAAGCCCGCTCTCCTGGGGGAGAGGCACACAAGGAGAGGACAAGGAGCAAGGAGGTGGATTTTTTGGATTGCACGGCTGACGAAGCAGATGCCTGTCAGCTGAGGGCGGCGCTGCAGCTAGCAGAAACTTTGAAGAACAGACAGGCAGGCTGGCTGACCTAAAAAGCATGGATCTGCATGGGCACCAAGTCTACAAGTACAGTACAGTACGAGGGGACCCCCGCGACAGAGCGGACGGAACGCGTCGAACCGAAGCAAGGAGCCCAGCCCCTCCCAAACCACATCACACCTCTCTTTACTACCCCCCATAATAGGCGACTGGACGGCGAACGCTAAAGGCGGCGACAAATATGACGTGTGTGCCTCGTCCAGGGCACTCGGCTGAGGGGAAGGAGGGAGGGAGGGAGGGAATATATGTGAGAGGGAGAAAGAGGGCTGGGACACAGACCGAACTCCTCCTGCTCTCGTAGCACGGAGCTGAGCGAAGGCTGGGACACAGACCGAACTGCTTTGCTCTCGTGATGTCGTGATGATCCATCATTCCCCCGTATACACATGCCTAGAAGCTACACGCGAAGCGCACGAAACAGCAGCGGACATGCCCCAGCTAAGAAAGGTGTGTCGCACGGGTGCAAACGCTCTGGCTGCCCTGAGAGCACTGGCACAAATCGCTACACACCCCTGGGTCAGGCGTACGAGAACCGTTGCTGGAAAAAGCGCTGCGGCGGTGTATGGCAGAAACGGGCTGAATCGGGGGTGAAGCGAACGAGGAGGAGTGAAGAAGGCTGGGACGCAACCGAAAACTTCCTGCTCGTAACCTGCGACGGGGCAGACGGCACACGTCGGCACGAGCGTGATGCAGATCTCCTCATCCTATCCTCCCTCACCTCCAACAATCCTCTCCAAATCAAGCGGCCGGCATCGGGTCGAACAAAGAATCGAACTGCCGAGTCGTGGCTCTCGGCCACTCGGGAGGAGGAGGGAAACAGGAAGAGGCTGGACGAGAAGGAGGAAACTAACCCATACAAGCCCGACGGTGCAGTTCTCGACGTTTCTGCCTCTCGGGACTGTTTTCGGACCACCCGTCCAAAGTCGATCTGGCATCGGGGACCGGTTTTGGGCCCTATGAGCCCTATGAGCCCTATGAACCCTATGAGCCCCATGAGCCTTACGAGTCCTTAAGCCCCATGAGCCCTATCAGCCCTACGGGCCCCATGGGCCCCATGGGCCCCATGAGCCCTATGAGCCCGATGAGCCCTGTGAGCTTTACAAGCCCAATGGGCTCTATTGGGCCTATGAACCTTATGGGCCCAATGAGCCTTCTAAGCCTTGCGAACCCATGAGCCGCATGAACCCTATGAGCCCTATGAGCTCTGTGGGCCCTATGGCCCCCGTGAGCCCTATGACCCCCACGAACCCTAATATTCCAATGAGCCCTAGGAACCCTAGGAGCCCTACGAGCCCATGAGCTCTCCGAGCCCCACGAGCCCCATGAGCTTGATGAGCCCTCTGAGGCCTATGAACACTAGAAGCCCCATGAACTTCATGAACTCACGAGCCCCAGGAACCCCATGAACTCAATGAACCGAGCCCCATACCCCCCGACCCGCCATGACACCATATGAGCGCGATGACCCCTTATGAGGCCTATGCGCCCTATGAACCCTAGAACCCCCTCAGCATTAGGAGCCGCGAAGCCTTGCGAGACCCATGAAACCCCCCTCTGAGCCCTACGAGCCCAGTGAGCCGTATACGGCCAATGGGCCCTATGTGTTCTGTGGCCCCGACTTGTCCCTTCACCCCAATAGGCCCTATGAGCCCTACGAGGCCCATGCGCTCTGTTACCGCTATGGGCCCTATGGTCCCCAGGTGCATTGCGAGCTCTATGAGCCCAGTGGCCCCCCAAGAGCTGATGACTCCAAGGAGCCCCAGGACCCTTATAAACAACATGAACCTCCCATGGTCCCCATGACTTCTGTAAAAGCCATTCAGCATTACGTATAAGCCCCGTGCCCGATGTGCACAAACAGTCCCATGACCCCAACGAACTCCATGAGCCCTGTGAACCCTGTGAGTCTCATGACCCCCTGGAGGCGCATCGGCAGGATCACCCCTCGCCTAACATGGGAGCTCCGAGCCCCAGGGCCCCATGACGGCAGAGACCCCTTCTGAGCATTTGAGCCGCAACATCCCCTGTTTGCCCCATGGTCTCCATGGCCAGAACACACCGCGGCTGTGACGACAACCGATCTCATCGCGCCTCCCGGGCGCCACGCTACCAAGATTTTAAAGGCGAAGCGCAGCGAGCCGGTAAAATCTTGTATGTATTGTTATTCGTATATATGTATGTATATGTATGTGTATTTGTGTATGTGTATGTGTATGTGTAGATGTAGGTGTAGGTGTATGTGTATGTGTATGTGTATGTGTATGTGTATGTGTATGTGTATGTGTATATGTATGTATGTAATGTATGTTTGTATGTATGTTTGTATGCATGTATGTATGCATATATGTATGCATGCATGCATGTATGCTTACATGCACGTATGTATGCATGTATATATATATAGGTATACGTGTATCTATGTATGTATGTATGCATGCATGCATGCATGTATGCATGTATGTATGTATGTATGTATGTATGTATGTATGTATGCATGCATGCATGTATTTATGTATGTATGTATGTATGTATGTATGTATGTATGTATGTATGTATGTATATATACAGGTATGTATGTATGTAGGTATGTATGTATGCATGCATGTATGTATGTATGTATGCTTGTATGTTTGTATGTTTGGATGTATGTATGCATGTATGCATGCATGTATGTATGTATGCATGCATGCATGCATGCACGCATGTATGTACGTATGTATGTATACATGTATGTATGTATGTATGTATGTATGTATGTATGTATGTATGTATGTATGTATGTATGTAGGTTTGTCTGTATGTATGTATGTATGTACGTATGTATGTATGTATGTATGTATGTATGTATGTATGTATGTATGTATGTAGTCATGATTGTATGTAGGTCGGTAGGTATGTAGGTGGGTCTGCATGTATGCATGTTTTATGTATGTGTTTATTTACGCACGCATGTGTGTACGTGTGTATGAATGAATGTATGTATGTACATGTACATGTATACCGGGGGACAGGGCTGGTGGCTCCCAGGATGGCCCCCCGACGCGCCATGGGGGCTCTGGGGCCCTGGGAGCGCGCTGGGATCGCGCCAAAAGAGCTCCAAGAGCGGTCCGAGAGGCGTCACAGACAAGCCAAGAACGCTCCAAGGCACCCAAAATGGCCCCAAGGGGACCCCAAAACCGGCCCAAGAGGCCCGCCAGGAGGCTGAAGACGCCTCCAGGAGGCGCCAAAAGAGCTCCAAGCGTCCAAGAGCGGTCCAAGAGGCCTCCAAGACAGCCCAAGAGCGCTCCAAAGCGCGCAAGACAGCCCCGAGAGGACCCCTATGACCGCACCAAGTCGGCCAAGAGGCCTCCAAGAGGACTCGCGAGTGCCCCACGATGCAAACAGCATCGATTTACATGCGTTTTTCGATACATTTCACGTCATCGTCTTTTCGAGTTTCCCACGCTTTAGGACAGCCCCAGAGGCGCTCAAAACCGCTCCAAGACGGCCCGCGAGGCCTTCATTCAGAAGGGCCCCGAGACCTGCCAAGAGGGCCACAGAACAGCCTCAGAGGCGGCCAAGACGGCCCAAGGGAGCCCCAAGACGGCCCCAAGAGGGGCCCAAGAGAGGGGAACACGAACCAACAATTCGAGCGTTCCGCCCCAAGACGCCGCCCAGGAGGTCCCATGACGCCCCTGAGAGGCCCCACGAGGCCCCGACGAGGCCCCCAAGAGGCTCCACGAGGCCACCAACAGGCCCACAGGACGCCCCAAGAGGCCCCCAAACGGCCATCAAGATGCTTCAAAGCTGCCTCCCAGAAGCTCCCGACAGGCCTCTTACGATATCGCTACGGACATCTACGAGGCTTCTACCCTGAGCCAAAATGCGATGACGGGATGGGCCGTAGGCCATTTGACAATCATTGTGCCAATAAGGTTTCCCTCTTGGGCCTTTCTTGTGCCTCTCTGGAGAGGCCTCGTTGAGACTTCTTGGGCCGTCTTCGAGGTCAGTCGGGCCGTCTGAAGGCCACCCTGAGCGTCTTCTACTACCTTTGGGCGTCTCGGGACCCTTCAGGAGAGCCCCAAGACGGCTCCAAGAGGGGCCCAAGAGAGGGGAACACGAACCTACATTCGAGCGTTCCGCCCCAAGACGCCGCCCCCCATGACGCCCCCAGCAGGCCCCGCGAGGCCCCACGAGGCCCCCAAGAGGCCCACAGGACGCCCCAAGAGGCCCCCAAACGGCCATCAAGAGGCTTCAAAACTGCCTCCCAGAAGCTCCCGACAGGCCTCTTACGATATCACTACGAACATCCACGAGACTTCTAAACCACAATCCAGTCGCGGTGGCGGGATGGGCCAGACATTGCTGGTACGAAAGATTTTTGTTTCTTGGGCCTCTCTTGTGCCTCTCTGGAGAGGCCTCGTGGAGACTTCTTGAGCCAACTTCGAGGTCTTTTGGGGCGTCCCTGGGCCACCCTGGGCGTCTTCGAGCGACCTTTGGGCGTCGCGGGACCCTCCTGCAGCGTCTTCGGCCTCTCTTGGTGCTTCCTGGCTTGGTTTTTCTACCCCTCAGGAGCCTGTCAAGCGCCCGGGCTCCCACATTTGTGGTCGACGTTCTGGCCCGGTGGCCATCACCCAGCGTGCTCTGGAAACGCTCGTCCGGAGCACGTGGGTGAAAGAAGCGATCTTCAACAGGGGGTCTGCAATGGGGGCTGATCGGCCCATGTATGCTCAATATATCGTTCATGTACATGATCGGGTATGATTGACATCCAATGTTGGCGGTCATGGAGGGCTCGTGCCCGCGCGTTGCCCGCGCGGGCAAACGCGCCGTCCATCCATTATCGTTTATGCGTGCGGGCGTTCTTGCATACCGCGCATGGGGCGGCGAAGTGGTGTGCAAGTGCATTGTGGTCGCAAGGCGTCCCGGTGGGGGTCGGGAGGACACGATATCTCGATATTTCGATATCTCGATGTCTCGATATCGATTGCGGGGACTCGATAATCTCGATATCGGGGGCGGGGACTCGATATCTCGATATCTCGATATCTCGGTATCTCGACATCGGGGGGCGGGGACTCGATATTTCGATATTTCGATATCGATGGCGAGGACTCGATATCTCGCTGTCTCGATATCTCGAGATCGGGGGTGGGGCCAGGCGGGGAGCCAATATCTCGATATCTCGATATCTTGATATCGGGGGCGGGGATATCTCGATGTCGGGGAAGGGGGCGTTCGGGGCGGGGCTCGATGTGCGGCGCCTCGCCCTCCCCCATCCCAGGGCCGGAATTTCCTCGTGCACGGCCTGCGGGCCCGCATGGGCCCCCTCGAGCGGGGCCCGTCCGCGGCGCAGGGCGTGCATGCGGAAATATCGCATTGTCTGAAGGTGGGCCAGAAGAGGCCAGGGGGGTCGGAGCGGTGCGCGAAAGTCCAGATTGCGAAGGTGATGTTGACGATGTTGCCGATGATTATGCGAACGATGGTGGTGATGATGCAAGTGATGGTGGTGATCGTTATGAATACGTGGGACATGCTGTGGATTCTTGTGATGATGCTTCTTATGACAGATGCTGATGATGATGCTTTTGATGATGATGATGCTGATCATGCGTCTGTCGCTGCTGATGATGGTGTTGATGATGCTGATGATGCTGATGATGATGACGATGACGATACTGACAACCATGATGAGGATGACGATAATGACGGTGCTTCTACTGATGATGGTGACGCTGATGAAAGTGAATGTGATGATGTTGAGGACGTTGATGATGATGATGTTGAGTGTGATGATGATGCTACGGATGATGATGGTGGCGGCGACGACGACAATGCGGATGATAATGATGATGGTGGTGAAACTGATGGGCATGCTTCTGAGGATGATGGTGATGAGTACGACGATGATGGGGATGATGCTGATGATGCTGATGATGATAATGATGATGACGATGCTGATGTTGATGATGGTGTTCACGGTGATGATGCGGCTGATAATGACGATGATGATGCGGATTCTGATGCTTCTGGTCATGCTGCTGATGATGGTCTTGATGATGAGGATGACGATGCCGTTGCGGATGGTGATGCTGATGATGACGATGATGATGCTGATGCTAATGGTAGTGATGATGATAAGGAGGATGATGATGATGAGGAAGAGAGGGTGCAAGCGGGGGATGAGGAGGAGGAGGAAGAGAAGGAGGCGGTTGAGAAGGGGTAAGCAGGAACAGGGGGAAGAGGAGAAGGAGGAGGAGGAGGAGGAGGCGGAGGAAGAGGAAAGGGAGGAGGAGCATGAGGCGGAGGAGCATGTCTGGGGATATGCAGGAGGAGAAGGGGGATGCGAAGGAGGAGGCGGAAGAGGAGGACGAGGATGCTGATGTTGATGCGAATTGTGATGATTGTTATGATGCTTATGATGATGACGATGATGAGTAGTACGATGATGATACGGGTTATAATGAGAACAGTGGTGGTTGCGATGATGCTGCTGCTGCTGCTGATGCCGATGACGATTCTAATGATGATTGGGATGATGACGATTACGATGATAAGGAATACGATGACGATGCTGAGGGTAGTACATGGCGATAATGGTGATACAGCTGAGCAGGATTATGTGGATGATCATGATGATGATGCTGATGATGATGATGATGATGATGGTGGTGGTGATGAAGGTGATGATGATGACGACGCTTCTGATGATTATGCTGATGACGACGATAATGATGATGAGGATGTGGATGATGATGTTGTTGTTGATGATGATGATGATGACCGGGATGAAGATGATGCTTATAATGAGGATGACGATGTCGATGACGATGACGATGATGATGATGATGATGATGATGCTGATGATGATTATGATGATGATGATGCTGCAGATGATGATGGCGACGATGATGATCATGATGATGATGATGATGCTGATGATGGTAATGATGCTGCTGCTGATGATGCTGATGCTGATGCTGATGATGATGATGATGATGATGATGATGATGATGATGGCGACGATGATGATCATGATGCTGCTGCTGCTGCTGCTGATGATGATGATGATGATGATGATGATGATGATGATGATGATGATGATGCTGCTGCTGATGATAATCATAACCCCTGCTGCCATACTCGTCGTCCTCATGGTCTCCCTCCGACCTCCCTGGACCACTCTGGCCCAAATTCAGAAAAGTTGACATTTCCTTATGCACGCCCCCGCGCCGCGGACAGGCCCCGCTCGAGCGGGCCGGCGGGCCCGAGCGGGCCCGCAGGCCGTGTATAAGGAATTTTTGGTCCCCCGATATCGAGATATCGAGATATTGAGATATCAAGATATCGAGTCCCAGCCTGGCCCCGCCCCCGATAACTGAGATATGGAGATATCGAGTCCCCGCCCCCGATATCGAGATATCGAGACATCGAGCCCCCGCCCCCCCGATATCGAGATACCGAGATATCGAGTCCACGTCCCCGATGTCGAGATATCGAGATATCGAGTCCCCGCCCTCCGATATCGAGATACCGAGATGTCGAGATATCGAGTCCGGGCGAAAAAAGCACCCTTATCTACGGGGACGCCTGGCACCCACGCTGAAAGTGTGTCTTGATTGTGCGATTGATAGTCGCGTCTGTTCCCAAACGATGATTTGTCGACCCCTAGGACAGATTTGGAACGGGTCCCGCGACTTCCCCAAAATGTGAATTCACATTTTCCTTTTTGCCTTTTTTGCCAATATGTGAATTCACAATCTGGCCCCTTGATAACCATAGCGATTTCTAAATTAAATTGCTAAATGTGAATTCACATTTTCCCTTTTTTCTCTCTCTCTCTCTCTCTCTCTCCCAAAATGTGAATTCACATTTTGCTTTTCCCCACAATGTGAATTCACATTTTGCCCTGGCCCTCAAGATCCCCAGAACTGAGGCGCAGTGCTCCGCATGTGAGATTGGCTGGCCAGATTTTGACACTCACCTCGCCGCCTTTATTCCAACCTTCTCTTCGTGTGCCCTCAGCGCACGTTGCCTTCGTCGCCTCTCCCCAGGCCCCCGCCTCCTTGCTTCGTTTACCTTCAAGTCTCGCGCAGGGCTGCAGGCGGGGAGCTTCAATTGGTTCCTCCGCCGAGCACAGCAATCGAGGATGTATCGCCCACGCATGGCCCGTAGAGCCACACTTGCCGGGGCCCTGCGCCCGACCCCCACAATCACTCTCTCGTGCGTTTCGTCTCTGAGTCGCGTTTCGTTCTCGTTCTCCGCTTCCTTTCCACAGTACCTCTTCAGCATCCCCCGCGCCTCCATTCAGACGGCGCCGCTTCTCATCCTCCCAGACCGCCTCAAGGCGGCCTAAGAGGCCCTCGAGAGGGTCCCAAGACCGGACGCCCCAGCTGCTCCCACCAGAGAACCGATGCTGTGAACAAAAAAAAAGCCATCTTTCGATCGTTTTCGGCCTCGGGGGCCCTCCACGGGACCCAGTATCGCAAACATCGTGCCAGGACACAAATCCAGCCTTCGGGAACTTGTCGGGACCTCCAGGGGTTCCCTGGAGCCGCGCCTTCTTCGGCCGTCTAGAGTTAGAGCCTCTTTGGAAGGTCATGTTGGTCTTGTACAAGCCTTCTTGGGCCCCTTTTGAGATGCCTTCGCAAATTCGTGGCGCCTCGTTGGGCCTATGTTGGGACGTTTTCGATCAATCAGAGGCTCTGGAAGGCCTGCTCGAGTCCTTGTGCGACCCCTTCGGACGCGTTCCAGCGACGTTTGAAGCGAATTCTCATTGACATCGGCCAGAACCTCAGCGCGCGCGAAGCGCACGCGATGGTTCTGGCATATCTCTCTTTCGATATATATATATATATATATGTATATATATATATATATATCTCTATCTATGTATGAATGTATATATCTATGCCCTCGTGCGTCTTTTTTGTTGTGTGTGCTGTTGCTGTTGCTGTTGCTGTTGCTGTTGCTGTTGCTGTTGTTGTTGTTGTTGTTGTTGTTGTTGTTGTTGTTGTTGTTGTTGTTGTTGCTTTTCTTTTGATGACATTATGTATGTATTGCGGATTGCACGAGTCATGGGAAAGACGGCAGAGGCGAAGGAGTGCACGGGCGAGGAGAGTGGATGGGGAGAGACAGGTCAGAGGAGGGCCAGCTGAGACATCGGCGGCTCTCCCGCCCAGCCCAGATGCGCTCATCCGTACGCGGAGCCTCGTCGAGGTGGATCCAGCCGTGGCGACGAGAAACCTCCGGGAGGCCCAAAACGGACGAAACACGGTCCGCCGTTGCCTGGCCCTGGCCCTCCAGACGGGGGAAGGGAGCCTCCACCCGCGGGGTCGAGGTGCTGCAGTGCGTTTGCAAGCCGACTGGCGCCGCTGGAGCTGGAGCCCCTGGTGCAGCCCCCGCCGTGCCTCCGTCGCTCCGCCCGGGCGAACAGAGCGACGGAGGGTGGCGAGCGTCGAGTAAACATATTGGCATAAACATGGCGTTTCGTTCGATGGTCCTCGGGTCGTGTGTTCGCCCAACGTGCATATGTGTATGTATGCATGCATGCATAGGTATATGTATATGTTCATGTACATGTATTTGTAGGTGTATATGTATAAGAGTATATATATATATATGCTTGTGTTTAGGTGTAGTTAAACATTTATGCATACATGTATGTTCATGTACGCTTGTGTACATGTGTGTGTGCGTGTCTGTTATGCGTATGCATGTGCGCATGCATGCACATCTGTTTGCACGCACGCATGTATACATGTGCCGACATGTGCGCACATGCATGCATACATGCATACATGCATACATGCATACATGTGCGGCAGCGCTGATCGGCGGGGCGGCCGCGGACCGTCGACCCGACCCCAAGAGGGACGGACAGGGGACCGACCACGACGACGACGACGACGACGACGACGACGACGACGTCGACGACGACGGCGACGACGACGACGACGGCGACGACGAGCGAAAGCGAGAGCGAGAGAGAACGACAGCAAGGCCACGAAGGACACGAAATAGGCCACGAAGGCCGACAGCGTGGACACGAATGGAATGCGTATGGGGCCACAGAGCGCGAACGAGCGGGGGCCACGAAGGGCAGATCATGCGGGGCCACAGAAGGCAACGATGGGGCCACTGAGGTTAGTAACTGGGCCACGTAGGACAGGGAGGGGGTTATAATCGGCGACAGCGGGGCCACGAAGGGCATGCACATGGGGCCACAACGGGCGCGACTCCTGGGTGCCTGGGTCTCGGGAACGCGGCGCTTCAGCAAAGTGCAAGAAATTCCAACGCGAGGACGCTATTCTTCTGTAAGTTGCAAGCAGGTCTCCAGCGAGATCGCGACTCCAGAGCGCCGGCAGAGCGACTCCTGAATATGTAAGGAAATCCCAAGCGAGAGCGCGATTCCTGAATAAGATGCGAGGAAGTCTCGGGCGGTAGCGGGGGTTCTGGCTAAATTGTGAGGAAGTCTCAAGCGGGAGCCGTTGTTGTTGTAACCCGGGGACCAGGGGCCCAGTTTGAACATCAAGTTTTTCCTCGTCAAAGAACAGGGTACGAGCGACGAGGGAGACACTTTGATGGAGAAAAGTAGTATGCACTGGTGGGGGGATCAGCCATAATTTTTCTTCAGGAATGAGAGTTCAACGACAACAACAACAGCAACAACAACAATAGCAACAACAACCGCAACAACAACAGCAACGGCAACAGCAACAGCAACAGCAACAACAACAGCAACAGCAACAGCAACAGCAACAGCAACAGCAACAACAACTGCAGCAACAACAACAACAGCAACAGCAACAGCAGCAGCAACAGCAACAGCAACAGCAACAGCAACAGCAACATCAACAGCAACAGCAACAGCAACAACACCACCACCACCACCAACAACGACAACAACAACAACAACACCCTCCTCCCCCGGCGTGGGCCACAGGGAGACGGGGCCCAGCGCCGACCGCAGACACTCCGCGCGGGCCTCCGTGAGCTCGTGCTCGTGCCGCGGGGGTGGACCTCTGCGGGCAGGGCCGGCGGGGGAGGAGATCCCCTCGCGCGCGATCGGGTGGCGCTTTTGGCCAACCTCCCCCCTCCAGACCCCCTCGAGTGGTGAAAAGATCACGACGGGAGGTTTTCCGTCATTTTCAGCCTCTGGGGGCCCTTACTGGGCCTCGGGACCGTCAAAGAACGACTCAGGATGAAAAGCTGGTCCCAGGGAAGGGGTCGAAACCCTTGGGTGTCGACGTCATGCAAGAATCACGACGTCGGGGGTCTGGGCTCCCTGCGCGCCTGGCTCCCGCCCCCCCCCCGTTGCCGTGTCCCCCTCGGGTACAGCCAAGGCCCCAGGTAGGGGGACCCGCGTCGTGGTGGGGCTCCGGAGCCCTGGAGTTGGCCAGGACCGTTGAGCCAGGACTGCCGCAGCTGGTGTTTTTCGGGTGGCGGCAGCTCTGATTAGTGGAACGGGGCGGGGGGGCGTCCCAGTACACAGCATTACACCAGGCCCCACGAAACCCAGTTCTGCCAACGCCCGGCCCCCGCACGCTGGGGTCGCCCGTCTGTCGTTTCTCCCCGCCTCCCCTGGCCTGCTCTCCCCGCGGGGCACGCCGCCTCCTCCCGGGGCCCAGCGGTGCGCCGTGGCGTGCGCTCTCCGGCTGGAGTCGGGCAGAGCTGCGCTGCCTGCGGCTCGCCCCCGCGCTGGCGACGCGCACGCGGAGGCGTCCTGCAGCAAGAGCGCCGGCGGAGGCGGTCTGGCCATGCCCGCTCGGAGAGCGCCGTGCTGCAGCCTGCGTGTGCTGCGCGGCCCGGGGCGGACGTCCGCCTCCGAGGGGGGCGCGCGGTGCTGGCAGGTCCTTCTCTGCGCCCCTCGTGCGCCCACTCCGCTCCCTCCTTCCCTGGCCTTGACTCGGGCCTGTCCCTCTATAGGAGGAGTATTCAAAAATAGTCAAACAATAGTATGGGGGACGTTTTTTTCCAGTATTTTTGAATAGTTATAGGATATTTGCTTGGACTATCTTGAATTTTTCGTCCAAAATCCGCCTCTAGGGGGACATGCCCGAGCTAACTCCAGCCTTCCCCCCGACAGCACCCTTCGCTTTCGGCCCAGTTCGCTCTCCAGGAAGCTGGACCTCCGTGCGTTCCGTGTCTTCGTCCGCCGCGACCCCCCAACAATGAATGGCATGCTTATGCGCAGCGCTTGCGGGTAGAAGGTCTCGCCCTGGGCGTGCGTTTTCCATTCGTGCGGTGCTGACTTCGTGATTGCCGATGCGCGACATGTGCTTGTGGTTAAGCTGATACATAGGGCCTCTGCACCAAACCATACCAAACCGGCTCCGTGACCCGCGAGCAGGCAGACGAGCAGGTTGGTTTCTATGAAAGTTTGCTCAATGTCCGTGGATCGATTCTGCGTTTTTTGCGAAGCTTTCACAGTGATTGATTTGCAGGGTGCGCAGGATTGTCTGACCATGCGTATGGCTGCGATCGGATGCTCGGCATGTTTTTACAAGCGGTGATGAATGCATTCTCCCGGAGCGCGGTCGCTTGCACGCAGAATTTGGGGTCGAGCGCGTCCTCTCGCTTCCTGCTTCTGTGGATGGCATCAAAAGGAAGGGTGGCAATTGGGCACATCGGAGCAAGCCGCCTTGAATGAGCCGTTCTGGCTTTTTCATTTCGAAGACAGCGCAACAGGATAGTAGGGATGCGAGGTAAGGGTGCAAGGACCTTGGACGCCCGAGTTGAATACTTTTGAGCGGAAATGGCTAGCGATGATAGCGAATGATGGGCCGAACATGCAAGGATGAAAGGGTGCCCTTGAGAATCCATTCATCCTTACGATCCTGCTTGCTGTATGTGCTGTTTACCTTCCCGAGTACAGCTTGGTCCGCATTCGCCACATTCGCTGTTCGATTCCTTGCTTTGTGGTGGAGGGTCGTCTCGAGCAACATTGGCCAATCCATGCTATTGGCATCCACTGCGGCACCGAGTCAGGCGCGGCCGTTTCTTTATGTGTTTTTGTTTGGGCGTTCCTGAGCCACGCACATGACCACCAAGAGAGCTCCTCGTTGCCATGGTTTGGTCCTGGGAGGGGGAGGGTGTGCATGGGAAGTGGGGAATCAGGATGGGGTGTGGTGTGGATGGGAGGCGCAGAAAGGAATCGTCCTTTTTGGCTGAATCACTTCCGCTGTGGTGGGCGATCGAGATCTTGTTTACGGCATTCGGGTTGGAATGAGTGGACTGACGCACACACTTCCCACAGCAGCGGGTTGTACCGCTGTGTCCTTGCTCTTTCCGGAGCTCTGGCTGCGTTCTGGCTGCGTGCTGAACGCATCGTGCCCACAGCTGAGGGAGGGAAGCATGATGGAGGGGAGGAGGGGCAGAGGGTTAGTGTATGGCCAGAGTCTTTTGAATGCGGGATGCCCGCAAGTCCCGACCCTTTCCCTGAGGCCCGCGGTCCTGGCAGGGCCCCGAGAGGCCGAAAGCGGGGAAAAAACTTCCGTCTTGCTTCTTCAGTGCTCTTGAGGTCTGGATGAATGTGTACATAATTTGATAACTTCTAAAGGCGAATCATGGGAGACCCAGACGCGAGCTGCAGCTGCGGCTGCAGCTGCAGCTGCAGCTGCGGCTCGCGCCTGGATGTGGCATCATGAGATGATCTGGGAATTGTGGGAAACCCATAGGTCGCCAGAAACCCCTAGGAAAGCTGGCAACCTATGGGTTTCCCATAATTCGGAGGAGGAGGAGGAGGAGGAGGAGGAGGAGGAGGAGGAGGAGGAGGAGGAGCAGGAGGAGGAGGAGCAGGAGGAGCAGAAGGAGGAGGAGGAGGAGGAGGAGGAGGAGGAGGAGGAGGAGGAGGAGGTGCAGGAGGTGCGGGAGCGGGTGGGCGCCCGAGGCCCTTCTGGCAACGGGGCGCGGCCCGCCGAGTACCCGCCCCGCGGCGTTCCTGTGAGGGGCGCCGGGCGCGCCCCGCCCGCCGCCCGGCGGCCGCCCCGCTGAGGCCCGGCGGTGCCCCGCCGAGAAAGGGCGCCGCGCGAGCAGAGCGCGCAGTGTCAAGTCGGGCCTGTCCCTCTACAGGGGGGAAATTCAAAAACCAGTTTTAAAAAATAGTATGGGGACGATTTTGTGTTTGGTATTTTTTGACTGTTTCTGATTTTTTTTTTTTCGTCCACAATCCGCCTGTAGGGGGACATGCCCGACCTAAGCATAGTGTGGTGCCGAGAGGGCTTGGGCCGATCGCCGGCATGGAGGTCCAGAAGGGGCCCAGGGGGGAAGCACCAGGGGGCAACGTCGGGGAGGGCCGGGTTCCGGGGGGGATCCCGGGACACCCAATCGCCCGAGGATCGCGACATTGGGCGGAAGGGGGAGGGGAAGGAGGGGTCTGGCCCTGGACCTCTGCTTAGTGCGACTGTTGGGGACCGAACGTCCTATGGAGAAGGCTCCACCTGCTCGAAACAGGCGCAGGCGCCAAAGAACAGCCAAGATCTACTCCATGGGGGGGGGTAGGGAGGTGTGCGAGGGCCCGCGCCGATCGGCAGAACAATGAATAACAAAAACGCCCACGTAGCCCACCCCGCCCAGCACGGCGCGGTTTTCCATCGGGGGCCTGTCGCCGACCTATCGGCGAGGTATCGCTGATTGAAGCTCGACGTTTCCCTCCTTTGAGCTGGTTCCCCTCCAAAACTGCGCCCCTCGAAAAAGGGGTGCCCGGAGATCCTTCGCTGTTTCTGGGCAACGGGGCCTCCCCGGGACTGGCAAAAAACGGCTCGAATGATAAGCTTGTTTTGGTGATCGTTTTTATTCATTGTTTTGCCGATGCGCGCGGGCCCTCGCACCCCCCCGCCATGGAGTGGATCTTGGCTGCTTTTTGGGCGCCCGTTTCGATCAGGTGGAGCCTCCCCCATGATGGACGCACTGCTGCAAACAGTCGCACTAAGCAGAGGTCCAGAGCCATACCCCCCCCCTCCCACCCCTTTCCGCCCAATGTCGAAACGCCGAAGAAAGAAACGTTGAACTGGGGGAAAGGGAAAGCCCCTAGGGCCGCGACCCGTTCGCGTTGTGGGACGGGAGTTCATTGTTCCCATCGCTGTGCATGGAGGCGGGTTGGTCCATAGCCAGGAGAAGGATGGGAAAGTCGCCCCGCGTCCGGGAAGGCAGCGATGCAAAGTTACTCAGGAGGGAAAGAAACACACAGACACAATTAATCGTCGATTCCCAGGAAATATGGGAAAATATGGGAAGTGGGGGGAAGACAAAAACTTAGAACATATGGGAAAACATGGGGAATCCTGTTATCTGTGTGTATTTTTTTGTGTGTCCCAGGGCCCCTTCAGTTACAGCGCGGCGCGGCTGCGTCGTTGCATGGCAGCCGCGCTTGCTCCTTTTGGGGGGGACGATTCTCGCATGCACTTTGGACGACTCCTTGAGTCTACTGCGCGTCTTGAGGCTACGCATCCGGGGAGGGCACCATCCGCGTCCCTGCAGTCCGTTCGTGGAATCTCCTGAGTGGCTCTCTCTCTCTCTCTCTCTTTCTCTTGGATCTAGGCCTCCCAGAGGGGTCCGAGTAGATGCGGTCGGAGGGTCGCACCGCATCGTCGATGCATCGGTGGTGCAATTCGACGTGGAGCCCGATTTTTTCCACGCCGAACGGCGGCGGCGCGATCCTCCGACCCCATCCACTCGGATCCCATTTAGGATGCCTCTATTGGAACCTCTTCGGGTTCGTTGGACCCTCAGCTTGGATGTCTCCAAGGGCCCTTTGCTCCTCGGGCTCCTCGTTGCCCTCGCGGGCCCCCGCCCGCGGCGGTCGTGAGGCTTGATTCAGATTGGCTTCTGATGGCAACGTGTCAAATGTTGAATCGCTACCCTGGCGTCGTTCGCCGCGTTTCTTCGCAGACTGCCCGTCCAATTCTCAACGCTTCGCGTATCCTGACCAGCCTTTTTGGGCTTTTCCTTACAGGCCGCTGGTCAGGTCTCCCCACCTGTGGGTACTGGCTTGTGTACAGTCTGCCGACAGTCTGTGGCAACTCCGCTTGCGAGCTGGCGCCGTCTGGGCACCTCCTCGTTGGCTTCCGCTGACATTCGTTCAGTGGTCTTCTGCAGCTCTAATTATCTGGCTTTGCGCCCCATTGCCTAGTGACACGCCCTCTGGACTTCTCCTCCTTGCGGGCCGCAGAAAATTACGCTGCCGAGGAACCCCACATACTTATATTACGGCTGGAGTGATGATAGCTGAAGTGAAGCATGTAAGAATGATGTTGGTGGCCGTTGCCACCCCCTGCGCACCTCGTATTTTGTCCAGAAAGTGCCACGCCTGCTATGCCCTGGACGACCGTCGTGCATAGCGGCCGCGGTGAGGGACCACCCCCTGCGCACCCCCTATGGTGTCGAGAAAGTGCCACACCTGCTATGCCCTGGACGACCGTCGTGCATAGCGGCCGCGGTGAGGGACCAACCCCTGCGCACCCCCTATGGTGTCGAGAAAGTGCCACACCTGCTATGCCCTGGACGACCGTCTCGAATAGCGGCCGCGCTCGGGGACCACCCCCTGCGCACCCCCTATGGAATCGAGAAAGTGCCACGCCTACTATGCCCTGGACGACCGTCTCGGATAGCGGCCGCGCTCAGGGACCACCCCCTGCGCGCCCCCTGTGGAATCGAGAAAGTGCCACGCCTACTATGCCCTGGACGACCGTCTCGGATAGCGGCCGCGCTCAGGGACCACCACCTGCGCACCCCCTATGGTGTCGAGAAAGTGCCACGCCTGCTATGCCCTGGGCGACCGTCTCGGATAGCGGCCGCGCTCAGGGACCACCCCCTGCGCACCCCCTAAGTGTCGAGAAAGTGCCACGCCTGCTCTGCCTTGGACGACCGGCGCGGATAGGGGGACCACCCCGTGCGCACCCCCCATGGTATCGAGAAAGTGCCACGCCTGCTACGGCCTGGACGACCGGCGCGGATAGGGGGAGCACCCCCTGCGCACCCCCTATGGTGTCGAGAAACTGCCACGCCTGCTACGGCCTGAACGACCGGCGCGGATAGGGGGACCACCCCCTGCGCACCCACTATGGCGTCGAGAAATTGCCACGCCTGCTACGGCCTGGACGACCGGCGCGGAAAGGGGGACCACCCCCTGCGCACCCCCTATGGTGTCGAGAAAGTGCCACGCCTGCTACGACCGGCGCGGATAGGGACCACCCCTGCGCACCCCCTATGGTGTCGAGAAACTGCCACGCCTGCTACGGCCTGGACGACCGGCGCGGATAGGGGGACCACCCCGTGCGCACCCACTATGGCGTCGAGAAACTGCCACGCCTGCTACGGCCTGGACGACCGGCGCGGATAGGGGGACCACCCCCTGCGCACCCCCTATGGTGTCGAGAAAGTGCCACGCCTGCTACGGCCTGGACGACCGGCGCGGATAGGGGGACCACCCCGTGCGCACCCCCTATGGTGTCGAGAAACTGCCACGCCTGCTACGGCCTGGACGACCGGCGCGGATAGGGGGACCACCCCGTGCGCACCCCCTATGGTGTCGAGAAACTGCCACGCCTGCTACGGCCTGGACGACCGGCGCGGATAGGGGGACCACCCCCTGCGCACCCCCTATGGTGTCGAGAAACTGCCACGCCTGCTACGGCCTGGACGACCGGCGCGGATAGGGGGACCACCCCCTGCGCACCCCCTACGGCGTCGAGAAACTGCCACGCCTGCTACGGCCTGGACGACCGGCGCGGATAGTCCTGCACCCCGTGCGTGCGCACCCCCTATGGTGTCGAGAACTGCCACGCCTGCTACGGCCTGGACGACCGGCGCGGATAGGGGGACCACCCCGTGCGCACCCCTATGGCGTCGAGAAACTGCCACGCCTGCTACGGCCTGGACGACCGGCGCGGATAGGGGGACCACCCCCTGCGCACCCCCTATGGTGTCGAGAAAGTGCCACGCCTGCTACGGCCTGGACGACCGGCGCGGATAGGGGGACCACCCCCTGCGCACCCCCTATGGTGTCGAGAAACTGCCACGCCTGCTGCGGCCTGGACGACCGGCGCGGATAGGGGGACCACCCCGTGCGCACCCACTATGGCGTCGAGAAACTGCCACGCCTGCTACGGCCTGGACGACCGGCGCGGATAGGGGGACCACCCCCTGCGCACCCCCTATGGTATCGAGAAAGTGCCACGCCTGCTACGGCCTGGACGACCGAGCTGAGCTGTGCTGTGCTGAGCTGAGCTGAGCTGTGCTGAGCTGTGCTGAGCAGTGCTGTGCTGTGCTGTGCTGTACTGTGCTGTGCTGTTCAGCTGTGCTGTGCTGTGCTGAGCTGAGCTGAGTTGAGCTGTGCTGAGCTATGCTGAGCAGTGCTGTGCTGTGCTGTGCTGTGCTGAGCTGAGCTGAGCTGTGCTGGGCTGAGCTGAGCTGAGTTGAGCTGTGCTGAGCTATGCTGGGCAGTGCTGTGCTGTGCTGTGCTGTGCGAGAAGGAGAAGGGGAGGGGGGAGGTGTGAGACGCGGGTGCGGCGCGGCAGGGAAGAAAACCAGAACCCCACGAAACATGTGGGGAAAAAGTATCCTGACCAGCCGACCGGGTTTGAGAGTATCGGTTCTGGCTCTCCTTCTGAGTGGCTGCCCGCTCGCTCGCTTCGCTTGCCTTTCTTTTCCTGCTGCCTGGTCGCGGCCCGACTAGTGTTCGGACGGCTTTCGACCCGCCTCGCGAGCCTGTTGACCAAAAATCCTTACCAGCCAATCCAAAAAGAGACGCCAGTCGAGTTGCCTTGATCAGGGATTTGGGGCAGCATGCGGCGCAGCAGTGAACCGCATCCTTGGGGGTCTTTTTGGGGCCATCTTGGAGGCCATCGATCAAAAGAGGGGGGGCGCCGATTTCTGCCCCCCCGTCGGAGATGAGATCTCAAATAGCCTTTTGGGGGTCTCTTGGGGCGCTCGAGGGCGCTCGTCGGGTCGTCTGGCCCCTCTTGGGCCCCTCTTGGGGGCCGTCTTCAGCCATGTTGAAGCCATCATGAGGCCTCAAGATCCCATCGGAGGCAAAAGCGAAAAGACAAAACACATTGAACAACGCAGTGTTTTTGAAAAATGTTGGCCTCCTGGGGGCCTCCTTGGGAGGCTCCGCGGCTACTTGGAGCCGCCTTGAAGCGGCCTTCGGGCCAATTGGATACATGTTGGAGGCTGCCTTGAACCATCTTGAGCTATCTTCGGCGATCTTGGAAACCCTCTTGGGATGTTTAGTGCCCTCTTGGAACCACCTGGGTCTTACAATGTTCCTCTGACACCTCGCGACCCCCCCCTTCCAGACCCACGGGTAGGGGGTAGGGGGACCTCCTCCCAGAAGGGGAGGAACGGGGTTAGGCAGAACGAACTCGCTAGACCACTCACGCCCTAAAGGGCTGGTGGGATTTCCAACGCTTTCGTTTGGTAGCATGGTGTGTCTGTGGGGTACGCTTGCGTGTCCCTACCAGTCCACCAGCCCACTAGCGCAGTGCCTTGCGCACTGCTGCGTTGTCGAACGTTTGTTGGCCTTGCCTGGTGTGGTCTGGTTTCAACCTGGGCCATGTGCGGTCTAACCTGGTGTGGGCGGGAGTGGTGCTATTTGTGGCAATTTGTTTTTGTCGGTCCTCTTTGATACGGCAGCTCATCCCATCCAACGTTGTTGGCGTCTGGGTGCGCAAAGTCGGCCGCCGAAGAAAGTGTGAGGTAACTCGATCGTGTCCTTTTGCCATCCTGCAGGCCGCGTGTTAGGCGACTTTTGACGAGTGCCAGTGGGGCCCAGGTACCAGTAGAGGTGGTTGCAGCGCAATGCGGCTGGACGTGGCGGTTAGTCACGCGGGTGGTGCTC
>CAUYUJ010015596.1:253560-266060 GCA_963575745.1 Prorocentrum cordatum | reverse complement strand
CGTGACGTTCTAAATGTCACTGCCTGGCTGCAGTTTCGGCTCCACCTCGCCCGCCGTGGGGCTAAAACCGCAGATGATTTCGAGCGCGTCTGATCTGAGAAGGCCTTCTTTTCGGGCCTCCCTCGGGCCAGGTCTGGTACTGTCCTGGGGCTCGTGGCCTGGCGAGTTGGAGTTTCCCTCCTCCGAGGCCTTGCGCGGCATCTCGCCCTCGCTCCAGCTTCGCCGGCCCCCTCTTTGAAAGGGCCCTCCGTCAGTGTAGTTCAAAGCTGGCTGTACTTCAGATGCGTTGACTCTTGTAGTTCCCCTGGGCTTGTCTCTCCCGCCGTCCTGGCATTGTTGCGTGCCGGCTCGGCACCGCGCTCGTGCCTTTAACTGCGCGCGCGCGGCCGCGGTTTTCCTTTGTCGTTACCTAACAGCGAAGACTGATAGGTTTCTAGTGGTGCCAAAAGAGAGCATCCTGACTCCTCAGGGGGGTCGGGGCGGGTCCCGGGACGGCTGCCGCCGAAGCCCAAATCGCCTGGGACATCCTCGCAAAATCGCTCTTGGCGCTGCTAGAACTCCATTCCCGGCGTACATTTTGGATGCCCGGAGTCAGCTGTAGGCCATTTCGTTGTCTTCGACTTCCCAGAACGTCATTCCCGGGGCACATTTTGGATGCCTGGGGCCAGCTGTAGGCCACTTTGTGCTCTTCGCTGTTAGGTTGCTTTGCCGGGGTAATTTTTCATGTCGTACGCTGGCGGAGCCAGGAGTCCGCGCGCTGGTGCAGGCCGCAGACCGCGGGCCGCGGCCGGCGGTCTCCCCGGGCTCGGTGCCTCGAAGTCACGCCGTCTGGCCACTTAGAGAGCGCAGGCGACTTAGGGGTGGCGGTGGTCTTGTCGCACCCCGCCCTACGCCGGCTGCTCGTCCAGCCTTACTTACTTGCCCTAGATCGGACAGACAACGCCAGGAGCAAGGAGGGTTGCACCTCTCGCCCCCCGACGCCGCCCCTCGGACGGCGAGAGTGACGCGGACGGTCAGAGGATGGACGGATGGAAGAAACGCGCACAGCTACGGCGCGAAGGGCCGGCGCCAAGGAGGCGGGCGAAGGGGGGGGGGCGAAAGAGGGCCGGGGGGGAGGGGGGAAAAGGGGGAGGAAGGACCGTGGACGCTGCTGCATCAAAAAAGCTCTGCGATCATATCCCAGGAGGGGTGGGAGAAGCACTTCCCCGCGATAGTCGCGCAAGATGAGCCGCCTTTGACTCGGGTGGGCCCGTGCTGCCTCGATAGGGACGCCTGTCGGACCTGGAGCTACTTCGATTTCTGGCGGTACCGAGGGCAGTCGCGCCGTCAGCGCTAGGGCGTCTGAGTCCCACGACTGCGAGCGAAAGCAAGGGGCGGCCTCAAGCATCAGGGCTGCCGGGTGTCCAGGAAGCACAGTGCGGAGACGCGCGCGGGCCAGGAGGGCGCGCTCGATAAAGCACGTCCCGAGCCGCATGGGCCAGCCACAAGGGGCGACGACGATGCTGAACTTGAGCCGCGGGCCTGCGTGGCAACCTTAGAGCCGACGCCCCCAGTCCACTTGCAAGCTATTAAGCGTAGGCCCTGCGTCGCGGACTGCAGCCAGCAGCGGGGCAGGAGAGAGGAGAGCAGACGCCACGCGCGAAGGAGTCTGGGCTGCCGCCACAGGCACGGAGAACCTCCCTGCTTGGGCGGCCCTCAACTGCTTCTCGAACAGCGGGCGGCCTCGACCTACCAGCTCACGTAACAGCGGCCGGGCAGTGAGGTCGGTATCGCCGAGGATACCGAGCAAGTGCTCCTTCTAGGCGGAGGGGTAGTCCGCGGCAGTCGTGGGCGGGGCCTCTCTAGCACGGGGAGGGCGCAAGTTTTACTGCGTTTGTATGAAAACTGCGCCTGGGAGCGCAATGGTGAGAACATACTGCATGCCGACCGCGGCCTGTCTGCAAGGATTGCAGGGGCGCGCCCTTCAGAGGGGCAAGGCGCCGTTGGACCGGCAAATTGAACGGGCGCCAGATCGTGCGAGCCAAGGCGTTCAACGACGGCGGCGCGATCTGCCAGCGACGGGAACTCCTGAAGCACTGCACAGACTCGCTTGCCCGAGAGGTTCAAATTGGGGTCGCGCTGGCCTGAGGCTGGGGCGCCATGGCCTGCAAGAGCGAAGACGTTGGCCAACGTTTTTTTTTTTTTTTTTTTTTTTTTTTTTTTTTGCTGGCAGAGGCGGCTAGTCACTGGCGGCTCATGCGCAGCCGCGCGAACCTTTGGAATTTTGCGGCGGTGGGGGTGCTCAGAGGGTTGGTGGTGGCAGGGGCGCTTCGCGGAAGTGCGCGCGTGTGATGACCTAGTTTCAGTAATTCCAGTGCCGCCGAGCAATCTGGCTGCGCTGGTGTTTCTCTCTTTTTGTTTTTGGTTTTTGTTTTGCCTGGAGCTGTGGGGTGCCGACTCCTTTCTCCTTCCTCTCGCGCTCTCTGCCCCCCTCTCGCCTGCCTGCGCCTCCCCCCGCCGCCGCTCTCCTCTCAGCCCTCTCCTCTCGCATTTTTCTTGGTTTCGACGTGCGAAAGTGTCGCAACCTTCCAGGGCTGCCGGGTGGGCCAGGTCAGTGGCGCCCTCCTTGCCGCCCCAGAACCATGCGTCAGGAGCAAAGCGCTCGCATCAATCCTTTCTTCGACAACACTGTCTCTACTGTACCACAGGACAATAAAGAACACATAAGGGGGCATTGGGGCAAAACCCGAATCATTTTTCTACGGCTATAGGGCTGTGGGGCTATAGGGCTCTACGGCAGTAGTGCTCTAAGGCTCTCGGGCTCTGGGGCTGTAGGGCTATACGGCTGTAGTTATTGGGCTCTACGGCTTCAGTGCTAGTGGGCTATCGGGCCATCGAGCTGTAAGGTTCTACGGCCATAAAGCTATAAGGCCATAAGGCTGTAGGGCTAGAAGGCTCTAAAGCTTGAGGGCTGTAGGGCAATTTGGGTACTAGGTTTCTAGGGATATAGGGCGATGGGGCTAAAAGGCCCGAACGCTACAGGGCTATAGGTTTGTAGGGCGATCGGGCACCCAGGCACCTTGGCACCCGGGCACCCAAGCACCCGGGCACCCCAGCACCCAGGCACCCGGGCACCCGGGCACCCAAGCACCCGCGCACCCGGGCGCCGGGGCACACGAGCACCCGAGCACCCGGGCACCCGGGGCACCCGGGCACCCTGGCAACGGAACGCCCGGGGCACCCGGGCAACCAAGCACGGGGGCACCCGGGCACCTGGGCATCCGGGCACCCGGGCACCTGGGCGTGGCGCCGAAATCGAAAACACAGCTAACCTAACCATATGAATCTGCTGGGGCCCTTACAAAGGCAAGCTCTGATTGGGGAACAACGCCAGTAACAAACACATATCGCATACTTCAGTATCGACTGCTCCTCGGACAACATGAGCATTCATCTCGACCATACACCACGAAGGTCCATCAACCACCTGCCTGAGCAACATGCTCTAACACATGCCCCAGCAACATACAAAACCATATCACACGTGGTTTACGTGCTCTGGTACCGTACACCACGACCGTACACCTTACAGCAGTTCAGTACACGAAAAGCAGTCCCTAGTACGCAGCCGCAGACATCAATAGCACGCGCCCAACATTCCGTAGCCATTTGCCGCATACATTAGTAGCACGCGCCCAGCATTCCGTAGCCAATTTGTCTACAGTTTGAAACGTGGCCCCAGCGCTTCGAGCTTGGACGCTGCCGGGGGTGGGCTCGAGCGTCCTGAGGTTTGACCTCGCAATCTTCTCTTTTCGTGCGCCAAAGCACGCGGTGTTCAAGCGTGAGAACAATTTCTCGGACCACCCCAGTCTCGATTGGCTCGATGAAATCGGAGTTGCTCACGGCGATTGAAGCCGCTGGCGCTCGGACGGACGCTTTGGAGGTGCAGATGCAGGGCCTGCAGTCCCAACAAGTGACAGCTGTGCAGGAGATACAAAATTTAGTCAGCAATGCATCGGCCAGCTGGGAGGAGCGTTTCCAACGAGTGACGGGCTCTGCGATCATGGTCGACGAAAGCGGTGGCCGGCATGATTGTAAAGAAGGTACGACATTATCATTGATTGCGATTGAAGAAAAATGGAGGCTAAGTTTCAGAGCATTTAGCAGCAACTTGCGACGATTCCACGTGCGCCGTCGACTACGGCGAGTACGGACAGTAGCAGTTCCTGCAAGCGCCCAGCGACCCACCAGTCGCCTGAGATGTGCACGGATGCGCTGCAGCACAACGAGAAGGACCAGCACAATCCCTGCCGAATATGGATTGGTGGATTGCCTAGGGAGGTACTCTCGCAGTACCGCAAGGAGCACTGGGAGTGGTACAAGACGCAGGTGCCGCAGGATTTGGTTGCAGATGTAGAACCCTCGTTCCACCGTGCGAGTCGTTCGTCTTCAGTGATCGTCAAATCAGAGGAAGCGGCGACCTGTTTTAAGCAGTCGGTATTCACATCGCCTTCGATGTGGGACGCCTATCGTGATGAAGTTTCAAATTCGTGTTCGAGGTAACATTCCACTGCCTGCGCGCATGAGGAAGAACACGCCCTCTTGTTTGTGGGAGCCGATGAAGGTCAAGCTCACGAGTAAAGGTTTCTGGGGCGGTTCGCTACGCATGGGTTGTTCTGGATCTGGCTCTGGCCGTTTTCAAGTTTCCACTGACGCGGGCTCCTGGACCTTGTTCACACTGAAGACGGAGGATGGCCAATGTATGATTGTACCGAACCGGGAGGAGTTATATCATTGGAAGTTCAGTGATGCGGAGACCGATTTCATCATCGACATTGCTGTGGAGAGCATACCGTACCGCTCGGATGGGGTGCGGCGGATTCCCTCGGCAACTTTTCCAGAGGCGCAGTCCCAGCTGAACTTTGGGAGCGGCATCTGTGATGATGCACGCGATTCAGCTTGCTTTGCATGCTGATCCTGCAGCGCCGCCGCCTTTTTTGACCTTTTGCCGTCCATCAATTAATGCAGCACCGTGCGAGTCTTCGGGTCGTGAGTTTGCTTTTCCCTTTTGCCCTCCCTCTCCCTTCTCCGTATGTTCTTGGAATGCTGGTGGTCTGATCATGTCCGTGCACTCCTTGCGTCAGGATCGTGTTCAGAAGAAGATGTGTATGTTCGAGCGTCTGTGTCTATTTCATGATATTGTTGGTACCCTCGGTCACCCAGGTGGCATTGACCATCTCGTTACTCAACTCCCATCTCATCTCTTTGGCTACACGTTCTTCCCTGACAGTGCTGGCGCTGGTGGCCTAATCGCCGCAGCCAGCAAGGAGTTTGCACGCAACTATTCAAATATGGAACATCGGCCACTGGTTGATGGCCGCGTGCTATCGACAGAGATGACGGGTCCTCACGGCCAGTGCCACATTGTTAATGTCCACATGCCTAACACGTCGGATAACCTCAACGTTTACTTATCGGTGCTTCGCGTTCTCCGCCGTGAGGTCCCGATGTCTGCTGAACATTTTGTTATCCTTCTTGGTGGTTGTAGTTTTACTCTGGAAGGTGAGGGGCGTCAAAAAGCACATGGCGGGCCCTGGAGTCCAGGGGGCCGTCGGCGCGCCTGGGCTTTCAACAACATCCTGCCCGATCTCTTCGATTTCTATCAAGATATGGACACACGTAGGGCTATCGTAGATTCCGTGATTGATCGCGCTGCGAGGCTGGATCGTATTTATTGCGCGCTGCCTAGCGCTATTCTTGCTGATGTGACTATTGCGACATCCACGATCGACCATCTCAAAATCGATATGCCGTCGGACCACATCCTTTTTAGGTCGAATATCTCGAGGTGCCCCCCCGACCAGTCGGAGTGCCAGAATATACCGCTATGGCTAGCTAAGCCCCCTGAGTTTGCTGATGAGCTGGGTGGGCTCATGCTTACCCCCCCTGTGCTGAAGAGAGTGCTGCGCGTTTGGCCTGAATCAAATCCTGCATGCATTCTGCGGCGACACGCGCGCGCCGACGTATCAAATTTCGAGAATCCAGCACGTGCGAGATGTGCCATCATTGGTCTATGGCTGCTTTCCGAGGCCTTCGGCTGCAGAGTGCGAAAATGATCGATGATGCTCTGATCTGTTATCCCAAGCGTTCGGTATATATCGATGACGCTACTCTTGAATGTACTGATCTGTTTCCTCTCTGCCAGCGCGTCCGCGAACTGTATACGAAGATTCATGATGCGGAGACGATGGGGCTGGATAGTCTCCTTCGTCATGCCTTCCAGCGGCAGAAGGAGGAGGAACACATTGCACGGCGACGAAGCTTTTGGTGGCAATTCCGTCGTCGAACTTGGCTTCAAGGAGTGGTTGGCGAACATAACAACCCGCGCCCTTCCCCGGAGGCCTCTGCCGAGGCCCTGGGGCTCCATTGTGGAGGCGTCTTCTGTGAGATGCATGAAGGCCGCTCCAGGTTGCTCGAGTTACTATCTTTTGTCCGACAGGCGCCCAGGGGTGCTGGTGTGCCTTGGGAAGTGGACTATGAGACGTTCCTCTGTGACATTGTAACGGCTCGTAAGCATAGTATGCCTGGGCCTGATGGGATCCCTTACCATTGTTGGCGCCTTGGAGATGCCCCGCATGTGTTTTCTTCGATTTTTATCGAGACCTGGTTTTTGGACAGGTTGATTCTCTTCCTCGGGATATGTTGGAGGTTCTCAAGGTTTTCCCGCCGAGGGGGAACTCGAAAGATGATGTTGGGGCCCATGTCTGTAGGAAAAGGCACGTCCATTTTTCCATGGCGAACGCAGACGCAAAGCTCTTGCACTCGTGCGTGTGCCGTCCTGTGAACGAAGAGGCCCAGCACGTGGTCTGTCTTTCGCAAGCTTGTTTCTCTGGCCGCAGCATGGCTTCGCATATTGGGCGTGCTGGGTCATGCGCGCTCTCAGAGCACGTCTTAGACAAGGAAGATAGCTCGCTGGTCCTGGCGGGCTACTCTGCCGCCTTCCCCTCGATCTCGATTGATTGGTTTCTGGCGGTCTTGGAAGAGATGGGGCCCCGAGAATTACTGTGCATTTCTACCGTCTGTTTCATCATGATAATATTGTTTTGACTTCTATTATGGGTAAGGTCTATGCTGCGATTGATGTTGCTAGAGGGGTTCGGCAGGGGGGCCCCGCCTCTATGATTTTTTTCTGTTTGGGAACTGCTCCGCTCCAGATGTAGATCAGTAAGCACTGCTGGGAACATCTACTTCTCAAGCTTGAGTTTGCTGGTGACTGCGCGTGTGGTACTCGTAGTGCGATTGCCCACCTTGGCCACCTGTTTAAAGTGTTTCAGTCTCTTGAGGCCGCTGTTGGCCTGGCGTTGGATATCCACAAGTACCTGCTGCTCGTTCACTCTTCTGTATTTCAAGCTCGGCTGAAGCAGTATATCGCGGAGCATATTCCTGAGCTGATACAGATCCAGGTCGTCCTCTCGTGTAAGTACGCGTGCATGATGATCGGTTACTCAGCTCGCGAATGCTGCTGGCCGAAGCCGGTTGCAAAGTTCGCTCCCCGCGTGAGAGAGGTGCGCAAGGCTGGCCTCACTTTTGCCAAGAATATCCCGACGTTCCACGCCCTCTGCCTCAGTATTCTGTCCTTCGTCATGCAGTTCGCTCCTGTCTCGCGTGATGTGTGTGTGTGTGTGTGTGTGCGGCGTGTAAGGATGCTCTGCAGATCCTGGTTGTCTGTCCGCGTCTCAGTTTTAACTGTGAGATGTTGACGAACCTTACCTCCCTGGGATTCCCAAGTAATTATAAAAAACCTGGAAGCCGTGTCTTGGGCAACGAAGTTCAGGCTGGTTTCGCGGTGCTCGGAAATTTGGGAGATCTTAGAAGACTCGGAAAGGGTATTTAAGAGTGGTGACGCTTGAAGCTCGCTGAGGGGCAGCGAACGCGATCGGTGTTTCTGGGGCGATGGGGGAGAGGGCAATTCTTTTGTAGGCAAGAGCAAGCATGAGCAGCCCAATCGTCGGCAAGAGCAAACCTGAAATCAGAGCTTCTCGCGAAGGGCGGCTGGAAGGAATGCTGTTGACCGATCAATCGCGCCCGCCGAGCGTGCGGGGATCTGGCCCTGGACACAACGCTGCCCCCCCGGCGACCTGCAAGATGACGCCTGTATTGTTCGCGCGTCGTCAGGCTGGGCCAGTGTGAGTTTCGCCCTGCACTTTTGGCCACAAATCGAAAAGTTCGAGGCATCCCACTGGCTGGCGTCTCCCAAGGGCATCCCTGTGGAGGGAAAGCTCTTCCAGGCCGCCGTCTACCGTGTGCTTGCTGCCTCGCCTGGCTTCTCCCAGGATGCCAAGGTCGACCTGGTGATCAGGATCAGGGGGTGGATGGGTGGGGTTCCAGAAGGTGCCGCAGAGAAGGTTTCGAAGGCTGTCAAGTTTGTAACTCGGAAGACAGGGCCGTACCTTGGATTGACATTTTCGCGTATATTTTCCAGAGGCTTGAACGCGTCTTCCAGATTTCGCTCTCAGTCTCATGCCTGTCTATTCGGTTGCTGCGTTGATGCTCACGACCCCTCTCTCTCTCTGATCTAGACGATCTTGGCTGGGAGAACTGAAGCCCCCCTTCTCCGAATTCCTGCCTTGGCTATTCTCCCTGCTTCCGACCACTGAACGACCTCGCACGGTGCTGCTTCAAACTGCTGCAATGCTGGATGCTTGTATGTTTGCTCAGAACTGTCGCCGCCACCAGCTGTCGTCGGGCAGTGTGTCTCAGCAGATGCACGCTCGGATGCGAGCCACATCACGCAGGCGTCGTTCTGTTGCTGAGGCGTGGAGGCTATTGCGACGGGTGAGACTTCTTTTAGGAGGCCCGACGCATTATGTGTTTTTGTGTGCGTTTGCGTCTGGGGGATGGGGCCCCCGAATTCGAGGCGCATGGCTCTGGAGGGCTCTCTGCGCTGCTCTGCCCTGAAGGGCAGATCACCTTGTCACACAAACTCTAACGAGGTCAGTGTGAACTGGCAAAAAATGGCACACGCCCAACATGCACATCCTCTGCACCAAACTCATACGCCAATATCGGAGACAACGAACAATAACACAGAACACACGCACCAGAAACATACCCAAACATTCCGAACACATGTTTCAGCAAGCTGCATCAATCCTGCGCCAAAACATGGGTCAGTAATCCAGATCCATAACATGCGTTCTGAGTACAGGGTCGTCGCCGTCACCAATAACATATACAAAAACCGCTAATGCAAATCAATAGCAGATGCCCAGAGCAGATGTCAAAAACGCACAGAAGTCAAACATCAATGCCATACGCCACGAACAGTGATAAACACGCAGACGCCAAACACTGACGCAAGCGTCAGGCGTTAACAATGCAGATCAATGACATGCACCAATGAGATACGTTAGCAGCAGGCAGCTTGCTAAATAGACGCTTCTTAGCGGGGATCGTTCGAACATTTTCTTGTTTATTGTTGAGGGGATCCGGGGTCTTCTGGAGCATTCCGGATGCCCCGGGGAAGCTCCTCAGACCTATGGGGGGCATGCTCCTGGGGGCAGGGGGGGTCGCCCGTAGCAAACAAAAACCCTACCAGTTAGCATCTGGCAGCGCAACGTTCCCTCACTTGCTGAAGGTTGCGTTGGCGGATAGAGCTTTCAATTTGGGATCGGCGCGCATAGGCGCTATGATTTTCATTGTCCAGTATAGATCAGTGTCACCAGGAGAAGTGTGCCTTCGCTGTGGTCGTCGTCGTTCTCGTCGCTGTCGTCGTCGACGTCGTCGTCATCGTCGTCGTCGACGTCGTCGTCGTCGTCGGCGTCGACGTCGGCATTTTCGTCGGCGTCAACGTCGTCATCGGCAGCGGCATCGTCATTGTCGTCCTCGTCACCGTCCTCTTCCTCATCCTTTGAGCGCGACGAGCTTCGGTGCTTCCGATCTCGTTCGGCGCTCTCTTAGTGTCGGCGCTCCAAAAAACTTCGAGCTGCAGAAGCTCACCCCATCTCGATGTTGACACGCGCCGGTTTCTGTTCTGGCGTGTCGGTGTGTTGACGCCTTCAATCGCCGTCGGCATACCTTCTCAGATTTTTCCCATCCGCAGGTCCCAGAATTCTCGACCCCTTTCCCCGGCGCAGCTTTTTGGCCTAGATCCATTTCCGATGGTCGCGGCGCAGCAGAAATGGAGGAAAAAACGCCGGGATCGAAAGCAATCCGCCCCAAGCGTGGGCTACGAGTGCCGAGCACAGGTCTGCGCCAGGGCCATGGTTAAACCTTCCCTTCTTCCTCATCGTCACCACCGTCCCCACCAACACCATAATCACCGCCACAATCATCACCACCTCCATCATCATAACCACCGTCGCGGTCACCATCCCAGGCATCCGTCTGCTCTACCATTTTTCGATGCGTGGGCCCCGGACGTCTGGACCACTTCGCTAGGGCCGGTTTTGCGTCCCGGGCCGTTTTTTGACGCTCCCGAGGCCCGGCGAGGGCTCCCAGAGGCCGAACACGGTCAAAACCCCCCCGCTCCAGTTTTGTCGGAGCGTCGGATCTGGGATGGCCATCGTCATCTGATGGGCCCTGCTTCCCACCACCACCACCATAACTTGGAGATGGAGGGGATCCTCCTCCACCTCCTCCTCCTCCTCCTCCTTTTCCTCCTCCTCCTCCTTTCGTCCTCCTCCTCCTCCTCCTCCTCCACCTTCTCCTCCTCCTCCTCGTCCTCCTCCTCCTCCTTCTTTCCCCCCTCCAACTTATGGTGGTGTTGGTGGTGGAAAACATGCCCATCATCATCGCCCCTCGCCAGGGTCAGACACCCGCCGTCACGAGAGCCGCTCCCGCAGCCCGGCGCCGGGCGGCGCGCCTTCGCGGGCCGGCCTAGGGCCGCCCGCGGATACGCGCCCGGCCATGCCGGGCAGCGGTGGGGTCGAGCCCGACGCGGCGGAAGTCCCTGAGATATGAGGGTGGGCTTCGCCTCGGCCGCCGCCGAGGAGGGGGAGGTCCTCGTCCCAGGCAGGATCGCGTTGCGACAAAATACGGACGGCCAGTTTTGCGCTATTTTCGGCCCCTGGGGGCCCTCGCCGGGCCCTGGGGATGTCCAAAAACGACGCAGGACGAAAAACCGGCCCCGGGGAAGGGCTCGGGACTTCTGGTGACGCCGTCCCGAAAAAACCAGGACGTCGCATGTCTGGGGTCATGCCCGGCGTGCTGCCTGCCCTCCTATTCCGCCAGGGGGCCGGGTGCACACTGCTCGGGCAGCCTCGGCGCGAGCAGGGTGCACGCTGCCGCGCGTGTGTTCCCAGCGCTTCGCCCTCGTAGGGCCATGCACGCTGGCCCTCCGCACGTGTATCCAGCGCGTGGCTTCTGGATGTTCCGCATGGGGTCCAGCCATGTCTGTTTCAAGTCTCCTGGTGCTCCCCTGTGCGCGCGGCCATGCGCGACGGACCTGGCGCTGAATGCCGCGCGCCCTTCGAACTTTGCCTCTGACTTTGCCGGAGCACGGGTGGTTCGATCTGTTTCACGAGGCGGGGCGAGCGAGTGAGCGAGGAGGAGGATGGCCGCGTGAGGTCTTTCGGTGCCTCCGCCCCTGTCTTGGGCTCGGGGACACCCCCAGCACATGTCTGCGCGTGTGCACTTTGGCCCCCGTATCGGAGGGCACCAACTATACACCAACACCGATCCTGGCCCAGGATCACCCTGGGCCCAGGATCGGTGTATATGCCTTCTTGCGCAAGGCAGGAGGGCGTATACACCGATCCTGGGCCCAGGGTGATCCTGGCCAGGATCGGTGTTGGTGTACAGTTGGTGCCTCCACACGCCGTCCTTGCCCAGGGTCCCTCGGGCGTGTGGCCCCCCTCGGGGCCCTCCTCGGGCCCCGGGGCCGCCGAGCAGCTGCTGCAGGGAGGGGTGCGGGTGCGTGGTCGGCGCCCTGCGTCCTGCGCCGACCTCCCGCCGCCGGCGGGCCGCTTCTTGCGCCCGCTCGTGCTCGAGAGCATGCGTAGACGGGATGCCGAAGTCTTCTCCTCGCGCGTGCCCGATGGGGCCGCCGCGCCCGCCCTCCGTGCGCGGGCAGGGTCTGGCCTCCCAGAATCTCAGAACTAACATTCGGTCGGGCCTGTCCCCCTACCGGGGGGTTTTGGACGAAAACTAGGCATATTCCAAAAATGCCCCAAAGATGCTCCGAAATACTTAAAAAGATAGTCCCCAGACTTTTTTTGATTATTTTTGAATGTTCCCCCTGTAGAGGGACAGGCCCGACTTAACACTACCAAAAAGGGGAAGCTAAGTCCGAGTGCCCCGTCCGCGCAGAGGCGGCAGCGGCTCTGGCAGGCGCCCTCCGGGCCCCCCGGGGGCTCCAGCGGCTTCTATGTCTGGGAGAAGAAGATGCAGGCGGCCCGCCGCCGCCAGCGACCCGCGGCGCAGCTGTCCAGAGCGTCGCCCCCCTCCAAAAGCCAGCTCGGACGAAACGGGGGGACAGGGAGAGGAGGGGAGACGACATTTGTTGCGTGCAGCTGGTTTCG
>CAUYUJ010015596.1:233560-248560 GCA_963575745.1 Prorocentrum cordatum | reverse complement strand
GGCGGGTGGGGCGGCATCACAATAGTCAATCAGGAGCGTGGCTGGCGCTGCGGAATGAGTGCCGCGTTCCATGAAGGACTTGGCCAGCACGCGGACGGCAGCATGACTCCCAAACAGGGGTGTGGCCAGCGCTGGGGCGAGAGCGCCAATCCCATCCAGGAATGGGGCTTGTGCGCGACCGGCAGCATCATCTGCAATGAGGGCTGTGGCCGGCTCTGGGGCGACAGTCCCGTTTTTGAAGAGTGTGGTCAGTGCTGGGGAGGCTGCGCCAATCTTGGATCAGGATACGGCCACGGATGGGTGAGAGCACAATTGCCGAAGTATTGCAAACCACGCGAGCGAATCGGCAGCACCATGCTGAATGAGGAAGGAGGAGGGTGAGGAGGATGAGGAGGAGGAGGTGGAAGGGGAGGAGGAGGAGAATGAGGAGGAGAAGGAAGAGGAGGAGGAGGATAAGCAAGGGGAGGAGGAGAAGGAAGAGGAGGAGGATGGGGGAGGGGAGGAGGAGAAATGGGTTGTGGGAAAGCTGAGAAGGAGTGGAAGCGAAGATCCTGTGGCCCCATAGGAAGGCAGGGTTCACATAGCGTCCCCCCGCCAATTTCGGCACGGCGCTCACACGAATCGTGGCCCCCCAGGGAGCTCTACTTGCAGGTCCAGGTACAGACTTCGCACGTTCCTCAAAAGAAACTGGCCATGGAATTTTGGTTCCCGCGGGCGCTGCGGGAAAGCACATGGCGGCTGCCGAGGAATAATCTATGAAAAGGAGGAGACTGATGGGGAAGGGGGGGGGGAGAGGGGGAGAAGGGAGGATGGGAAGGAGGAGGTCGAGGAGAATGTGGAGAAGGAAGGAGCCACTTTAAGGGAAACTGAGCATCATATTTTGGTTCCCGAGGTCGTTGGAGAAACAATGGGACGAGGATGAGGGGGCGGAGGAGCAGGAGGAAGAGGAGGAGGAGGAGGAGGAAAAGGAGGAGGATGAGGCGGAGGAGGAGGAGGGAGGAGGCGGATGAGGAGGAGGAGGAGGACGAGGAGGAGAAGGGGAGGAGGAGGAGGAGGAGGAGGAGGAGGAGAAGGAGGAGGAGGAGTGGGAGGCGGAGGAGGAGGGGGAGGAGGGGAGGAGGATAAGAGGGCTGTGGGAAAGCTGAGAAGGAGTGCAAACGATGATCCTACGGCCCCTTAGGAAGGCAGGGTTCACATAGCGCCCCTCCGGGAACTCCACTTGCGGGTCCAGTGTCTAAGTTCGCACAGCGTCGTTCCGCCCGTCTCGGCACACACCCATCACATGGATCGTGTCGGAGGGGGTGTAGTTCACGTGCGACCATGTGGGAGGATTCGCGTAACGTCACGTCCCCCCGCGTATGTCGATGGTCTCCTCACACGGATCGTACCCCACAGGGACTTGCATGGACGGCCCCACAGCCAAGGTTCGCATCCCGCCGCCTCGCCCATGTCGGCACACCCCTGACCTGGATCGTGAGTCCTGGGCGTTTGTGGTGCCTCTCGGGGCCTGGCGGCGTTTGTTTGTGGGGCCTCTTGCAGCTCTGAGATGAATCGTGAGCCGGGGGCCTCTTGGAGACTTGGGAAGCTTCCTGGGAGTCTTTTGGAAGAATTCTGGAAACTCTGGGGGCCTATTGGATTTTCTTGGGGGTCCTTTGGGGCTCTTTTGGGCCGGCTGTGTGCCCTCTTGGGCTGTCCTGGGGCCCCCTTGGGCCGTCCTGGGGGGCTGGGGCCGTCTTGGAGCCCTCTGGTGAGCCTCTTCGGCCCTCCCAGCGGCATCCTATGGCTCCCTTGGGGCCCCCGTGGGACCCTCTGGGGCCACTCTTGGCCGTCTTGGGGCTCTCTTGGGCCGTCTCGGAGCTCTCTTGGTCCGTCTTGGGACTCTCTTGGGGGCCCTCTGGGAAGCCTCCTGGGCTGTTTTCAAGCCTCTCTGATCGTGAAGAAGCCGTCTAGGACTCTCTCGGGTGCGCTCTCGGGCCGTCTTGGGGCCGTTTCGAGCATTTCTGAGGCCGTGTTGGAAGTGCCTTTCGCCGTCTGGGGAGCCTGATGTAAGCCCCGGGGCGCTCTCGTAGGATGTCCTTGGGCCGTCTGAACGCATTGTGGAGCTCTCTTGAGGGCCTCTTCGGTCATCATGGTGGGCCGAAGGCGTATACCTCCCTCCCTGGGAGGGGGGGACGGTGACATGCCGATTTTTCCTTGTAGTTTCATAGGTAGAAGGTGCATGTATGTAGACATGTATGTATGTATGTATGTATGTATGTATGTATGCATGCATGCATGCGTGCGTGCATGCATGCATGTATGTATGTATGTATGTATGTATGTAATGCAATGTAATGTAATGTAATGTAATGTATTGTAATGTAATGTAATGTAATGTATTGTAATGTAATGTAATGTATTGTAATGTAATGTAATGTAATGTAATGTAATGTAATGTTATGTAATGTAATGTAATGTAATGTAATGTAATGTAGTGTAATGTAATGTATGCATGCATGTATGCATGTATGTATGTATGTATGTATGTATGCATGCATGCATGTATGTATGTATGTATGTATGTATGTATGTATGTATATATACACAGATGTTTATACTTATATGCAAGACTGCATTGACGCTTCGCGCCATGCACCTTGGTCCTTGAAGTTTGGTGTGCAGGCGGAGTAGCAGGAAGGTCGAGCCGACAATTTAGCGATAGCTCCTTGTTGCCTTTTCCAGCATCGCCGCTATAATAATGCTATTCGTTATGCTTCCTCCATGCTGCTTTTTCTTCATTTTCGCCATACCCTGCGCATTCTCCCCATCCTCCGCAGCTCTTTTTTGCGGAGGCTCCTCCTTGGAGAGCCTTTGGGGGCCTCACAAAGTCGTTTCAGGCTTTCTTGAGGCCTTTTGGAGGCCTCCTGGGCGTATTCTGGGGGCCTCTGGGGGCTTCCTCGGGCCACCCTGCCTCGAACCGCGGTCTCCCTGAACGACCGGGTCACGATTTGGAATGCTTCGGAGGGTGTCTGGGGGCCATCTTGGGCCGCCATGGGGCTCTCTGAGGGCCATCTTGGACCCGTGTTGTGCCGTTTTGGGGCTCTCCTGGACTACCAGGAAGCCCTTTCGGATGGTTTTGGGGCGATTTTGGAGCCTCGCAGGCGGCTTCGGACGCCCAGAAGACCGCCGTCTTGGAGCGTCGGGAAGCCGAAAAGAGGAGAACCCCCAAATTCAACAAAAACTAACAGAAAATCAATGAGTTTTGCCTCTTGGGGCCTTCTTGGGAGTGCTCTTGGAGGCCTCTTTGGGACCGTCCTGGAGGCCTCTTGGGCCATCTGGAGGTCACGTCGGTCACTCTTGGAGCGCTCTTGTGCTGTCTTGGGGGTCTCTGGGACGTCTCCGATGACCCCCCTGATCGCTTTAGGTGTGCTGGGAAGGCTTGGCAAAACGCCCTGCGAGGCCCGGGGGGCCGCTTCGAGGCCCGTCCAGAGGGTCCCGGCACGCGAAGTGGGTTTCAGCCATGCATGTTTACGCAGCGCGAGCGTTCCAGCCGCGCGCGGGGCGCGTGTCGCAGCCATGCACTTTTACCGAGCGCGAGCGTTCCAGCCGCCCAGTGGCAAGTTAGACCAATGACTGTAGTAGCTGAAGGCTTGGGGTTGGCGGCCTTTAACGCGATGGCTATCGCGAAGCATGCTGTAGCCTGGCGTCGTTTTTTTCTCCCTTGCGGATAAGCAGGGTGCCCTCGCATTTTGGCCTTGAAGATGCGCTCCCTCAGGAGAGGGCGCCGCGCCATTGGACCCGGGGAGACGCCCAGGCAGGTGTTTGCTAATGCGGGTGCCAGGGGTATGGCAGAGCCTCAGGTCCTCGCCGAGGCAACAGTCTTTGCGCGGTACTTTGCCTGGGCAGCGGCCCATCGAGTCGAGCTGGCAGAGGTTCAGGGAGGTCAGCAGGCTCCCATGCCACCCTGGCCCACCACAGAGACTCGCACGGCCAGTGCCACTGGTCATGACCTTGTGTGGATCTTGTCGAGATGCGAGCGCAGGAAATGTAACGCGAGCGCGAGGACGGTGACGTCTTATGAAAACGCGTTTGCGATCCGGGCCAAGTATTGCAGCCCGTCGGATATCAAAAATATGCCAGCGAGCTGGAGTTTGCGAATATTTCGAGTGCTGACACTGCTCCGCACGATATGCCACATCTGTCCACTCTCAGCGCGTTTTGGCTCTCTGACGGGACAGAGGCGCCAGTGCCTTCGCCGACCACCCCCCCCGCCCGAGATTGCTCCGGTGTCGGGCCTCTTTGGGCGTCTCGGGAAAGATACTGCCTGTCGGGGGGAAGCCCGCTGCTGCAGTCTTTGTGGTGCATGCCAGATCGCGGGCGGCGATGCAAAGAACCTCGTCCCCAGTACTAGGGGATGCCCAAGTCGGCCAGTTCCCACGCGGGGGCCCGACATCGTGTGAAGTTGTGAGTTGCTGGCACGCATCGAGTCTCGGGGGTGCCCCTTTAAGAAGGCATGGCCTTCCTTTTCGCCTCGGTCGAAGGAGGGTGGCACTTTGACAAGGGTGGCACTTTGACAAGGCTGTTGCGACTGCTGCGTGGTTGATTCCGCCACGTTGCAATGGGGGCAAACAGCAGTGCGCAAATGCGTTTGAATGATTTCGACATGCGCGCGCACGAGGCCCGCTAGGTCGCATTCGCTGAGCATGTTGAAGCAAGCGTATGGATCCGCCGAGAGTTCACAGGAGCGCGCGCGCATTCTTTTGAACAGGTAGATGACAACATCATCTCTCATGCTTTCGCGGAACTCGATGTTGAAGTCCTTACGAAGCTTGCGGTGTTTGATGCATTTCGGCATCGCGCGCGACGACGCGCGCGTGCCGACTTCGCTCGTCTTTCCAAGGGCTCATTGAGCATGTGCAGTCTTTGGTGAATGACTGTGCGCGCCTATTCGACATGGATGATGGGGGGACAGCGGCACTCCTTGGGATGGTCAGAGTTCATACTTGAAATGTGCGATGGGGCAGCATCGTATATAAATTGTCGTATCCCAGGAGGGGCGATCATTCTGATGGGTGGTGGGTGGTCGATTTTATTTTTGCTGGAAAGGGAATATATGAGAGGCGGCGACGGGGTGTCGACGGCTACAACATGGCCGCCAGACCGACCCCCGTGCCGAGATGACAAGCGGAGATTGGGCGGCGACGGTGACAACATGGCCGCCAGACTGGACTCCAGGCCCAGACGACGGGCGGCTACGGGGCGGCGACGGGGTGGCGACGGCGACGACATAGCCGTCAGACCGACCCCCAGGCCCAAACGACGGGCGGCGAAGAGGCGGCGGCGGGGCGGCGACGGCGTTTACATAGCCGCCAGGCCGACCCCCCCTCCCAGTTGCCTTTTGCAGAAGTAGGAGCCCTCAAATGCAAAACCTTGTTTGGGACAACACCATGCATATCCTGGCGAAGGGGTGTTTCGAAATCGGCTGGGGGACCACCTGTGCCCCCCCCCGCCCCCTGGGGGCTTCGGCGGAGCTCCCCGTGGGGTCGCGAGTCGTGGAACTTCGGTGGAGGTCCCGATGAGGCCACGAAACGCGTGAGGGGTGTGTCAACAGGTGCACGCGGACGGCAGAGGCAGGGAGGGATGGGAAAAGGTGGCAGCGCGAGGGATGCGAGATGAGGTGACGCGGGGCGCTGCCTTTTCAAAGCGAGGGCCCAACACTTGATCGCGGGGAACACGTAAAGACAACACTAATATTCAGCAATTCTCTGTGCCATGTCACCCTTCCCAGTCCCTCATCCTTCCCTCCCGTCCCGCTTCCATTGCCGTTCCCCTTCCCCTTCCCGTTCACCTTCCCCCTCCCCGTCCCCTTCCACATTTTCATGAACTCGCGCAAGGGCAGAGGAAACCGTGCGCGGCTTTCCAGTGGACTGTTCCCCAGCCACCAAGGCGTACCGACGGCCGAAGGCCGTTCAAGAGGTCATGAAGATCCACACAGGTGGGAGGGTCCCTCGGGTTCGGCTGGTAGTCTTTGGTAGGTCGGTCTGCGAGACCTTGCGCACCACTGCTTCTCATCCTCATTACATGTATTTTTTCGGAACCAGTGCAAACAGGACACTCGACACCAGCTCGGCGGGTGAGCTGTTTAGGGTGCAGCAGCAACGCTAGGATGGCTCCCAGAACACCTGTTGGCCTGCGATGGTGTCCACATCTTCGGAGGCAGGCCACCGTCCTAGTCCTGGTCCCCTGTCCCTTCGAGCGCTTTGGAGCGGCTGTGATTGGATTTCCTTTCTCTTCTACGTCAAGCTCCTCCATCCAGCCCGTGCGTATTCCAACTTCTCGGATGTGTTTTACGGGTTTCGGCCGTCGCAGTTCTCTGTCACAGTTGTTTTGGGCCAGCGCGGTTCTGCTGATTTGTTTCAAAACGCTTCCTGCGCTGATTCAGGTTCGCCGCTTGAATAGTTTCTTTGGTTTGTTTTTTTACATCTGCGCAATAGCCGACCTCAGAGTTGGCCTCGCTCTGTTCTACTCGTTTTGCATGTCGGCCCCTGGCATTCTGTGCTGCGGCAGGCACTCGGGGCTCCCAGGGACAAGCCTGGAGGCACGTCGTGGCAGAGCCGCCAGAGCCGAAGTCTTGGGTGCGCAGCGATAGGAGCACGCGGTGTGGTCCTCTGCTTAGGACGCGAATGCCTCTCGGGCCAGCACGCGGGTCGTATATATATATATATATATGTATGCACATTTGCTGGTACGGGTGTAGGAATTTGTATATATATATATTTATATATAACTCGATAAATGTATAGGTATACAGTGATGTTTGGATCGAATGTTTTTTTTCGTGTGGACGGTAAACTGGGACGTCTATGTACACACGTATCTGTGACTACCGGTATACGCATGGACGTATGCACATACGTGTATGTCTGGATGGTATAACTGCGTATGTCTTTATGTGTGTATGCATGATATATGTATGTATCTATGAATATAATCAGGTATATATGCATGCATGCATGCATGTATGTATGTATGTGTTCACGAACGTATGTATGTATGTTTATAGGTCTATGTGTATGCATATATGTATGTATGTACGCATGCTTTATGCATACATGACTGCATGCATGTACGCATGCACGTATGCAACTGTGCATGCATGTATGTATGACTGTATGTGTGCATGTGCGCATGTATTTATTTATGCGTTTCGCATAGTTGTATGCATGCTGCATGCATCTCTATACGTATAACTTACAGGTGTGTGTCGATGCATGTTCGTATGTATGTATGTATGTATGTATATACATTAATATAGGTAGTGCATTCGCATTTCTATATATACATATGTACGTATACATGCATGTATGCATGTATGCATTTATGTATGTACTTATGCATTCACATATGCATGTATGCATGTGTATGTGTGTGTGTGTGTGTATGCGTGCATGCATGCATGCATGCATGCATGCAGTTGATGCATGTGTGTATGTATACGTGTATGCATGTATGTATGAATGTATAGTTGTATGTATGTATGTATGTATGCATGCATGCATGCATGTATGTATGTGTGTATGTACGTATGTACGTACGTACGTATGCATGTATGTATGTATGTATGTATGTATGTATGTGTATGAATATGCATATGTATATGTATATGTATGTATGCATGTATGAGTGTATGTATATATATATATACATATATATATATATATCAAAATATCGCGAACACGATCCGATGCCAACCAGAAGCCATGTTGTGCACTCATCTCCACCCAACCCTCTTCTCACCCGAAGGGTGGTCCTCGGTCTCCGCTGCGGTACAACCATGGGACATCCAGGGGACAACCTCGAGACAACCCCAGGACATTCACGGGCTGTGGGCTTGGTACAACCACGGGAGCCGTGGCACAACCGCGGGGCAGCCTTACTAAACCCGTGTGGGCCGCGCGCTTGGGACGGGGGCGACAATCTGACGTGGCACATGCATCTAGCTAAGTTTGATTCTTTTTCACCTTCTCGCAACTTCGCCTGTCCTCACGCACAGCACGAACCGATACCGAAATCGATGTCCCTCTCGGGTCACGTCGTTCTCTCTCCTCAACCTCCACTTGAGCCGCAGGTGATCACCCATCTGGTTGCCAAAGGCAGGGAGATCAAGAAGGAGCAGCTGTCAGAACTCGTTGAGCCCCCAGAGGGCACTGGCGAGAATGAGACGATGATTCCAGTCGACATGCTAGGCGAGCATTGGGCAATCAGAACCTGCGGATGTGCACTGGGGGAGGAAAGGGGGGGGGGACGGTGCCTGCTTTCTGAAGCGATACGGCGAGAAGGCAACACCACAGAAACACCACAGGTTTTTGAAAGAGTTTGGCCCCTTTGGGGGCTATCATAGGAGGCTCCGTGGCCACTTGGAGACGTCTTCGCGTGTCTCCTGACCTCTGGAAGGCATGCCGGAGGCCCTCTCGGACTACTCTGCGCTATCTTGGAGGGCATTTTGGGACCTCTGGGGCCGTCTTGGAGCCATCCAGGACCGTCTTGGACCCTCCAGCCCCTCGTGACCAGGAAGTCCGGACCCCTGGGGATGGGGTAGGGGGATCGGTCAGGTCCAGAGCAGGAGCGGCACACGCACTCTTGCTCACTCGCAGACGTCCTCCCACCACATGAACACCATCCAGGAGTCCCCCCCTGGCCTCTCCACCCCTATCCTCTCCAAGGCCGTCTGGCGGATGGCGAGGGGGGATGGAGGGAGGGCGGCCCCTCCCCGCGCCTCCCCAAAGGCTTCGGTGACCACCACTTCGAGGACGTCGACCATGCCGTGGACAGCCATAGACGGATACCGCGGATCGCATCGCACTCGGGCCAGCCTTCCCAGACCGCCGCCACCCCGAGCATGTCCTGACTGCCCAGGCCTCGCCCCTTTGCAGGAGGGCCTGCGCCACGTCGACCAGCGGAGGCCCTTCGGCAGAGCCCGAAACTCGAAGTACAACAGACGGCATGACCATGAATTTTCGGAGCTCCGCGTGCGTTCCTGATAGGGTGCTGAGCCCCCCGCTCCTGGCGCGCGAGGCACGCCAGGGATGGCGTTGGAGGCGCCGCCATTGGATGCAGCGCCGATCCAAGCGATCCGTGCGGACCTCGGAACGTTGGGGCTGATGTTGCCTGTTGCTCCTTCAGGAGCAGGCCTGGGCCCGAGCCTCGGATGCTCAGCGCCGCTGGGAGGTGTGCCCGCCCAGCAGCGGGAGCTTCGGCAGCGCGAAAGAGGGTTGCAGGAGAGCGCACGGCGCCACCCTCCGCGCGGGATGGCGCGGCAAAGCAGGAACGCGCCAACTGCGAGCATCGATCATACGGTCCCGCTTATGATTAAGAAACCTCCCCCCGAAAAGCTTGCCCAGCGTTTCTTAAGCAACTTGCGGGAAAGCTGGCTCAGTTTCCTAAGGGGATTGGTAGCCTTGGATCCTGGAAATGAATAGTGTGCGTTCCTGGCTCCAAGAGCTGGCCCAGCGTTTTCTTCAGTAACCTCTGAAAAGCTGACCCAGCTTTCTTAATTGATAATTTTCTTAATCATATTTTGGTCTGTAGTCCCCGTCTCCTGTCTGGGCCGCTCAGGTGGGGCCGGAGCAGACGGGGGGTCGGAGGATGCCGCCGCACCCCCGATAACATCGGCGATGCTGCGCGCGTTCCGAAGCCCGAGAGTTCCTCCATCCTGACGTTGCCGACGCACGGCCGAAGGCGTGTACACTTAAGTCGGGCCTGTCCCTCTACAGGGGGAATATTCAAAAATGGTAAAAACATAGTCTGGGAACAATTTTTTCAATATTTTTTGACAACTTGGGGTATTTTTTTGGTTATTGTTATTTTCCGTCGAAAATCCACCTGTACGGGGACAGGCCCGACCTAAGTGCACACCGACCTCGGCCAGGCCCGCCCGCGGCCCAGGATCGGCGTGGAGATGCCCCCGTGGCCACGCCAGGAGGAGGGCGTGCGCACCGAGCCTGGGCCCGGGAGGGGGCCTTGCCGGGGGAGGTGTGCATGTATGGTTGGGATTAGGTCGAAACATGAAAAATAGTAAAGCACTACCCCAAAATGGCCAACAAATATTTACATACTAGTCCCCAGACTATTTTTTCACCATTTTTGAATCTTCGCCCTGTACAGGGACAGGCCCGACTTCAGACTGGGAAAGGGCGGAGGGGCAGGGCGGTGAGGGGAGCGAGGGGGACACCGTCGATCGGGGTGCTGGCCGAGGTGGAGAAGCTCGGCGTCAAGGCCACGGCGGAGGCCTTCCTGAAGTCCCGCGAGTGCTTCGACAAGTTCAAAGCTGGGGTGCCGGAGGCGGACCCACAGGGCTGCGCCAATGGTTCCGCCCTGTCTTGGCCGGAGGGAAAAGATGGGCAACAACAAACATGGAATCCCTTACTTGTCTGTGCGCTCACCTCTCGCTGTGGTTTTGGTTCTCTCCTCCAGGCCCCCCCTTCTTTGCCATGGCAAGTCGTGGGCGGATCATTTCCCAGGACGGGGCACGAGAGGGGCATGGGATGGGACGAGGGTGCTTTCCAGCCATCCGGACTCTGGACCTCTGCGCGTGTCATCTCTCTTCCCTTCCCTTGTGACGCTAAAGCCCTTGCAAACCTCCGACGTCCTCTTCTAATTCGGTGGGCTCTCGGGCTTCCGATCCCCTCCGCGGGGATGAGATCTCGTTGACGATTTGATCTTCCGTTCTTTTGTCTCGACAGGGCCTCTGGGTACCGAGCTGGACGAAAAAGACGCCGGCACGACTTCACGGAAGCAAGGAGGACGTCGGAGGCCTCGGCCCCCCCACCGCGCGCAGCGCGTCATCCTCTGGTGCCCGCAGGCTCAGCGGTGCTTACAGGACCCGTGGTGCTGGCGTTAAGTCGGACCTGTCCCTCTATAGGAGGTATATTCAAAAATAGAAAAACATAGTCAAGGGACGATATTTTGAGCATTTGTTTGACCATTTTGGAGTATTTTGGGGGTACTTGTAATTTTTCGTCCAAAATCCATCTGTACGGGGACATGCCCACCTACTGCTGGCGGGCAGGGTGCTGCCTCGCCGGCAGCGTCGTGCTGCCCACTCCCCAGCGGCGCCCACCGGCACTACTCAGGGTGCTTAGGGAACTCTGGCCTGACCTGGGCACACGCGAACCCAGGGACGGGGAGCACCACCCAGGGAAGCAATGAGGGCGCCAGCCGTGGAAGCGAGGAGGGCTCGACCACGCGCGGGAGAAGCAGGGATCGTGGGCACATGGGGGAATCATAGGATTCCTAGGGTCCAGGACGGGATCGTCAGCATCATAGTGCTCCCAGGGCCCGTTAGGGATCGTAGGGCTCCTAATGCTCTCGAGGGCTCATGGGGCAGCCTCGAGGTGCTCAGGGGGAGGATCGAGGTTCGTCAGCGGCCAACAACACCTGCACACGTACGCGGTTAGCTTCCGCTGGAGTGCGTCTGAACGCGGACGTTCGTGCACGCACGTCCGCAGAGGGTGTACATGTACACATGTCATTGCTCGCTCAGTTCGAGGGGCTTTTCCCACTCGGCAGGCGAGGGTTGCTAGATTTCAAGAACAGGCTTCCTGACCCGCCCACCCGGCATACCGCGGCCGCCAGATCCCAAGAAGCACCGCTGGTCCCGCGGGGATCCTTTATGGGCCGCCACGCGCCGCGCCCGCTGGATCCTCAGGACCACCTGTGGTCCCGCGGGGATCACTCTCTGGGCCGCCACATACCGCGGCCGCCAGATCCCCAGGACCAGTGGGGATCCCGCGGAGATCCCTCTCTGGGCCGTGACAAAACCTAACGGAACATACCATACCATAACATCACAGAAGAGAACATACGTATAACACAACAGCAGTCGATGTGGTACAGCTTATGTAGCGCAACATGTGTGGTGTATGCGATGTGATGCTACCTAGGTTAAAGATAAGTGGTGGTGCATTCTATGCTTTTATGTTTTTTTTTTGTGATGTGGTGCAATCTATGTGGCACAAGCTATGTCGTGCAATCGACGTGGTGCCAGATGTGTGGCGTAAACCATGTGGTGCAATACATTCGGTGTGACCTGCGTGGTGCATTTTTGTGGTGACATCGGTGTTTCGCAAAACATGTGGTATAAACTATTTGGTGTGCAATCTGTTTGGTGTGAGCTGTGTGGTGCATCCTATTTGGTGCAAGATAGGTGGCGCAACTTGATATGTGGTGCAACATGTGTTGTACAATATATGTCATGTGAGCTTTGTAGTGCAATCCATGTTAAGCACTACAATCTATGTGGTGCAATTGATCTCTGTCCGGAGTAAGTTGTCAACTCCACTGCCCGCGCAAGCATTACACCCACCCGCCCGTAACTTGGTTTGCTAAAACCCATGCGGCGGCGATTGCGATGAGTGCTCAGTGTTTGCTGGTGCATCTCGGCGGCCGCGCTAGCCCGCGCATGCTCGCGCGCCAGCGGCCAGCTAGTTTGGCGCGACCGACGCGGCCGCGGTGGCGCTGACCGCTGGGCACTTCCCAGCGGGCACTTCGGTACGAATCGGCGACATGGGCGGGCGCGTTATTATGGCAACGTCGAAAACGGTAGACGCGAGGATGATAGTAGCGATGCTGGTGACGATGACGACATCGACGACGGTAAGGCCAGTGACGGCGCGGATGCTGATCAAGCCGGCGACGATGACGGCGTCCTCGCGTCGGTGATGGAGGTCTTGGAAGCAATTTGACATGCGCGCGCCGCCGACACGCGAGAGTGGCCCGCATGGTGGTATTCGACACGGATAGTGCCCCCCCAGCACGCGCGCAAGGGCGCTCGAGTGACTTCGACATTCGGCGCGAGAGGCCCGCTTGGCAGAGTTTAGCGATGATGTTGAACATCTTATGGCTTCCTTGAGATTTCACTCAAGCGCGAGCGCAGGTTTCCGGGACATTCGTTTTTGAAATCCCAACGGCGCTGCCCAGCGCCCCAGCCCCCGCAGAGATCCGCAGCAGCTGCTGAAAGCCGCGAGCGAGGGACCGCCGAGGGAGATTCCCGGGGCGCATATCCCTGTTATCGTCTTACCTCGTCTGCGCTCTTTCCTGACCCCTCTTGACCTCCTTTTTCACATCCGCTTCCATGATTGGTTTCTCAGTGCGTGGTTACTTCGTTCCCTACCAGGAGATGATTTGACACCTGATGGCTGGCACCATGCAGCGCCCTTGGCCATCCGTATTCCTTCGGTCGATGGAGTGAGATACCCATGGCTCGCTTTAACAAGAATTTGCAATCTGTCCGTTCCCATGCGCGTTTGGGCAAATCTCTAATCTTTTGCTGGTGGCTGGTCTACCAGCCATCGCATCCTTGTCCTTACCCCGCTCGCGTGCCGATTTGGATGTGAGAACTGTCCAGATGTCATCGCCCACTATATCGTGTGCCTTTGTTTTTTGCATCTCCTCGCCGTCCCTGGGGGCATCTACCCTCCCCGTGACCCCATCGTGCGCGCTGGCCTCGGGGCAGATGCTGATCATAATGAAGCGGAAATCGCCCGTGCACAGGCGCACGAATTGACAGCAATCATTTTCATCTTTTTCACAAGCTATGCGCTGAGTTTCAGATACAGCCCCACTTGTCCAATCGGTGTAGCATTACTGTCCAGGCCAGACGTTTTGCTCGATTAGCGTGCCAGGTCTTCCAGGAGAGAGTTGGTGTCGGCCCCTCCGCCCCCCCAGCTCTATCTGAGCGCCCGCACATCCAGTCCGAGACGCCCGGCCCCCTCCGGTCTTTCTTTAAGGAGGCAGGGCTCAGCGTCTCTACTCACCGAATTCTCCTAGAGTGGTGGCCTGACTCGTCGTCGTCGTCGTCCTCCTCCTCCTCCTCCTCCTCCTCCTCCTCCTCCTCCCAGTCCTGCCGCATTATCCGCCCCCTCCTGCTCTTGCTCCTGCTGCTGCTGCTGCTCCTCCTCCTCCTCCTCCTCGTCCTCCTGCTTCCCCGCCCGGCTGCCCGCTCTGCCCCCGTGGCCCCCGAAAAGAGCGGGGCCTCGTCGGGCTGGGACCACCTGCCCGGGCCGCTGACCGTCGCCGAGTGGAGGGCGGCGCAGGATCCGCCCGGGTGCGGGGGAGGAGGAGGAGGAGGAGGAGGAGGAGGAGGAGGAGGAGGAGGAGGAGGAGGAGGAGGAGGAGGAGGAGGAGGAGGCTGCACCTTTTCTCTGTATAGGCGGTAACTTGTTCTCATCGCAGAAGGTCGCAGAAGGAGGAGGAGGAGGAGAGGAGGAGAGGAGGAGGAGGAGGAGGAGGAGGAGGAGGAGGGAGAGGAGGAGGGAGAGGAGGAGAGAGGAGAGGAGGAGGAGAGGAGGAGGAGGAGCCGTTTTCTCTCCCGCGTGCAGCGGCCTGCCTCGTGCTCCTCGTGCTCCTTGTCCTTCTTTTCCTCCTCCCTCCTCCTCCTCCCTCCTCCTCCTCCTGCCTTCCTGCCTCCTCCTTCCTGCCTCATCCCTTGCCCCCATCTCCTTCCCTCCTCCCTCCCTCCCTCCGCTCCCCTCCCCCCTCTCCCTCTCTCCTTCCTTCCCTCCTTCTCCCCCCCCCCCCCTCCTCATCCTTCCCATCCTTCCCCGTCCCTTCCCCCTCCCCCTTCCCAGCCCCCTCCCCTTCCCACCCCCGTCCCCCTTCTTATTTCGTTGTCCATCGCCGAGAGGCCGCTGCTACTGCCTCCCTTTCCTCCTCCCCCCCCTCGCTCCTACCCCCTTGCCTCCCTCCTGTCTCCTCCCTCCTCCCTCCTCCTTCTCCTCCCTCCGCCCCCTTTCCCTTTGAGCTCCTCAGGCCATTTTGGCACAATAAGGGCAAGGGTTTAAGGAGCTCAAAGAGTTCAAGGAAGCCACACAACTCTATCACATATCATATGTGTTCTGTGCAGTTCTGTCTCTTGCCTTCACCTCGGATCCATTTTGACATCAGAGCTAAAGGGGTAGTTTTTCCTGATCGCTCGCCAAGCATTGTTCGTACAGTGTTTGCATAATCCGTTCACGCGTGCAC
>CAUYUJ010015596.1:181060-226060 GCA_963575745.1 Prorocentrum cordatum | reverse complement strand
AATATTAATAATAACAATAATAATCATATTACTAATACGAATAATAATAATAATAATAATAGTAATAATAATAATGATGATAATCATAATAATAATAACAATAAGAAGAGGAGGAGGAGGAGGATGAGGAGGAGGAGGTGGAGGAGGAGGAGGAGGAGGGAGGAGGGGAGGAGGAGGAGGAGGAGGAGGAGGAGGCGGAGGAGGAGGAGGAGGAGGAGGAGGGGAGGAGGAGGAGGTCGAGCCGAAGCAGCGCAGCCGCGCCAGGCCCCTCCTCCACCTTCGCGGCCCAGGCTGCAGCCCCCCCCTAGAGATGGCCGCCCGGAGAGCCTCCTCCTCTGCTGAGCTCGGGGCGCTGCCTAAGACCTCTCCTTCAATCCGGGGTCTCTTCCCGAAGTTCCTCGCCGCCGCCCGGAATGCATCCGCTCCATTTCTCTTTTCCCAGGCCGGTCTCCCCGCCTCCTGTCGACGTTGCCAGCCCCCCCCCTGTTCCACCGTTTTTTTTTCTTCTCTGTTTTTTGTGTTATTATTATTATTATCATCATTATCATTATTATCATAATTGCCATTGTTTTTTTTGTTTAAACATATATATATATATATATATTATTATACTTACTATCATTCGTATTATATTGATGCTACTAGTATTATTGTCATTATTTGTTGTTAGTGTTATTATTTTTGTTATCACTATTATTTGTATGAGTACAATTAGTATTATTATCATTATTCGTATTATTGTTCGTTATTATTCGCATTTTCTTGTTATTTTAATTATTATCATCATCAGTATTAGTATTATGATATACTTATATACATTCACACACACACATATATTCAGTTGTTTTTGTATTTCCATGTTTTTTTTTTTTTGTGTGTGTGTGTGTTTTGTCCGTAGCCATTTTGGCTCAAGTCCGTAGCCCTTTCGGGTCAGGACCTGGCCTCACTGGCAAGGGGGGAGCAGCGGCCCCCACAGTGCTCCTCCTCGTCTGCCAGGCCAGACGAGGGATTTTGGCTTCTCCTGCTCTCGAGCTGCTGTGGCATGGTCCCCGCGCCCCCGCAGCCTCGCTCCCAGAGCAGACACCAGACCCGCTCCCAGAGCGGCTACAAGACGTGCTATGGCAAGAGCTCATGTGGCTATCAGTATAATCTGGTGGATTGGGCTCGCTGCTATCGTTGCAAGAAGTGGCTCCGCGACGACCCGGTTCGGGACACGGTCAAGGGGCCCCCCCGTCCTTGGTCAGGCGAGCAGCAGTCCAAGGATGCATGGCAACAGGTGGAGTCCACGCGCCGCAAGGCCAAGTCGAGCCCAGGCACGAGTGCTGACCAGTCCCAGTCTGGGAGTGGGAAGGGCGGCTCGGCCCAGCAGCGCAGTGGCAAAGGATCGGACACAGGTGGCAAGCAGACGCAGCGCGACTACCTCGCGGCTGCAGTGGAGCAGCTCACGCTTGCTGGGCTGGCAGACGACCACCCGCTCATGGTGGCCGCCAAGGCTCAGGTGCCCTCCGCTGCTGCTGCTCAGCCTGACGAACGTGGCCCACCGCCATGGATGCGAGTTCGGTCCCATCAGGACAAGCTGGCCCACTTCCAGGGCCAGCTTACTGCGTCGAAGGCGACGGAGGCCAACCTCCGTCAACAGATCACGGAGCTGGAGCAGGACCTGGAGGACTGCGTTGCATCCCAGGCGGCTCTGGCGGAATCGGTCAAGAAGGAAGAGGAGGAGCTCCAGAGGCTCCATCGACGTGCTGCTCTTCACCCTGCTGGTGATGACTGCAAGGCGGCTGTCAACGGGCTGGTGGAGACGCTGTTCGGCCATCTGCCCGAGTCGTTCAGAGTGGCGAAGGCGGACCAGCTCCGCACCGCGGTGGACCTCCTGGGCGACCTGGCTGCTGCTGGGGCCTCTTTCCAGGAGCAGGAGGAAGCACGGCGGAAGGCACAGGCCGAGGAGGCCGCGCAGCGTGCCATGTCGGGCAGCGGCCCTTCGCCAGCCCCAGCGGCACCCTCGGACTCACGTGTGGCGGAGGATTGCAAGCAGCAACTTACTGAGTTGCTGGAGGGCGGACAGGCAGGGCAGTACGAAGGTCTCTACAGGACCATGCTCGATTTCCTGCAGAACCCTTCAGCCCTCAGCAAGAGGCCCAGGAGGGACGCGCCAGGCCCAGAGGCTGCGGCGGCGGCGGCCCCCTCGGCCGCGCCTGGCCCTGCGGCTGCTGATGTTCCTGCTGATGTTCCTATGCCTGCTGACCGCGATGTCGCTGGTGCCCCACCCCCGTCGGGGTAGCGGGGTCGGCGCTGCAGCTGCTGGACGCCGCCTGCCTGCGCCCGCCTCACACCGAGGCAGGTGGCGCTCCCTGGCGGCGCGGGCTGGGGCTACTGGCCATCGACGAGTTCGAGGCGAGAGTGTGCAGGAGGAGACTCCTGCGGTGCAGGAGGAGACTCCTGCGGCCCGTCGGCCTGAGGTATGGAAGCTGTGTACGGCCAACATCACCTCGTGGGGCATCGAGTGCGGGGACAGGGGTAAGGTCACGAGAAGGCCCTTCCTGGAGCTCTGCGACTCTGTGGATGCCGACATCTACGTTTTCCAAGAGCACCACCAGACGGAGCTACGTTTGGTGGACGTTCAGCAGGCGCTGGTCAAGGCTGGCATGGTCTCACTCCTCACTCCTGCTGCCCCCTCAGGTCGTTCAGAGGCTGGCACCACTGGAGGAGTGGGCATTGCGACTTCGAAGCTCTGGGGCCTCAAAGGACTCGATGATTTGCCTGAGGGTATCGCGGTTCCTCCTGGATGTCGATTTCGTCTGGGGCTCTGGAGTGGGTTATGTACTGGAGGTGTTTTAGTCGGATCGGTCTACCTGCACACTGGAATCGGCTGCCGCGGTCAAAATCTTTCCTTGCTGCACAGTATTGGGGAGGTCCTGAGGGCGTATGGCATGCCGTTTATTCTGGGTGGAGATTTTCAGTTTTCAGCGGAGCAACTGGTCGAGTCTGGTTGGATTGGGGATCTTCAGGCTGAGGTGGTCTCTGACGTCTCGAATTGGACCTGTCAGTTGGGTACGTCTCGGTCGTCCATCGATTACTTTGTCCTCTCCTCCTCGCTCAAGCAGTTTGTGGTGAGCTGCTCAGTTGCGACATGGTCTACCAGTACCAGACCGCACCGCCCTGTGGTGTTGAGCATGTCTGGCCACCCGCGGCAGGTGACAGTTCCCAGGCTCAAGAAGCCGTCGGCGTTCCCTCTCCACCGCCCTGTTGGATGCGACCCTCGCCCCCTGGAGTGGGACGACTTGCGTGATCAGCTCTCCCAGGGGGATTGTACCAAGGACCGTTTGGATGCTGTCACTTCTCTGTGGGTTCAAAGGGCTGAGGTGGCGCTTTCTCGCGTATTTCATGTCGATGGGGATCCACGATACCGAGGCCGAGGAGGCCCCCCCAAGGTGGTGCAAGTCCCTCTGCTCGGCCCCCCTGCCTCCACTCACCCCAGGGCTATTGGGGAGGGCCGTATGTGGCGTGTCTTGGAAAGGCGACTCCAGGACATCGTGTATCTCTGGCATGGGCCTGCGCCCACCTTGGGGGGGATCAAACAAGCGGGGATCCTCTTGCGGAAGCTCGTGAACTACCTGTCCCCCTTCACCGATTGCAAGCATTGGGCTTCTTGGCGAGTTCGGGTTCTGGCCGTCAACCCTGCCAACGTCTCGGAGCTCCAGGAGTTGATCTGGCAGGTCCGAAAGTGGGCCCTTCAGCACGAGCATCATGCGGCCTCGGGGCGGGCCCGAGCCTGGCGTGAGTGGTTTCAAGATGCGTTATCTGGGAGCGCTCGACTGGGCCACCGGTTCACCAAAGAGGTTCCGAAGTGGGCTGCATCTGGGCTCTCTTGTTTCTCGGGGCCGTCTGGTGAGCCTCTGGGGATTGCTGCTGAAGCCGATCTTCGGGCTCAAAAGTGGCATCAGCATTGGGGTGTCGGACAAGTTTTCCCAGAGCCTGATTTTGGTTGGTGCGATGACGAGCCAGAGCTGGAGGCCCCCACCCATGAGGAGCTCTTAGCCCTTACCAGGACCTACAGCACGCACACGGCCATCGGAGTCTGTGGCCTGCATCCCCGTCACTGGTCCTTCCTCGACGACGGCGCTGTCGCGGTTTTCCTTCGGATCTGGGCCGAGATGCAGCGCCTGGTTCACATTCCGAGGTGCTGGGCTCTGCTGCTTATTGCTCTTCTACCGAAGCCGCCGCCTGAAGGGGGAGATCGTCCTATTGGGATCTTCGCGACGCCTCTTCGGTTGTGGTCCCGCTGGGCCCGATGGAAAGTTGCTGGCCCTTGGGAAAAGGCAAACCCTCGCGGGTTCTGGTATGGTGACTCAGGGGCCTCATGTGACATTTGCGTTTGGAAGCAGAGTTTCAAGGCGGAGTTGGCCAGAGACCAGGGCAGAGCGGCAGGGACAACCCTGCTCGACCTGGTCAAAGCATATGAGCACGTGCCCCACCATGTTTTAGCTGCAGCAGCCCGTCGGCACAAGTTCCGAGGTAAGACCCTTCGCTTCCTGCTCGCATCATATTGCCTCGACAGAATGGTGCTCTTCCAGAACATCGCCACGCAGGTGGTGGTGACGCACCGCACGATTGTCGCGGGCTGCAGCTGCGCGACTTCCCTACTGCGTCTGGTGCTCTTGTCGCCAGTGGATGCCGTCTCTCTTCGCTTCGTGAATGTCGAGGTGGCGGTCGTGGTAGATGATCTGCAGTTGCAACGTATTGGCGAGGCATGGGAAGTCGCCAGGGAACTCAAGGGGGCCGAGGACCTATTGGCGGCTGAGCTTACGCAGATCGGCTTGACTCTCTCCCTGCCCAAGAAGCACCAGGTGGTCATCGGCCAAGGCATACGGAAGGTGTTTAGGAAAGTCAACCCGTCCTCGTCGAGGTTCCTCACACGCTCGGTTCGGAACCTGGGGCTGGACTTTGGCGGTGGAAATCGGCTTTCTCATTCGGTTCGTGCACAGCGGCTGGGCAGGATGGCGTCTCGGATCCCTCGGTATAAGCGGCTCGCGAAAGCTGGGGGCAAGACGATCAAGCTGGTGCAGACTGGCCTCAAGCCTGGGATGCTCTGGGCAGTGGGAGTTCACGGCATCAGCAACACGCACCTACTGAGCGCCAGGCAACTGGCGCGCGCGGGCATGGTCTACAGGCACACGGGCAGGTCGCTCTCATTGGACCTCATGCTGGCTGGGCCGCAGGTCGACCCCGCCTTCGAGTGCAACAGGAGCCCGATCTTCCTCTGGCTGCAGGCGCTGTGGGACGGATGGGCCCCCAGAGCAGATATGGCGCGACTTCTGAGTGGAGCATGGACACGCCTGTCTAGAGTTCCTGTGTCTCAAGTTTGGTCTGACATTCGCGGACCTGCTTCTGCGCTAGTTGCGACAATTTTGCGGTTGGGTTGGTCTGTATCTGACCCTTTTCATTGGAAGACCCACCGAGGTCCTCTTGCAATTGAACAGATTTCCCCGAAGGATGGAGGTAAGTTAGTTGATGAGGCCACCGAGCGGTGGGTGTGGCGCCAGGTTCTCGCGAAGCATCCCTCGTGGGTCTCGCCCTGCCCTCATCCTCCTCTCGTGGAGCCCCTGAGGTCCCTCCTCCAGCCTCATTCTGTCCGAGGCCCTGACTGGACCCCAAGGCATCAGGGACTGCTGCGGTGCCTGTTTGCAGGAGGTTTCTGGTCGCAGGAGCGACTGTACGAGTCAGGTGGAGCCGTCAACCCGAGCTGCCTTGCCTGTCAGAGTGCTGGATCTACCTGGCACCGATTCTACGATTGCCCCCTGCATACCGAGTTCCGTCGGGATTACAGAGCTGGCAGTGCCATGGCTGGTCAAATGCTAGACATGGCCCGAGCTGCTGCGGTGGATACCTTGCTTTTCACGCGCTTTCTTGTTCTTGACCCTGCTTGGCTCTTCCCGAGCCCCTGCCTCGAGGAGCGAGTCGTGTGGACGGTGCGGTCTCCCGACTTGCTGCTCGACGTGCACGTGTTCGGTGATGGGTCGGGGAGGCACGGAAGTTTCTCTCGCTTACGGCGCTGCGGATGGGGACTCTGTTCGCTTGACGACAGCAAGCGAGTGGTTGCTCGCCTGCATGGCCCTCTGCCCTGTCTCATTCAATCTGTGCCAGCGGCTGAGCTTTTCAGTTTCTTGATGGCGCTGAGGTATATGGGAGCTCAGATGAAGTTTTATACGGATTGCAAGCCGCTCGTGGATGTCTGGCGCCAAGGCGTTGGAGCGGGCACCGCTGCGAGTGACCCGCTTGCCTTACTTTGGAGGGAGGTTTGGAGGCTTGTGTCTGACCGTGGGGGTGAGTCGGTGGAGGTTTCTCACGTCAAAGCGCATACTCCTGCCTCTGCCGTAGCAGAGGGACGGATTTCAGAATGGCAGCGTGTCGGCAATGCCCAGGCTGATCAGTCGGCTAAATGGGGTGCCGCCATGCATAGTGATTCCCTCCAGCTGCGATCTGCGCATGGCGCGTCGCGCAGCGCCATCCGCCTTGTAGCCCAGTTCTGTACCAGGCTGGTCGCTCGGATCGGCACCATCACGCCACGTGACGCCCAAGCGCAAATACTCGGCCGTGCCATAGGCACGATTGAGGGGGGACTTGGTCCCCCGAAGCCGCACTCGCGTTTCGACCCTGCAGTGACGGTGGTTGCGCACAGGTTCCGATGCATGGTGTGCCTTCGGTCAGCGAGGACACGCTCGGTGCTTCGCCAGCTTCGATGTGACGACAGGTCCAGCTCCCACGCACTTCACCGCGCGGGGCCTTTCCTGTTCTGCTCTCTGTGCGGGGCATTTTCGGAAAAGAAGAGCCAGGGTCTTTCGCAGGATTGCTTACCGATGAATCGTAGGCAGGGTGTCCTGGTGAGAGACTCGAGATACTACAGGCTGCGCAACCTCATGCGAGGCTGCCATCCTTTACGGGCCCGCGATTTTGTGGGCCCTCCGATTTTGCTGCGGAAGCGAAGGCTGCTGGAGTCGGCCGAACTGCCGCCTCTGCCTGCTCTTTCTCCTCCTGTCGGGACTGGGAGTGGGGGGGTGGGGGTGGGGTGGACGGGGCAGGAGTGCTCTCCGCCGCCCGCTTTCCAGGCCGATCTGGCCTTGTGGGACGGCCTCTCTGGCTTTCCCATTGCCAGCGTAGAGGAGGACGACGGCGACCCATCCCAAGGTGCGTGGGGTCGGGTCGAATGCGTCCCCTGCGCTGGCTAGCTGTTTTTTCAAACGAAGGCTGGTTCGCTTGCGGTCAGTCTCTGTCAGTTTTTAAAAAAAAAAGTGTGTGTGTGTTTTGTGATTCCCCCTGTTGTTTCTGGGGGGAAGGGGGGGGCCCTTCCCCGCCAGCCTGATGGGGGGCGGCGCGCTCCGTGGGCGCGGCGCGCCCAGGGCGACCCCCCGGGGCCTGGCACGGGGGGCCTCCCTTTTGATGCGCCCTCTAGTCTTAAATCGGGCCTGTCCCTCTACAGGGGGAATGTTCAGACAGACAGACAGACAGACAGACAGACAGACAGACAGACAGACAGACAGACAGACAGACAGACAGACAGAAGCCCTACGCCCATGGCGCGTCGGCAAGCGCACACTCATACACTACCTGCACATATCTCTCAGTCTATGTCTCCAAACGGGGGGATCCTGAACAATATCTTGCAATATGTCTCCTTCCCCGCATGCCCGGTGCGCATGTGGTCCCAGGAATTTCGCCCACTCCAGCCGTGGCGCCCCCACCCTTCTCACGAGGGCGTCCGTGATCGGCGTCAGACTCCCAGGGATGCAAACAGAATCGTGAAGGGGGGGGATCTCCTGCTGAGCCGCGTACTGCAGGGGAATATTCAAAAGTAATCCAAAAATAGCCGGGGGACGACTTTCTGACCATTTTCGACTCTCTGGGGGTATTTTGAGGGTATATTTTTATTTTTCGTCCAACATCCGCCTGTAGGGAGACATGCCCGACCTAACTCTACTCCGAGTTTCTTGATCAGCGTCGGGGGGGCGTCACCCTCGCCGACAGCCCCACATCGACCCCCGCCGCGGGCAGCCACTGCGCGCCACAGGCGCTCCGACCCCCGTCGCGGCGCGACGAGGAGGCGAGGTTGACCCCCGTCGGAGGGGTACCCCCCCACGCATATGAAGAAACCCAGAGCATGCCTTGTCGCCCTCCACCTCCGTGTCTCCCTCACCAGCCGCGTGGGCTCGACGCGTTAAAAGGAGCACCCCTGTTGGAATGAGGCGCCTGGCCATGACATGGGACACGCGTCCAAGGATCCGAGGCGATGCTTTGCCGTGGGATCGCGATCGCCTCCAGCACCTCCCCAGGGACGTCTCGCCTTCGCCCTCCATTGCTCCGACGGGGGAGAGGCTCTGCCCGTGGCTCCCACGGAGAAAAGGGATGCGTATCCGCTCTTGGTCGAGGCGTCGGCAGAGCCAGATCCAGCCGATGAGATTGTCGGGCCTGCTCGCGCGGACAGCACCGCAAGAAGGCTGCAGTTCGCACGCTCTGTAAGTCCAGCGCGACCTCTTAAGGAGGAGAGTTCCGTCTCTGCCCGTTTCGCTACCACATGGAAAGTGCCGCGGCCATCATTCGGCGTCACCCCAACATACTTATACCATGTGTGCGTCGCCCCCCCCAGGGGCGACGCGCGCACCGAGAAATCTTATAGGATATGCGTCGTGGCGGGCGCTTTCTGGCCGCACCGCTCGCGAAACGATATACTACAAGATGGTTATACCATATGTTCGGGTCGGACGCGCGCCTCCAAGGAGGACATATAGTATCAGTATGTCTCTGTGCGTCCCAATCATTGGGCCGCAGTGTGTTCTGAGGGCCACGGGCGAGGGGCGTTTCTCCATCCAGCCGCGGATCGCCGACGAGGCGCACCAGACCGAGGCCCCCTCGACCTCCAAATGGCAGCGCGTTTCCAGTTGCTCCTCCGCATCTCCCGCTCAACATTGCATTTGGCCCGCAAGTTTTATCGCAGCCGTTGTGAGGCCCGTTAAAGGCCAAACTTGCCTGCCCTCCCGCTCGGTCATCCTCGTATTTTTGGGGCGCCCCACGGTGGGTATTGGTGGCGCGCGCCTCGCGGCCTCCTGCCCTTCCTTCGATTCCAAGTCTCACCTTCCTCCCCGTCCTCAGCGACATGCGCTCCTCCTCGGTGTCAGAGTAGATGGAGGCTTTGGGATGGGCGGGTTGTCCGCCATGCTTCCTAGCAGCCCAGCAGACAGGCGCGCAAGGCGCGTCGCCTTATCCCTCCCCTCCCTCTCGTTTCTCTTTCCCTTCCATCACCCCGACGTGTCATAGCCATCTCTGTCCGAGCAGAGGTCGCGGAGAAGCTGCGGGCCCTCTGGCGTCGGCAGATCCGCCTGCCGCGAGCTCCTCCGATCCGTGCGCAGTCTCTCCCCGGGCCCCTTTCCGACGGGCGGCTCCCGAGGCGGAGCGCCCCGTGCAGGGCGGCGGGCGCTCTCACCGCGCCGCGCGCGCTTGCGCAGAGCGGCTTCCGACCAGCTCCGTCGCCGCTTGGGGGCCTGGCTGGCGGCTCGGGCCGTTTTGTCGACCCGGACCTCGGCCTCTCCGGGCAGCGAGACCTGGGCCCGGGAAGGGAGCCGCGCTCCTGGCCGCGACGCCCCGCCATCGGCCGCGGCGGGTTCTTCCACGCCTCGGAAGACAGCGGGCGGAGGGGCGGGAGGCCGAGCCTGGGCCAGAGCAGATTTCAGGTGCCCCGAGCCCCGGGGCGAAGGATTTCTCTCTCCGAGCCACATCCTGCAGCGAGTGAGGCAGATCGCAAGCAGGGGGTGATGGCGGAGTTTTCGACATGGGGCGGGTGGAGGGGCTCAGGTGCGCATTCCCTTGGCCAAGTGGCGGGCCAGGCAGGCATGCCCACCCCCGTGCCTCCTCTCTCTGATGGAGGCCTCGCTTCTTGCCCGCCTCCTCCTCATCTCGAATCAAGTTCGAAGCCGAACATCTCGCGAAGATAATCTGGGGGGCTAGCGCGCGGCATTTCTAATTTGACGGTTCTGAGGCACGCAGAGCGCCTTCTTTTTTGCCTATGGGCATCTGGTATCTGGGAGGGGGGGGTAGGTGCCGGCGGTTGGGATGTGACGCGTTCGCGGGCTTCTCTTTAGAGACGCGCAAAGTCTGGTGGCTCCGCATTCGCCTTTCATTCCAGAGGCACATGGCGCATGCCCAGTTGCGTTGCGACTGGAGTCCTGCATCCTTGCCTGTGCGTCGCTCCTCCCTCTGGCCTCCTCCCCCCGATGTCAAGGTCGACGCGCTCGGTTGTCTCATCTTCAGGGCGTCGTCCCACGCATTACTTTTTGGCAAGATGGCCCTTGCTCATTCTCCTCTTTCCTCTCCTAGTTTTGCATTCTCTCGCGATCTCTCACGCCCCCATGCGGAGGTCTCTGGGAGGTCGCCCTGTCCCACTTCGACGTGGCAGCTACGCGGTCCCGCCTCTCCTGGCGTCCCGTGCGCCATGCCTCTTGCCATGCTGCGCAGACTCGGCCACGCGGCACCAGGCCGCACATTCCCAGACCCTCCTCCCTCCTCTTCCCTCCTCTTCCCTCCTCCCCCCTCCCTCCTCCCTCTCTCCTCCCTCCTCCCTCCTCCCTCCTCCCTCCTCCTCCTCCTCCTCCTCCTCCTCCTCCTCCTCCTCCTCCTCCGACTGGATACCTCTTCCCTCCTCCCTCTTCCTCCTCCTCCTCCTCCTCCCCCTCCCTCCTCCCTCCTCCTCCTCCCTCCTCCTCCTCCCTCCTCCTCCTCCTCCTCCTCCTCCTCCTCCGACTGGATAACTCTTCCCTTCTGACATGCTATCATTTCCACTCGTTATCCTCGCCTCCCTCAGCTCGCGAGGGCCGCGGGGCCCCCTTGCTGCTGCCCGCGCGGGCACCTTTTGACGCACCCTCGCTGCACGACGGGACAGGGCTCGACCGCACCAGCCAGCCGCCTTTTGTCAGAGGATCGCCCCACTGTGGCCTCTGAGTGTTGGCGCGTGCGCGTCTCGGCGTTGGCTGCCGCCCGCAGCCTTTGGCGATGGTCCCTCATCGCCTCGCGCCCCTTCTTTCCTCTATAGCATTCGCCTTTCCCCCTTCACTTCTAGCGGCAGCCGCCGCTTGCTGGGGGCTTTGCCACAGTGGCCTCCGCAGGCCAGGACGCTCGCGTGCAGCCTTGTCTCGGTAGCCAGAGGTGCGTGGAACCCCTCCACGCCGCCTTAGCGCAGTGACGTCATGCAAGTGTTGTAACGCTAGGCTGAGCCCAAACGAATCCTACCTCCTCCTCCACCCGCCTCCCCTCTTGCATTCTGTGCTTGCCGTGCCAAGCCGTTCCCAAACGTTCCTCCTCAACTTCACCCTCCTCATCTCCATCCCTTTGCCCTCCATCCTTCCTTCCTCCTGTTACATCTTCAGGTGGATATTCCTCCCTCCCCTCCATCCTCCGTCCTGCACCGAAGCAAAAATTATCCGTCCTCCATCGTTCCTCCTCCTCTTCCTTCTCTTTCCCCTCCTCCCCTCTATGCTCCCCCCTCCATCCCCGTCCTCCTCCCGTCCATCCTCCACCCCTATCCCCCACCTCGTCTCTAGCTTCCTCCCCTCCATACCCCCTCCGTCCTCCTCCCCCTCCTCCCCTCCCACCCGAGAGCAGCAGGAGCAACTCCCCGCCCCACCCTCCACGAACCGCCCCCACTCTCCCGGGAGGCCGCCGCCGAGGAGCCGCCCTCCAAGAAGGCGAAGGCGGAGTGACCCGCCACCCCTTTGGGCCCAGCGCGCCACTGTGCTGCGCGACGTGTCGTCGTGCGTGCGCGTTCGGCCGCGCGCGCCAAGCGACCAGCCGCAGGAGGAGGAGGATGAATCAGACGCCGACGGCGACGGCGACGACGAAGACGACGACGACGGCCACGACGACGATGACGACGACGGTGGCGGCGGCGACTGCGGCGACGATGGCGGATGACAACAACGACGACACCGACGACGGCGACGACGAGGGCCACGACGGCGGCGACGACGACGGCGGCGACGATGCAGACAACCACGACGACGACGAAGGCAGCGGCGGCGGCGACGACAACGACTGCGACGGCGGCGACGACAACGACGGCGGCGGCGGCGACGACGACGACGGCGACGGCTACGACGACGGCTGCGACGATAACGACGACAATGACGACACCGACGACGACGACGACGGCGGTGGCGGCGGCGTCGACTGCGGCGACGATGGCGGCGACGATGACAACATCGACGACACCGACGGCGGCGACGGCGAGGGCCACGACGGCGGCGACGACGGCGGCGACGATGCAGACAACGACGACGACGATGAAGGCAGCGGCGGCGGCGGCGACGAGAACGACGACGACGGCGACGACGACGACGACGGCGGCGGCGACGACGACGACGGCGACGGCTACGACGACGGCTGCGACGATAACGACGACAACGACGACACCGACGACGACGACGACGGCGGTGGCGGTGGCGGCGGCGATGACGACGGCAATGACAACGACGGCGGCGGTGATGACGAAGACGACGGCGACGGCGGCGGCTGCGGCGGCTGCGGCGGCTGCGGCGGCGACGACGACGACGATGATTTCGACGACGACGAGGCGGCGACGACGACGATGACGACGATGACGACGATGACGTCGACGACATCGGCCGCGGCGGTGACGGCGGCGAAGACGATGGCGGCGACGTCGACGACGACGACGGCGGCGACGGCGGCGGCGACGGCGACGACGACGACGATACCGATAACAACAACACCGGAGACCACGATGATGACCGACACCGACGACCACGATGCGACGCGACGACGACGACGACGGCGGCGGCGACGGCGGCGACGACGACGGCGGCGGCAACGAAGACGACAACGACGACACCAGCGATGACAACAACGACGACGACGATGTCGGCGGCGGCGGAGAAAACGATGGCGACGACGACGACGACGACGACGGCGGCGGCGGCGACGAAGACGACGATGACGATGGCGGCGGCGACGACGAGTGCGGCGACGACGATCGGCGGCGGCGGCGACGGCGGCGGCAGCCACGGCGGCGTCGGCGGCTGCGACGACGGCGGCGGCGACGACGACGACGACGACGACGGCGGCGGCGGCGACGGCGGCGACGACGACGACGACGGCGAAGAGGCGGCGGCGGCGGCGACGACGATGACGACGACGACGACGGCAGCGGTGGCGTCGGCGGCGGCGGCGACGACGATGACGACGACGACAACGACGACGACGGCCGTGGTGGCGACGGCGGCGACGACGCCGGCGAGGACGTCGACGACGACGACTCTGACGACGACGACCACCACAGCGGCCGCGGCGGCGGCGACGGCAGCGGCGACGACGACGACGACGTCGACGACGAGGATGCGACTACGACGACAACAACGACACTGACGACGACGACGACGACGACGGCGGCGGCGGCGACGACGACGACGACGACGACGAAGAAGACGACTGCGTTGGCGACGATGGCGGCGGCGGCGACGGTGGCGACGACAACGGCGGCGGTGGCGGCGATAACGACGACGGCGGCGACGGCGGCGACGACGACGGCGGCGGCGACGACGATGACGACGACAACGACGACGACGGCGGTGACGGCGGCGACGACGGCGACGACGGCGACGACGACGATGGTGGCGGCCGCGGCGGCGGCGGCGGCAACAGGCGACTGCGGCTGCGGCGGCGACGACGACGACGACGAGGACGACACCGACGACGATGACGACGACGACGACGGCGGCGGCCACGACGACGACGACGGCGGCGGCGGCGACGGCGACGACGACGACGACGATGGTGGCGGCCGCGGCGGCGGCGGCGGTAACAGTTGATGGCGGCTGCGGCGGCTACGACGACGACGACGACGACGGCGTTGGCGGTGGCGGCGGCGATGACGTCGACGACGACGTCGACTACGACGACGCGACTACGCGGACGCCGACGACGACACCGACGACGATGACGACGGCGACGGCGGCGGCGGCGACGACGGCTTTGGCGACGACGACGGCGACGATGGCGACGGCGGCGGCGACGGTGGCGACGACGACAGCGGCGATGACGGTGGCGGCGACGACGACGGCGACGACGGCGTTGGCGACGTGGACGACGCGACGACGGCGGGCGACGACGACGGCGACGACGACGACGACGACGATGGTGGCGGCCGCGGCGGCGGCGGCAACAGGTGATGGCGGCTGCGGCGGCGACGACGACGACGGCGGCGGCGGCGACGACGATGACGACGACGACGTCGACGACGACGACGCGACGACGAGGACGACAACGACGACACCGACGACGATGACGACGACGACGACAACGGCGGCGGCGACGGCGACGACGACGACGGCGGCAGCGGCGGCGGTAACAGGTGACGACGACGACGCCGATGGTGGCGGCCGCGGCGGCGGCGGCGGTAACAGGCGATGGCGGCTGCGGCGGCGACGACGACGACGACGGCGGCTCGCGGCGGCGGCGACGACGACGACGACGTCGACGACGACGACGCGACGACGACGACGACGGCGGCGGTGGCGGCGACGGCGGCGTTGGCGACGACGGCATCGACGATGGCGACGTCGGCGGCGGCGGCGACGACGGCGGCAACGACGACGGCGGCGTCGACGACGGCGACGACGACGATGACGGCGGCGGCGGCTACGACGACGGCGACGACGGCGTTGGCGACGACGAGGGCGACGGCGGCATCGATGATTGCGGCGGCGACGACGATGACGATGACGGCGGCGGCGGCGACGGCGGCGACGACGACGACGACGGCGGCCGCGGCGGTGGCGGCGACGACGGTGGTGGCGACCTCGGAGGCGACGTCGACGACAACGACGACACCGACGACGTTGACGACGACGATGGCGGCGGCGGCGGCGAGCGGCGGTGACGACGACGGCGACGGCGATGACGCCGACGACGACGATGACGACGACGACGACTGGGCGGCGTCGGCTCCGGCGGCGTTGGCGACGGTGACGACGACGACGACGGCGGCGGCGGCGGCGACGACGACGACAACGACGGCGACGGCGGTCGCGGCGGCGGCGGCGTTGACGGCGGCAGCGGCGGCGACGACGACCACGATGACGACGGCGGCGGCGGCGGCGGCGGCATCGGCGTCGACGATGACGACTACGACGACGCGACGACGACGACGACCACGACGACGACGGCGATGACGCCGACGACGACGACCAACGTTGTCTTAGACTCAGGGTTTCTCGTGTCGGCCACCTCTCGCTGTCTTCCCTCCCCGTCAGCTGCCTCAGCCTTCCTCCTTCTCTCCCGCCCCCGCCCTCCTCGGCGCCTCGCCACCCTCCTCCTTCCGTCCCTCCTCCTCCCCTGCTGCATCGGGGCGCCGCGAGAAATTTGCTCGGGGAGTCTCGTTCGGGGGCCCCTCTCGAGCCGGGTGGGCTTTCAGAGCACCCGCGCCGAGAAACTGGTGACGGGGATGGGGTCGGGATGTGCCCGAGGTCCGACGAGGCGAAAGCCACGACCGCCGCACTCGACCCTAACTTTCCGTGGCATCTCCCGAGCTGCATCGTTCCGGGAGGGCCCAGGGTCCCCAAACTGGGGCGAAACAGGGGCGTCCGTGGTGCGGTCGGTTCGGCTGCCTTGCGCTTGTTTTTTCGAAGTTGTGCACGCGCACCTCAGAAGTTGATTTTTCTGATAGTTTTTTGAAGTTGTGCACTCACGCCAACACACAACACACAACACACAACACACAACGCACAGCACTCACACACACCCACCCACCCACCCACCCACCCACCCACTCAACCAACCACACCACACACAACACACGCCACACACAGCACACACACACCACACACACAACACACCACACACAAAAACACACGCGCGCACACACAAACACCACACAACACACAGCACAACACACGCACACACACACACACCCGTCGAACCACCCACACCACCCACACCACACACACATCGCACACACCACACACCCGACACACACAGGCACACACACGCGCACACACATAAACACCACACACACGCACGCACGCACGCACACACAACACACGCACACACAACACAACACGCACCACACACAACACACACCACACACCATAATACAAATCACAAGCCATAACACACAACACACAACACACAACACACACCGCACACAATCCATACCACACACCACACACCACACAACACACAACACACAACACACAACACACACTGCACAATACACAACACACAACACGAAACACACAACTCGCAACACACAACACAGATTACACACCAAACAGCACAACACACAACACACAACACACAACACGCACCACACAACACACAACAGACAACACACACAACACACAACACACACACACCACACAACGCACAAAACACAACACACCACACAGCACACTGCACGCAACGCGTACACACAACACTACGCACAACACACAGCACACAACACACACACATAAGACGCAACGCACAACACACAACGCACAGCACACAACACACAACGCGCCAAGCACACAGCACATACCACACAACACACACACCACACAGCACACAACACACAACACAGAACACACTCCACGCAATACAACACGCAACACAAACCACAACACACACAACACACGCACACGCAACGCAACACGCACATGACACAATGCAAGCACACAGCACACAACGCACAACGCACAACACGCAACACAAGCCAGACATCACACAACACACAAGACACACCACACAGCACACCGCAAAACACAATACGCAGCACACAACACACAACACACAACACACAACACACCACACATCATACACCACACACCACACCACAAACAACACAACAATCAACACACGACACACAACACACAACAAACAACACACAACACACACACACGATATTACACAACGCAACACACAACACAAACCACGCAGCACGCAGCATGCAACACACACCACACACCACACACCACACACCGCACACTATACAACACACAACACATAGCACACAACGCACAACACACACACCACACACACCACACAACACCACACACACACCACGCAACACAATGCATACCACACCACACCACACCCACAACACAACAGAAGACACACTTCACACAACACACAGCACATAACGCACAATGCACCACATACCACACATCACGCACACCACACAGCACACAACACATAACACACACGACACAACACACAACGCACAACACACACATATCACAGAACACCCAACACACAACACACAACACACAACACACAACACAAACACAGAACACACAGCACACAACACACAACACACAACATACACTTACGCATCTACATACTTCCACATACGCACACACTCACACATTCATACACTTACACACATACGCAACACAACACAAACACACAACACAACGCAACACAACACAACACACCACAGCACAACACACAACACCCAACACGCAACGCAACACAGCACAACACAACACAGCGCAGCACAGCACAGCACAGCACAACACAACGCAACACAACACACACAGCACACCTTACACACACACACGCTTCACACACTTTACATACCTTACATACCCCCACACATACACTACACGCACTACACACATACACACATACACCACATGCACACAACGCACATACACAAGTACACACACTCGCTCACACGTGTATACCTCTTCCGATGTTTTTGGAAGCGGGGGGGGGCGGGAAGAGTCTTCCCTCCCAGCAGCCAGACCCCCAGGATTTGGGGCTTTGAGGCCCTCCTGGACGCCATTGGAAGAAGTCCCGCAGCCCTGCCGCGCCGCCTAGGGCGCCTTGCCGGGCCTTGCCCAGCAGACCCACCCAGTGCGATCATCGAAGTGATGGAAGAGACGCAGGAAACAGCGAAGACAGCACTGGACGGCCTCAAGACGGTTCAAGAGGCCCCCAAATCGGCCCAAGAGGCCCCCAAGACGCCTCAAGAGGCCTTCAGGAGGGCCCCCAAGAGGCAAACATGTTAGCATTCCATTCCGAAGACGTGCATTTTCAGCATCTGCGCTTGTTGTGTCGTAGCAGCGTTCACGACGGCCCAAGAGGCCTTCGAGATCGCCCCAAGACGGCCCAATAGGCCCCCAATATGGTTTCAAAGCAGGCCACGAGGGCCCCAACACTGCCCCAGGACGGCCCAAAAAGAAGCGCACCAGGCTCCGAAAGGCTCCCAAGAGAGACCCACGAGGGCCATGGGAGGTCCCCAGGAAGGGCCCAGATGGCCCCAAGAAGGCCCGTAGAGGGCCCAAAGTCCCCAAGAAGGCTCCAGCACGGCCGAAGAGGGACCCCAAACGTTCCAAACGGGCTTCAACAGGACCCCCATCACGGCCCAGAGAGGCGCCTAGGAGGCCTCCAGTGGGTCCCCAGAGCCCTGGAGAGGCATTCGCGAGGCCCCCTATGAGAGGTTCTCCAGCGAGGAGCCTCCGCAAAAGGACTTGCGGCAGACCGGCAAAGGTTCGCAACGACAGGGCCCCGAGGTGACCCCCCGACTCCGCGATCGCTCGCTGTCGGGCGCGCCCTGAAGTGTAACTTGCACCGGTCTTTTCCACTTCGCACAGCTTACACAACGCTGTTCCCAACATGTTGTTCATACCGCCTGTCCTACACCATATGACGCACATCTTGTAGATGCCACCGCGTCGCCCGCATTTTCGCAGCACAGCTACCAACATATGGCTAACGCCTAAGAGCTTGCACCGCATAGCTCACGCCATGTGGTTGCAGCAGCATCGCTCACACCATATAGTTTAAACAGCAGAACTTTCACCTCCAGAGTTTAACATCGTACTCTTCGGAGTCTACGATGGCTCGTAATTTTGTTGGTTTCATGCCGTTGGGATCCGCTGGAAGCCGCCAAGCTTCTGGTATTCTTTGCAATCTTTGAAGGTTTTGGTTCGACGTCGGCCTCCAGGAGCTACTGCAACCTGGAGGGCCCGAAAAACAGATCCCAGAGTGCAGAGATAGACTCCAGGAAACTACTTTACCTCCATGGCGCTAGGTTTACGTCGTGTAGACGCGGCGGCGACCCCCGCTCGGGCGTTCGGAAGGAACGCGGCCTGTGGCCAGGAGAATCGGCCGGCGTTGGACGGGAGTATGCGATCGTTCACGACTGAACGATCCAAGCGGTGTCAAAAACCATTGCGCAGGCCGTTGCGACTTCTGCTGGCGCGGGATCCAGCGTGGAAGGCACGTGGTAACCACGTGCCTTCCACGCAAATAAGGAACGGGTAAGGGGAATTCAAAGGGAATGGCCGAATTTCAAAGGCCAGAGAGGATGACGCCAAGTGCCACCATGTGCGAAGCTTGAAGGGCCAAGGTGCGTGGCGCGAAGCGCCAGCGCAGCCTCGTGTGTATGTTGCCGCGCCGTTTGTCCCGACTCGCGGCCTTCCGTCTTGGGGGGTGCGCCTCGGCTACCAGGGCAAACTCCGCCTCGGAAACGGAGTTTGCCGTGGGTTTGCCGTGATGTCGGTTTCGTCTACTTGGGCGCATTCAGAACAAATTGCGCGGCGTCACACTCATATGCGCACACACATACATATATATATATATATATATATATATATATGTATGCTAGCCAGCATGGGCCCGAAACAGTGTGTTTCTTGCAATCGATGTTGTACAAGCTATGTAGAATAACGTATGTGGTGCAATATATGTGTGATGCATTCCGCGTGGTACAGACTATGTTGTGCAATCTATGTGGAGCACTGTATGTGGTGCAATCTGCGGAATGCAGTCTACGTTATGCAGCCTACGCTTTGCAATTCATTTTGCGCAATACACGTTGCGCAATGTATGTTGTACAGTCTATGTCGCGCAGTCTTTGTGGTGCAGCCTCTATGGCAAAATCTCTAATGTACAATATGTGTGGACAACTCTGGGTAGTGCAACATTTGTGGTACAATCAATCTACGTGGTGCGATCAATACGGTGCAATGTATGTGGTGCGATATATGTGGTGCGCATCCAATGCTGTGCAACCCATGTGGAGCAACAACATGGGTGCAATTCATTTTGTGCAATCCGTGCTGTCCAATCTATGTTGCGCAATCAATATTGTGCAACCTATTCGGTGCAATCTATGTGCTGTAGTCCTTATTGCGGCGACGAGGTTGAGACGGGGCGGCGACGGGGTGGCGACGGCGGCCACATAGCCGCCAGATCGACCGTTAGGTCCAGACGACGGGCGGCAACGAGGCGGCGACGGGGCGGCGATGGCGGCCACGTAGCTGCCAGACCGAAGACACGGCCCAGACGACGGGCGGCGACAAGGCGGCGACGGGGTGGCGACGGCGGGCGACGACGACGGCCGAGTTCCATCGAACAGAAGCAAGAAACCCTAAGTGCAACACTGTTCGTTTTTTTTTTTTTTTTTTTTTTTTTTTTTTTTTTTTTTTTTCTCTCTCTCTCTCTCTCTCTCTCTCGTTTTTACCTAACAGATTTTGCTGATAGGTTTCTAGTGGACTCAAAAGAGAGCATCATGACTCCTCAGGGGGGTCTGGGCGGGACCCGGGGAGGCTGCCGCCGAAGCCGAAATCGCTTGGGACATCCTCGCAAAATCGCTCTTGGTGCTCCCAGAACTCCATTCCCGGGCCACTCCATTCCCGGGCCACATTTTGGATGCCCGGAGCCAACTGTAGGCCACTTCGTGCTCTTCGACTTCCCAGAACTCCATTCCCGGGCCACATTTTGGATGCCCGGAGCCAACTGTAGGCCACTTCGTGCTCTTCGAGTTCCCAGAACTCCATTCCCGGGCCACATTTTGGATGCCCGGAGCCAACTGTAGGCCACTTCGTGCTCTTCAAGTTCCCAGAACTCCATTCCTGGGCATGATTTTGAATGCCCGGAGCCAACTGTAGGCCACTTCGTGTTTTTCTAGTTCCCAGAACTCCATTCCTGGGCCACATTTTGAATGCTGAGGCAGGCTGATGCTGCGGCCGAGGCAGGCTGAGGCTGAGGCAGGCTGAGGCTGAGGCCGAGGCTGAAGGCAGACTGAGGCTGAGGCTGAAGCAGGCTGAGGCTGAGGCTGAGGCAGGCTGAGGCTGAGGCTGAGGCAGGCTGATGCTGAGGCAGGCTGAGGCTGAGGCTGAGGCTGATGCAGGCTGAGGCTGAGGCAGGCTGAGGCTGAGGCCGAGGCTGAAGGCAGACTGAGGCTGAGGCTGAAGCAGGCTGAGGCTGAGGCTGAGGCAGGCTGAGGCTGAGGCAGGCTGAGGCTGAGGCTGAGGCAGGCTGAGGCTGTGACTGCGACTGCCGTTGCCGCTGCGACTGTCATCGCGAATGCGACTACGACTGCGAGAACAGCAGAATTCGACAACTGGATTTTCATCTGAATCTTAAGGGGAATGCTTTCAGATATGCTTCTACACATCGCTGTTAGGTTGCTTTGCCGGGATAATTGTTGTTGTTGTTGTTGATGTTGCTGTTGCTGTTGTTGTTGTTGTTGTTGTAGTTGTTGCTGCTGCTGTTGTTGTTGTTGTTGTTGCTGTTTCTGTTGCTGTTGCTGTTGTTGTTGTTGTTGTTGCTGCTGCTGTTGTTGTTATTGTTGTTGTTGTTGCTGGTGTTGTTGTTATTGTTGCTGCTGCTGCTGTTGTTGTCGTTGTTGTTGTTGTTGTTGTTGTTGTTGTTGTTGTTGTTGTTGTTGTTGTTGTTGTTGAACATTATTTCTTCTTAAGAATAATTATTGTTGGGACCCCTGGTGCGCGCCCCCCCCGCCGCGCCTAGGCCGCAGCCTCATTTTCATCATTTTCGTGAGGAAGCCTCAGGCAAAACGATGTGATCCAGATCCGGTTGTTTTGTTCCCCCCCGCTTTCCCTTGCAAAAAACAATATAAAATGACATTTCTTGTTCTAACATAACCAAACTTCAGGAATCCATTGCAAAAAACGACACGAAGTGCACATTCGCGCGCGCAAGACGAAATCCTTCCAAAACCTTAGTTTTCGTAATGATTTTAACATAGAAACATCAAAAACCCCATGGTTTTTCAAAAAAAAGTTGTGAAAATTCTATCCCGCGCGCTCTTGCGGATTCGTAGGAAACCCAACACTTTTTTTAACATTTCTGTCAAAAGGGCTTTTGCGAGCAACTTTTTCGAACTTCTGCAACAACGGTTGCGCACCTGCCAGGGCCATCATCCCTGTCAAATAATACCATGCGGGACACATTTGTTTTTTCTTCGCGCGCGCACGCCGTCGTCGTCGGCCGCGGGGCCCTGAATAGTAGCCACGGTCGTCCGCGTGCCACGAAGTGAGTGTCCGAACGTCATAGGGCGGGAAGCTGGGTGTGGGTGGTGGCGAAGAGTCGTTTGGAAATTTGGTAGAGCTTGAACCGGCCCCCCCACAAAGTGGGGGTATTGCCCGCCTCCTATGAAAACCCTGGCACTGGTGAGAACGGAGTGTCCCCACGTGCTAGTAATTGTTGTTGTTGTTGTTGTTGTTGTTGTTGTTGTTGTTGTTGTTGTTGTTGTTGTTGTTGTTGTTGTTGTTGTTGTTGTTGTTTCTCTCTCCCTTTCTCGCTGTCACTGCCTCTCTCTCTCTCTTTTTACCTAACAGCGAAGACTGATAGGTTTCTAGTGGTGTCAAAAGAGCATCATGACTCCTCAGAGGGGGTCTGGGCGGGACCCGGGGCGGCTGCCGCCGAAGCCGAAATCGCTTTGGACATCCTCGCAAAATCGCTCTTGGCGCTCCCAGAACTCCATTCCCGGGCCACATTTTGAATGCCCGGAGCCAGCTGTAGGCCACTTCGTGCTCTTCGAGTTCCCAGAACTCCATTCCCGGGCCACATTTTGAATGCCCGGAGCCAACTGTAGGCCACTTCGTGCTCTTCGAGTTCCCAGAACTCCATTCCCGGGCCACATTTTGGATGCCCGGAGCCAACTGTAGGCCACTTCGTGGTCTTCGAGTTCCCAGAACTCCATTCCTGGGCATGATTTTGAATGCCCGGAGCCAACTGTAGGCCACTTCGTGTTCTTCGAGTTCCCAGAACTCCATTCCCGGGCCACATTTTGAATGCTGAGGCAGGCTGATGCTGAGGCTGAGGCAGGCTGAGGCTGAGGCAGGCTGAGGCTGAGGCCGAGGCTGAAGGCAGACTGAGGCTGAGGCTGAAGCAGGCTGAGGCTGAGGCTGAGGCAGGCTGAGGCTGAGGCTGAGGCAGGCTGATGCTGAGGCAGGCTGAGGCTGAGGCTGAGGCTGATGCAGGCTGAGGCTGAGGCAGCTGAGGCTGACGCCGAGGCTGAAGGCAGACTGAGGCTGAGGCTGAAGCAGGCTGAGGCTGAGGCTGAGGCAGGCTGAGGCTGAGGCAGGCTGAGGCTGAGGCTGAGGCAGGCTGAGGCTGAGGCTGTGACTGTGACTGCCGTTGCCACTGCGACTGTCATCGCGAATGCGACTACGACTGCGAGAACAGCAGAATTCGACAACTGGATTTTCATCTGAATCGTAAGGGGAATGCTTCCAGATGTGCTCCTGCACATCGCTGTTAGGTTGCTTTACCGGGATAATTTACCTAACAGCGAAGACTGATAGGTTTCTAATGGGGTCAAAAGAGAGCATCTGATGACTCCCCAGGGGGGTCTGGGCGGGAGCCGGACAGGCGAGGGCCGGGATCGTTTTAAGCAAACAGTCACACACTTCGTGCTCTTCGACTTCCCAGAACTCCATTCCCGGGCCACATTACCTAACAGCGAAGACTGGTAGGTTTTTAATGGGGTCAAAAGAAAGCATCTGATGACTCCCGAGGGGGTCTGAGCGGGAGCCGGACAGGCGAGGGCCGGGATCGTTTTAAGCAAACAGTCGCACATTTCGTGCTCTTTGACCTCCCAGAACTCCGTTACTGGGCCACATTTTGAATGCCCGGAGCCAACTGTAGGCCACTTCGTGCTCTTCGACTTCCCAGAACTCCATTCCCGGGCCATATTTTGGATGCCCGGAGCCAACTGTAGGCCACTCCGTGCTCTTCGACTTCCCAGAACTCCATTCCTGGGCATGATTTTGAATGCCCGGAGCCAACTGTAGGCCACTTCGTGCTCTTGGATTTCCCAGAACACTTTTCCCGGGCCACATTTTGAATGATCGGAGCCAACTGTAGGCCACTTCGTGCTCTTCCATTTCCCAGAACTCTACTCCCGGGCGCTCTTCCATGTCCCAGACTCCCAAGACTCATCATCTTCATCATCATCATCGTCCCCGTAGCCTTCTTGGCTACAGCCCTGCTTTCGAAGATTTCTTTTCAAAGGAACTGCGCAGCGCCTACTGCACACCTTAATGCCAGGACATGCTGATAGTTCTCGGTCTGGCGGCGGTGCTCCTGACCCTGCTGCATTGAACAGCGGTGCTCCTCAGCCTGCGGCAGGGAACAGCGCTGCTCCTCAGCGTGCTGCATTGAGCGGTCCTCTGCAAACGCTCGTCGAGCACGTGAAGCAGTTCGGCCGGATACCGAAGCGAAATAAAGGAACGTCCGAACAAGAACGGGCCGAAGATATGTTGGCCAAACGTTTCTCGGACCATCGCGACCGCATCCCCAAAGACATTTTGCATGAACTGCGGGCCCTGGGCTGTGCTGATCAGCAGACGGAGACGGAGGAGCTCAAGCGGAAGCAGAAGACCGAGGAGCTCATGCAGCAATGGCGAGACAAGACCGAGGAGCTCATGCAGCAAGTGCGAGACCTCGGCCGCCACCCGAAGGAGCATGCTGGGCGTAGCCTCGCAGAGCGGCAGCTGGCAGAGAAAGTCCGGAACGCACGGAAGGCCGCCCAGTTCTTCCCGGAGCAGGACGCCGAGCTCCAGGCCTTCAAGCAAGCGGAGAGCGAAGCCACAACAAAGACTCGCATCGCGGAGGCGGAGGGCCTTCCAAACCCCATGGAAGGGTTCGCTGAGGAGGCGCAGAACAGGATCGACCAGGACCTGCTGTTGCTCGAGAGTGGCATCCGGACCAAGGCAAACCTGCGGCGCCTTGCCGCCTACAAGGAGCTTGTGTCCAGCCTCTCTGCGCAACGCACGGAATTCGCGCAGCGGTGCGCGGGGCGGGTGCGCAAGGCGTCGGCCGCCCCCGCGGGGAAGAGCTGCTACGTTCCCGGCGGCGAGATGGAGGGGGGCCAGCTGCGCGTCTTCTCCGACCGCCCCGTCATGACGGGGCCGCTCGTGTGCCAGCTCTGCGACTGCGACTTTCTTACAGAGGAAGACTTTGCGCGGCGCAAGCAGCAGGGCCACGCGGGCGAGGCGGAATGCCGCAAACGGGTGCTGTTCCTGATGGCGGAGGCTGGCTGCAGGCCGATAGCCGCTTAGGAAAAGAGGCTCATGGTGCAGAATTTTGCTCACTTCCAGCAGTTCTGTCACCCGGGCAGCAAGGGCAACCGTTTCTCGGGCAACGAGGCAGCGCACCGATGCGAGGCAACCTGCGTAGTCTGTGCGCAGAAAGATTACCTCGAGCACCGCCACAAACTGAGCCTGTTTGGCGCAGTGCCGGAGGACCGTGTATCCGAGCACTGCGCGGGCCCTGCAAGCGACCAGGACGACGTGTCCGAGGGCGAGGCGAATGCGCGACCCGCGCGGACCCTGGTGAAGCACCGCGGGGTGTTTCTACTGCTACTACCACTGCTCCCATCGCTCCTACTCGTTCACTCCACACACTACACCTACTACTTCACTGTTACCACGACTACCATCACTACTACTTCTATTGCTACTACTGCTGTTACTATTACTGCTGCTGCTGCTGCTGTTGCTGCTGCTAGTGTAGCTATTGCTACTGCAACTACTGGCAGTGCCACTGCGACTGCCGCTGATGTTGCCACTGCGACTGCCACTGCGAATCCGAATGCGACTGCGAGAACACCAGAATTCTACAACAGCACTCTTACATGAATACCACAGGCAATGTTTCCAGCTATGCTTCTACACATCGCTGTTAGGTTGCTTTGCCGGGATAATTTTTCTTTTTCTCAATTTCCTCGCTATATACACATATGTGGTGGTGGCGTGGGGGGGGTACTTTTCGACCTGCTGAGGCCCTCGCCAGCTCCCGGGGCCGTCACGAAGCCGGCTCAGGGTGGGTAGCCGGCCTGGGGAAAGGGCCGGACCTTCGGGGCCGGGGCCCGGGATCCAAGGAATCAGTGCATGGCGCTTCTGGGCTCGCAGTCGGCTGCGTTCGGTCGGTGCGCTTCGGTCGGCCTGCCGCACCGAGGCGTGCGGTCGCTCGGTCGGCTCGGCTCGGTCGGCTCGGCTCGGTCGGTTCGCCTCGGCCGCACGCCGCCCGCCGCAAGCCACCCCGACCCGAATGCCCGAGGGCCTCGGTCCGCCCTCCATGCTCGGTGGGGGGAGGAGGAGGAGGAGGAGAAATGGTGGTGGTGAGGAGGAGAAGGGGAGGAGGAGGAGGAGGAGGAGGAGGAGGAGGAGGGAGGAGAGGAGGAGGAGGAGGAGGAGGAGGAGGAGGAGGAGGAGGAGGAGGAGGAGGAGGAGGAGGAGGAGGAGGAGGAGGAGAGGAGGAGGAGGAGGAGGAGGAAGTAGGAGGAGGAGGAGAAGGAAAAGGAGGAGGAGGAGGAGGAGGAGGAGGAGGAGGAGGAGGAGGAGGAGAACATTTGAGAAAACACACATATGGAACCCGTACCCCTCCCAACCCGATGTTCGGGTCTTCGGGTTGGGTTGGGGTGGTCTGGCAGGTAGTAGCGTGTTTCTTTGTTGCTCGGGGAATGACGGGCGGCATGGCCCCCGACGCCCCCCCTATGACGTAACGCCCCCCCTCCCCCCCCTGTGCGCTCTGGCGCTCACCGTCGTCGCGCGCGCGGGCTCGGCCGTGGTGCTGGAGCGACCCCCCGGCGGGGGGGGGCGTCAAGTCATAACCCCTCCGCCCGCCCCCCCCCCCTCCGAAGAAGAAAAACTAGAGAAGCGCGGGAAAACGAAAACAGGGGGCGACCCGCCATCGCCGAGAAGCAAAAGCCAAAGAAGCGCGCTCCAGTCAGTCGTTCGGTCGCCTCGGTTCGGTCGCCCCTGGTTCGGCCAGCACTCGGAGGCCGCCGCAGGCCGGGCGCCCGCCCGCCTGCGGGCCCGGCGCGCCCCCCCGCGCCGCCCGGGCTCCCCCCCCCCTCCTTCCCGTCCCGCGCCGATGGCCGCCGCGGGCTGCTCCGATGTGGCCGAAGCTGCACGGGGCACCGCGCCCCGTGGGTGGGTTGTCGTCGCCGTTCTCCTCCTCCTCGTCGCCGCCGCCGTCGTCGTCGCCGCCGTCGTCGTCGACGTCGTCGTCGTCGTCGTCGTCGTCGTCGTCGTCGTCGTCGTCGTCGTCGTCGTCGTCGTCGCGCGCGCGCCCTCCGTGCTGTAGGTTCGGGGATCCCCGCCCGCCCTTCGTTTCTCTTTGCTTCTCACCGCACGTCCGTGATCTAACGAGTGGACTGTCGGTTACCTTTGAAGCTTCGAGAAGGTCTTGCGAGCTCATTATCCTGTGCGTGTTCATTGTGCCCTCCTGGAACGCTGCTGCGCCATCAGTGATCAGAGCCGTATCCTTCGAACTTCGAGCTGCGGACGGTTCTCCCTCGATATGGTTGCGCCCTGGATGGCCCTTCTCCAGGCCTGCGGGTTGGTGGCCCGCTCCTCGACGGTCTCCCCGAAGTTGTGAGATACGAGGTTCCCGCAGTCAAGAGCGGCTCTGCTGACCCAAGGCCTCCTGTCAGTGGCCTATGCCCACCCTCTCTTCGATGACGGGTTCGATGTACTGCATGCGGGAGTCGACCTCTGCTATGACAGCCCCGATGAAGCTGGAACCCTGCCAATGTGATTGTCGCCGACGTGCAATGATGCCCACCACGATCGCCACCATTGCAGCTCGTCCGCGAGTTGTCGTATAGTTGGGGCCTGCTCTAGTCAAGATTATCTTGGTAACGAGGTAGGTCTTTTTGATCACATATCTGTCTGGTCTTGCGGCCGAACCACAGCTTCCTGTTCAGTGACGTGGGGAGTGGCCCTCATACTTCGGTTGTCTCCAGCTTCGCACGCATCACGTGCGAACCATGCCAGCACCGTGCCGCCATTTGCCCGAGCGCCCAGCCACGCGATCGATCCAGCTTGAGCCAAAGTGGCTTCGTCGTCGTCGTCATTCTCGTTGTCGTCGTCGTTGTCGGCGTCGTCCTCGTCGTCATCGTTAACGTCGTCGTCAGCCTTGTCGTCGTTATCGTCGTCGTCGTCGAATTTGCAAGTCTAGAGAATATTGTTAGCCCGCGGACCCCAAGCAGTGATTTCTTGCAATCTATGTTGTGGAATCACTGTGGTGCAATCCAGATGCAGCAATCCATGTGGTGCAGTCTATGTGGTGCATAGCCATTCTGCTGAACTTGAAGGCGTCATCTCCACTGCTCGCGCAAACATCGCACCCTCCCACCCGCAACTTGTTTGGCAAAGTTCATGATGCGGGGGACGGCGGCGCCACCGATGACGACTTTGATGATAGCATCCTCACTGCCGATGCTCGTTGCCGCGAGTCGATGCTGAAGGTGAGCATATCGACGATATTCGGACGTGCGCGATGACAAAATGACGTCGGCAACGTTTGCGACAATGACGAAGGTGGCACCAGCGACGACGATGTTGAAGATGGCGACAGCACGAACAGTAACGGTGCCAATGATGGCGAACACGTTGTCGATGCTGATGTCCATCTGTCGATGAGGCATGTCATCGCGGTGATGCTGACAAGGTTGAAAATGAAATCCGCGTGCGCGGAAGTTCAACCTGATCATGCGCGCGCGGCGGTGCGCGCATGTGGCTCGCGTGGGGTTACCTAACAGCGAAGACTGATAAGTTTCTAGTAGGGTCAAAAGAGAGCACCATGACGCCCCATGGGGGTCTGGGCGCGATCCGGGGGAGGATGCCGGGGGGATGCCGGGGAATTCGTTTTAAGCAATCAGTAACGCACTTCGTGGTCTTCGAGTTCCCAGAACTCCATTCCTGGGCATGATTTTGAATGCCCGGAGCCAACTGTAAGCCACTTCGTGTTCTTCGTGCTCCCAGAACACCATTCCCGGGCCACATTTTGAACGCCCGGAGCCAGCTGTAGGCCACTTCGTGTTCTTCGCGTTCCCAGAACACCATTCCTGGGCAACATTTTGAATGCCCGGAGCCAGCTGTAGGCCACTTCGTGTTCTTCGTGTTCCCCGAACACCATTCCCGGGCTATATTTTGAATGCCCGGAGCCAGCTGTAGGCCACTTCGTGTTCTTCGTGTTCCCAGAACACCACTCCCAGGCAACATTTGAATGCCCGGAGCCAACTATGAGCTTAAGGCTGAGGCAGGCTGAGGCTGAGGCAGGCTGAGACTGAGCCTGACTGAGGCAGGCTGAGGCTGAGGCTGAGGCTGATGCAGGCTGAGGCTGAGAGGCTGGCGCTGAGGCTGAGGCAGGCTGAGGCTGAGGCTGAGGCTGAGGCTGAGGCTGAGGCGAGCCGAGGCAGGCTGAGGCTGAGGCTGAAACTGAGGCAGGCTGAGGCTGAGGCTGTGGCTGAGGCTGAGGCAAGCTGCGGCTGAGGCAGGTTTAGGCTGAGGCTGATGCGGGCTGAGGCTGAGGCAGGCTGAGACTGAGGCTGAGGCAGGCTGAGGCTGAGGCTGAGGCCGAGGCAGGCTGAGGCTGAGGCCGAGGCAAGCCCAGGCAGGCTGAGGCTGAGGCTGAAGCTGAGGCAGGCTGAGGCTGAGGCTGAGGCTGAGGCTGAGGCTGAGGCAAGTTGCGGCTGAGGCTGAGGCTGAGGCTGAGGCAGGCTGAGGCTGAGGCTGATGCAGGCTGAGGCTGAGAGGCTGACGCTGAGGCTGAGGGAGGCTGAGGCTGAGGCTGAGGCCGAGGCAGGCTGAGGCTGAGGCTGAGGCTGAGGCTGAGGCTGAGGCCGAGGCAGGCTGAGGCTGAGACTGAAGCTGAGGCAGGCTGAGGCTGAGGCTGAGGCTGTGGCTGAGGCTGAGGCAAGCTGCGGTTGAGGCAGGCTGAGGCTGAGGCTGAGGCTGTGGCTGTGGGTAAGGCTGAGGCTGATGCAGGCTGAGGCTGAGGCTGAGGCCGAGGCAGGCTGAGGCTGAGGCCGAGGCAAGCCGAAGCAGGCTGAGGCTGAGGCTGAAACTGAGGCAGGTTGAGGCTGAGGCTGAGGGTGTGGCTGAGGCTGAGGCAAGCTGCGGCTGAGGCAGGCTGAGGCTGAGGCGGATGCAGGCTGAGGCTGAGGCAGGCTGAGGCTGAGGCGGAGGCAGGCTGAGGCTGAGGCTGAGGCCGAGGCAGGCTGAGGCTGAGGCCGAGGCCAGCCGAGGCAGGCTGAGGCTGCGACTGCGAGAACAGCATAATTCTACAACTGGATTCCCACTTAAATCTTAAGGGGAATGCTTCCAGATATGCTTATACACATCGCTGTTCGGTTGCTTTGCCGGAGTATTTTTTGCGAGGGAGTCGCACCCTCGGCGCATGCCAGGACTATCGCGGGTGCACCGCGCGGTGACATGAAGCCGCTGGATTTGGCAGAATTCGCAAGAATCCGATGGTTTATGTGTGACTTTAGCATGAGCGCGCGGACAGGGAAGTTGCAAATGCTTCATTCTGAAACGCTTGCGAACACATTGTGTGCTGGTGCGAATTCGACATGGACGCGCGCGTGATGACTTCGTGTTACTTTTTGGAAAAGGATTGCTGAACTTTGGTTTCTCCAAATGAAGAAGTGTGCGCGCATCGTATTTTTGCAGAGGATGGCGGGGGGGGGGCTCGATGCCGGTTGGGCTGGGATAGTGTGAACTCACAGGTCGGATGGACTTGTGTGTCGAATAAACATGAAATCACAATACCCCCAGAAAGGGGGGTCTATTTTTCTTTTAGAACAGAGAATCAACGCAAAGCAATACAAAGCAAAACAATTCAACGCAAAGCAATTCAAAATCAAATCAATGCAAAGCAATGCGAAGCACCGCGAAGCAATGCAAAGCAGCGCAAAGTAAAGACACACAGTGCAACGCAATGCAAATCAATGCGAAACAACGCAAAGCAAAGCGAAACAATGCAATGCAAAACAACGCAACGTAACGTACATCACTGCAGCGCTGTGCGAAGCAATGCGAAACCCTGCGCAGCAATGCGAACCAATGCGAATCAAACCAGGGCAATGCAACACACAGCAATGCAAACAGGATAGGTAACGTCCACGCCACCGGTTTCGGCGCACCCCTCACGCGTTTCGTATGTTTTAAACATAAAGAAAGCAACGCGATGCAAAACATGCAACGCAAAGCAATGCAAATTCATACCGTGCATTCTAAGGCAAAACAAGTCGATGCAACGCCATGCTAAGCAACGCAGGGCAATGCCAAACAATTCAAGGCAATGCCAATCACCTTTCGCAAGTGGCGGCGACAGGCGGCAACGGCGGCGCAAGTGGCGGTGATGGGCGGCGACGGGCGGCCACAGGATGGCCAGGGCGGCACTGGAGCCCAGTTGCGGCGGCGACGGACAGCGGCGACGGGCGGCCGCAAGCTGGCCAGGGCGGCGCGGGGGGCCCAGTTAGGGTGGCGACAGACGGGGGTGAGTGGCGGCGGTGGGCGGCCGCAAGCCGTCTGGACCGACAGCTCCACGTGCGTCTCCCCCACCTGGTACAGCGTTTCGTGGCTCCATGGGGAGCTCCACCGAAGGCCCCAGTGGCAACGTCCACATGCCTTTCCCCCGCCCAGCACAGAGCTGTTTGGCCCATGGGTGGCCCCACCGAAAGCCCCCGTGGAACCGTTCACATGCGTCTCCCCCGCCCAGCACGTGGCCCATAGGGAGCTCCACCGAAGGCCCCAGTGGCAAAGTTTGCATGCGTCTCCCCCGCCCAGTACAGCGTTGCGTGGCCCATAGGGAGCTCCACCGAAGACGATGCCCACAACTGCGGTATTCACAACTGCATCTGGTTGGGTCCTTCGCCAGGCTTGTGTTCCTATAATTGCCCCTCGACTGGGGCTCGAATCCTTGGTGTTCTACGTATGTGCCTACATGTTGCCCTTCGAAGGCCCCAGTGGCAGCGTCCACATGTGGTTCTCCGCCAAGCGTATCCTTTCGGCACACCCTTCACACGTTTCGTTGCCCCATAGGGAGCTCCACCGAAGGCCCCAGTGGCAGGGTCCACAGCGCCCCCCCGCCCAACGCATGATCATGTCGGCATACCGCTCACACGTTTGGTGGCCCCATAGGGAGCTCCACCGAAGGCCCCTGTGGCAGGGTCCACATGCGGCTTTCCGCCCACCGCATCTCCGTTCCAGCATTCCCTTCACACGTTTCGTGCCCCCAGAGGGAGCTCCATCGAAGGCCCTAGTGGCAGGGTCAACATGCGGCCCCCCGCCCACCGCATGTTCATATCGGCGCACCTCGCACGAGTTTCGTGTCCCAAAGAGAGCTTCACCGAAGGCCCTAGTGGCAGGGTCCACATTCTTCTCCCCGCACACCGCGTGTCCATCTCGGCACACCCCTTACACCATTCGTGGCCCCATGGGGAGCTCCAGTAAAGGCCCCAGTGGCAGGCGGCCCCCCCGCCCACTGAGTGTGACCCCCCCCCCCCTCGCACGCTTCGTGGCCCCATAGGGAGCTTCCCCTCCTTCGTCCCCCCTGCCTAGTGGCATTCACACTTGCATATGGTTCGGTTTTTCGCCAGTATAGTTTAGCAATCCGCGTTTGCGTGATTGGATTTCGACTTCTGGGGGACGCTTCCTGGCTCCGGGGTCGCATGAAAACGATTTTGGACGAGAAATTGCCCCCGGGGATGGGGTCGAGGGCTCTGTGGCCACCTGGGGCTCTCGGGCTCAAAAGTTTAGTCGTCGATGGTCTGTAGTGGGACGACGAAAGAGGTGTGACCCCGACCTCTTGGGCGCCGTAAGAGGGTCTTGGCGGGGCGTATCTGCTCCGTTTCGGCCCGTGGGACCCGTGCGGTTCGACCAGGTATCGAAGACGCCTGCAGTGAACCACCGCCGCCCCCCCTTGCCTTTTGCTTTTGGAGACGCCTGTGTGGCTAGACGTCGGGCCGAAGTCCAAGCTACAGGACTCTGTGTTCCCACAGTCGTTGTGGAGACCCTTGGGGGACACACTTGGGAAAACACACGCATACATGGGGTGACAGATAGACAGAGACAGAGACAAAGACGGAGAGAGAACATAGCGGAGGAGGAGGAGGAGGAGGAGGAGGAGGAGAGGAGGAGGAGGAGGAGGAGGAGGAGGAGGAGGAGGAGGAGAGGAGGAGGAGGGAGGAGGAGGAGGGAGGAGGAGGAGGAGGAGGAGGAGGAGGAGGAGGAGGAGGAGGAGGAGGAGGAGGAGGAGGAGGAGGAGGAGGAGGAGGAGGAGGGCGGTGGGATCCCGCAGATTTCCTTTCCAGAGTGACGGAGTCGTCGGCGACGTCGATGATGAAGCGGACGACGTGCGAGGGAAGGGCGCAGCGCAACCCAGAGGCCAATGCAGCCGGGAGGCAGCGCGGGGGCGGCGCTCGCCCCCGAGCAGCGGGCCTCGCCAGCGGTGCACCCGGCGCACGCCGCCGAACAGGCCGCGCCTGGTCTCCGTTGGAATTTGCCGCGATGGAGATTCGAGGTGGAGGGTTTCTCCGAAGGGCTTAGGCGACCCGTCCTCCTCCTCCTCCTCCTCCTCCTCCTCCTCCTCCTCCTCCTCCTCTCTCCTCTCTCCTCCTCTCCTCCTCCTCCTCCTCCTCCTCCTCCTCCTCCTCCTCCTCCTCCTCCTCCTCCTCCCCCTCCCCTCCTCCTCCTCCTCCTCCCTCCTCCTCCTCCTCCTCCTCCCCTCCTCCTCCTCCTCCCCTCCTCCTCCTCCTCCTCTCCTCCTCCTCCTCCTCCTCCCCTCCTCCTCCTCCTCCTCCTCCTCCTCCTCCTCCTCCTCCTCCTCCTCCTCCTCCTCCTCCTCCCCTCCTCCTCCTCCTCCTCCTCCTCCTCCTCCTCCTCCTCCTCCTCATCCTCCTCCTCCTCCTCCTCCTCCTCCCCCTCCTCGCCCTCCCCTCCTCGGGTCGCCTACGGCCCCGGGGGAAACCGTCCAGTTCGAGGATCGATTGGCATGATAGATTTATTAGGCCTCTCGGATGAGGTCCGAGTAGGTGGGGTCGGAGGATCGCGCCGCATCGCCGATGCATCGCGGATGTGGCTCGATCTGGAGCCCGATGGCCTCCACGCCGACGGCGCCGATGCATCGCCGCCGTCGCCGATGCATCGGCGATGCTTCGGCGATGCATCGGTGCATCGGCGGTGCGGCACGATCCTACAGCCCCACTCACTTGGACCCGATGCAGGAAGCCTGTAATGTTCCAGGTCGGTCGACCGGCCGATTGGCCAGTCGTTCGATCTACCGAAGTTTCGGGGGATCTCCAAACTTTCGGTCGATCTCTGATGCGAAATTGCACCGATCGGTTCGAAGGTCATTTGGTCGATCGGTTCGAGGTTCGAGGACCGTTCGGTGCGATGGGAAGTTGTACGGAAAGAGTGGGGACGACGACCAAAAGCAGTTCCTGCGCATTGCGATTAACAGGAGTCATTGTCGGTGACGCCGCGGGCATTGTACATTCGAGGCAGAAGGTCGCCTGCGTAGCAGCGGCCGCTGTCGGATTTGCACAAAACTTGAAGGGGAGCATGGAACTAATTCTTCCATAACTACTGTTTCCGGGCTTGCCAAATTGAGGTGCTTTGACGTGTTTCCTCGCCCGACAGGTTCCACGGGAGAAGACATCATCCCGAGTCCTGTAGCTGGCGTTCGCCGAACAGTCCTGGGCGTTTGCTACTCGGTCCTGCCCTGTTCGATTCCTTCTTTTGCTGCCTCTGCTAAAGCTCTTCGCTTGTCGGCGGGCTCATAATGAGGGTGGCTCCTCCCGATGGCCCCTAGTGTCCCGCCTCGCGCCGTCGGCAAATGACCACAGAACCTATCCTGGAATCCCGCATGCCGCGGCCACCGGGCCTGCAGAATCCCCGATGGTTACTCGTGTTCCGCCTCGCATCCCCAACCAATGACCACAGCAACGACCCCGCATGCCGCTGCCGCCGTGCCCCGAGAGTTCCCGTGGATTCCTGTTGTCCGGCCTCGCGCCCTCGACAAACACCAGCAGGCATCCACTCGCACGCCGCGGCCGCCGGGCCCCGGGTTCTCCATGATCCTGAGTGTCCCGCCTTGCGTCCTCGACAACTGCCGTGGAACCCAGGACAGACCCGAATGGCATAACATACCTACACGACCACCCTTCGGGGGATAAGGAGCTTGTGGTGGAGGGGAGAGGGGGGGGAACCAACATGTGACTCAATCGATCTCACTATCGATCTCACTCAACGGGACACCACCGGACACCGCGGGACACCACGGGACACTTGTCGAGCTCACTATCGATTTCATTCAATGGGACACCACGGTCACCACGGGACACCACGGGACACCACGGGACACCGCGGGACACCTCTCGATCTCATTATCGGTCTCGCTATCGATCTCACGACCGATCTCACTCAACGGGACACCATATGACACCACGGGACACCACGGGACACCACGGCACACTCCAGGACACCTCGGGACACCACATCGATCTCAGTATCGATCTCACTATCGATCACACTATCGATCTCACTCAACGGGACACCACGGGACACCACGGGACACCATGGGACACCTGTCGATCTCACTATCGATCACACTATCGATCTCACTTTTTGGGACACCTCGGGACACCACGCGACACCTCGGGGCACCACATCGATCTCAGTATCGATCTCACTATCGATCTCACTATCGGTCTTACTCAACGGGACACGGGACACCACGGGACACCACGGGACACCACGGGACACCTGTCGATCTCACATCGATCTCAGTATCGATCTCACTTTTTGGGACACCACGGGACACCTCGGGGCACCACATCGATCTCACTATCGATCTCACTATCGATCTCACTATCGATCTCACTATCGATCTCAGGGACACCACGGGACACCACGGGACACCACGGGACACGGCGAGACACCGCGAGCCACCGCCGGACGGACGGACGGACGGACGGGGGAGAATCATTCGTCTTGACTTCGCCCTAGCAACGGCGGACACCACGGCACACCACGGGACACCACGGGACACCGCGGGACACCGCGAGCCACCGCTGGACGTACGGACGGAGGAGAAACAGTTGTCTTGACTTCGCTCTAGCAGCGGCGGATACCACGGGACACCACGGGACACCACGTGACATTGCGGGACACCGCGGGCCACTGCCGGACGGAGGGACGGAGGAGAAACAGTCGTCTTGACTTCGCCCTAGCAACGGCGGGTTCATTCCTCTCGCGCGCACACGCAGCTTCGCCTCGCCCGCACGCACGACACGAACAAAACGAAACGATTTCCCGGTTGGGGGTCTCCGTTCCAGTGCGATCTCACCCCCAACCTCCGATAAAATGCGTGCATCGTCGCTAAAAGCGTACGTTCGTAGATGCAGAAGAGCTTACAAAACAGATGCACACAATTTGCATACCTAGCAGACATATGAAAACATGAGCAATACTGTTTGCCAGCGTGGATCCCAGCGGGTTCTTGCATTCTCGATGGTCAGTTTTTTGTGGTGCAGCCTCTGTGTGTGCTGCAACCTGTGTTTTGTTATATGTAGCGTCTGCGACGCAACGTGTCTGGGGCAGCGTCTGATGTGCGATCTGTGATGGGCAAGCTATGTAGCGGACGCTATGTCGTTCAAACCATGTTTTGCAACATATGGAGTGCAATCTATGTTGTGCAAGTCCACCTTGCAGAACTTGAAGTCAACTCCATTGCTCGCGCAATCATCCCACCATTCCACCCGTCCCTTGTTTGAAAAAAACCTTGCGGCCACGTCTGGGATTGCCGATTGGCACTTGCTAGCGCATCTGTGCGGCCGCGCTGGCGCGCGCAAGCTCGCACGCAGAGCGGCCAGCTGGTTTGGCACAACCGAACCGGTCCCGAGGGCGCTTGCCGATGGAAACTTCCCAGCGCGTCTCAAAGGCCGCGCTTGCTGGCGGGCTCTTCAGTGCGGGTCGGTGACTCGAGCGGGCGCGATACCATGATGATGTCGATAATGGTGGAAAGGCTGATTATAGTAGCGATGGTGGTGGCGAGTTGAGTGATGACGACGGCAAGGCAAATGACGGTGCCGATGCTGGTGACGACGATGGCGATGCTGATGTCCATGTGCCGGTGATGAAGGAGATGGACTAATTATGGCGGCATTGCTGGCGATTGACGATGACGCGAACGGTGGTGATGCGACGACGCTGATCAAAGTAACGGTGAGGAAGTCCGCGCGCGAAGAAGTTCAGCATATCTGGCAGTCTTTTGTTGGGCACCATTGTGTTCATATGTTTTTGAGCAGCTCTATTTTGAAAAGGTTCGACGTCATTAATTTTGGGCAGATTTCGACGCGCGCGTGGCGTCGCGCCCGTGTGGCCAGCATGGAATGATATTACGGATTCGTGCGCTGGGCGCATGTTGGATCAACGCAGATGATTTTAGCACGTGCGCGTGGGCACATTTGCAATATTTATGTTGGAAAACGCATCTGGGTTGTCGTATTGTGTTAGGTTGACATGCCTTCAGAACTAATTGCCCAACCGGGGTTCTTGACACATTTTTCCCCAAACATTATTTGGTGTTGGGTCCTCGTTTTGAGGAGGCAGTGCCCCGCGTCTCCCTCCCGCTGCCCGCTCTCTCCTCCCATCCCCGTCTCTGCCCTCCGCATGTCAACCAGTCCGGTACACCCCTCACACACTTCTTCGTGGCCCCATAGGGCGCTACACCGAAGGCCCCGGTGGTAGGGTCCACATGGTCCACACAAGGCTCCAATGGCAGGGTCCCCATGCGGCTCCCCGCCGACCGCATGTTCATTTCGGCGCACCACTCGCACGTTTGTGGCCCCATAAGGAGCTCTGGCGAAGGCCCCAGTGGCAGGGTCCACATGCGGCTCCACGCCAACCGCTTGTCCATTCGGGCACACCAATTACACGTCTCGTGGCCCCCATGGGGAACTCCACCGAAGACCGCAGTGGCAGGGTCCATATGCTGCCCCCCGCCCACCGCATGTTCATCTTGGCACACCCCTCGCACGTTTCGTGGCCCCAAAGTGCCCATCGAAGGCCCCAATGGCAGGGTCCACATGCGGCTCCACGCCCACCGCATGTCCTTTTCGGCGCACCCCTCACACGTTTCGTGGCTCCATGGGGAGCTCCACCGAAGGCCCCAGTGGCAGGGTCCACATGCGGCTCCCTGCCGACCGCATGTCCATGTCGGCACACCCCTCACACGTTTCGTGGCCCCATAGAGAGTTCCACCGAAGGCCCCGGTGGCAGGGTCCACATGCGAATCCCTGCCCACCGCATGTCCATCTCGGCACACCCATCACACGTTTCGTGGCCCCACAGGGGGCTCCACGGAAGGCCCCAATGAGAGGGTCCACATGCGGCTCCCCGCCCACCACATGTCCATTTCGGCACACCCCTCAGACGTTTCGTGGCCCCACAGGGAGCTCCACAGAAGGCCCCGGTGGCAGGGTCCACATGCGACTCCCCGCCCACCGCATGTCTATTTCGCGCACCCCTCATACGTTTCGTGGCCCCACGGGTAACTCGACCGAAGGCCCCAATAGCAGTGTCCACATGCGGCTCCCCGCACATCTCATGTCCATCTCGGCACGCCCCTCACACGTTTTGTGGCCCCATAGGGAGCTTCCGCTACTTCGTCCCACCTGCCTTGCGGTATTCACAATTGCATATGGTTGGGTCTCTCGCCAGACCAATTTGAGATAAACGTGTGTGCGCCCATGGTTTTATTTGACAGGGGTGACGTGGGTGTTGGTACTGGTTGGGCTGGAACTAGATAAACTCACACGGAACCTGAGCGATGAGGCAAGATGATATGCAAATGGTTTCACCCTGGTGGGGACCGACAAATTCGGGCTCGGTAGGGTGGTGTGGTCCATCTTTTTCTTGGATGGAGAAGTCACGCACACCACTAATGAGTCGTCAACACCACTGCTCGCGCAAACATCCCACCCTCCCACCCGCAACTCGTTTTGCAATTCCCATTTGGCACAACCTAACCGGTTGCGATGGCGCTTGCCGATGGGAACCTCCCAGCGCGTCTCAAAGGCCACGCTTGCGCGTGGGCACTTCAGTGCGGGTCGGAGACATGGGCGGGCGCGATATCATGATGACATTGACTATGGCCGCAACGGCGATGATAGTAGCCATCGTGGTGGCGATGATGACGATGACGACGGCGATGCCATTTACAGCGCCGATGCTGGTGATGATCGTGACGATGATGATGTCCATGGATCGGTGACGAAGGAGATGGACTGATGATGCCGGCATTGCTGCCGGTTGGCGATGACGGTGACGGCGGTGCTGCGATGGCGCTGATGAGAATGATGGTTAGGATGCGCGCGCGCAGAATATCAAGACATCGGACGAATGTTTGTTGAGCATGCGCTGTGCTTCACATTGTTCGGAAGAGCTCTGTCTGAAGTGTTTCGAACATCGTCTGTTCTGGGCGGCGGCCCGCGCGTGTGGCCCGCATGGTAGTAGATGGTATGGACCCGTTCGCTAGGCGCATGCTAGATCAACGCATCTGCATGAATTCTGGCCGAGATTGCCAGCATCGTTTTGCTTGCCCTATCATTTCAGCAAGTGCGCGCGGGCGATGGCTACGTGGTTTTGGTGTTCTGACGATGGGAGGCCTGTAGTATTATTGCGTTCGTCATGGTCTCGACATGTGCGCGTGCGTGGACTCTGCGGACTTGTTTGCAGAGGGTTCTTGCAACGTGATCTTCTGAACTACACGACGGTGCGCGCATGGTAGCATTTGACGCGGATGAAGTGGGGGGTGGGTGGTCGATACAGGCCTGGCTGGGATGGTATGATCCCAAGCGGAAAAACGGCCGGGGAAGAGTCATCTGTAATCTGCAGTGTCTTCGGGGAGTGTCGATCAATCCGGGTTCGAGGGGGTCGCCGAGCTTGTATTTATCGAAATGAGAGTTCATGGCGTGCAATATATGTGGTGCAACTACGTGGCGCGAAGTGTGTCTTGCATAGGTGCCCAAAAAAGTGTCTTACATGTGCGTCTGCGCGTCTACGTGGGGCAATCTCTGGGGTACAACCCATCGAGGGGAACTATGTCGTTCAATCTATTGGTTGCTTGCTGACTGGTGCAATCCATTTTGTGCAATATATGGGGTTCACTTTAGATGGTACAATTTCCTGGTCTGCGATCTGTGTGGTGCAAGATATTTGGTTCAATCCATGTGTTGCATGTATGTCTGCGCGGTCTATGGGGGGGTAATCTTTAAGATGCAACCCATGTTGGCAATACATGTCGCTCAATACATGGGTTCCCTGCTCCGTGATTGATTCAATCCATGTAGTGCAAGCTTTGTAGTGCAATGAACAACTGTTCACTGGTGTGTTGCCAACTGCACTGCTCGCGCAATCATCCCACCCGCAGCTTGTTTTGCACAACCGATGCGGCCGCGATTGCGGTGACTTCCTGGCACCGGCTGACGCATTCGTGCGGTTGCGCCAGCGCGCGCAAGCTCGCGCGCAGAGCGGCCAGCGGGTTTGGCACAGTCGAGCAGGCCGCGATTGCGCTCACCGATGGGAACTTGCCAGCGCGTCTCAAAGGCCTCGCTGGCGCGCATGCGCTTCAGTGCGGGTCGGTGACTCCGGCGAGCGCGGTGTCATGATGACGCCGACAATGGCATTAACGGTGATGTTCGTAGCAGTGGTGGTGGCGACGAGGACGATGATGATGGCAAGGCCAATGACGGCGCCGATGCTGGTGACGACGATTGCGATGATGATGATGTCGACGTGTCGGTGATGAAGGAGATGGATTGATGGTGGCGTCATTGGCGGCTGTTGACGATGACAGTAACGGTGGCGATGCGATGGCGCTGATGAGTGTGTTGGTGAGGAAATGCGCGCGCGGAAATGCAAGGATCCTGGCAGTTTTTGTTGGCACATATTTTCCATATGCTTTTGAAGAACTTTAACCCGAATCGTTTCGAAACCCAATCGTGTTGGAAGGATTTCGAGGCGCGCGCGGCGGCGCGCGCGTGTGGCCCGCACGGCGTTATTTGATACGTACTCGTGCATCGGGTGCATGCCGGATGAATGAGGATTTACCGTATGGTGAGCTATGAACGCAGGAGTTGAATGAGATTGCTAGGCACACATCGTTCTCGCATAATTTCAGCAAGTGCGCGCAGGAATCACATCTGCAAGATTTCGGGATGAAGGGCTTGATGCATTTTGATGTTTTTACGGTAGAATGCTGGCTAACAGCACTTGCGTCTTGGGTATACTTTCGCCATGTGTGCGCGCGTGTGGACACGTTTTGGTTGCTGTTGTTTTGTTGCACATGACTTTCGAAACATGGTTTTTTGGAGGTCACGAGTGTGCGCACAGGACAGGAATGGGTGGGGGCGATGCCGGCTGGGCTGGGATGGTACGGGTCCAGATCGAAAGTGGACGACGAGGCAGCATCATAGGTACAGGCAGTGCGTGGTGTCCCAGGGCGACCTCTCAAGCCCGGGCTCGGGGCGGGGCTGGGATCGACATTTCTCTGTGCAGCGGAGAGAATCTGCGTGTGCATGCAGAAGCGCCAGGCGGCGCGCGCGGGCGCCCACGAGGCGCCTACGGGCGCCCGCCGACCGAGGACCAGGAGACGCGAGCCAGCGAACGTGGCTCAAGCCATGCTGGGCCGAGTTCGTTGCGACCACTTTTCGTACACATCTTCACGCCGGGTCCAGGCCGCCGATTCTCGCCACTATATACTCGTCGGGCCATGATCATGCGGCCAAAGGCGGCAGTCCTCGCTCCATTGTTTGTTCTTTGTCTGCAAGCCGACGGCGGTGTGCTGGCCTTTGTGCATTCTCCGAAATCTGCGGGTCCTGGCGAACATCCAAGTTCTCGAAATGCGGCGCCAGCAGCGGCAGCCGCTGCGCCAGGAGTCATAGCTAAGCCAGAACAGGCCGCTGCCAAGACTGCAGCAGCTAGACCCCAAAAAGTTTGGGTGGATGGCCACTGGGTGCTTATGAGTCCCTCGATTCCGAAAAAAATTTGGGTGACTGGTCAATGGAGTTCTGATTCTGAAGAGGTGAACGCGGAGATTTCCAAGAATATTGGAGACCCTATAGAGCAGAAGAGAGCAGACATCCTGCGGGGGCAAGTAGAAACCTATTTTGCCAGATGGGTCCCTGTTGGGTCTTACGTGCGTTATTTTTCCGATGAGGATATGGACAGCGATGTTCGCGATATTTCTAAGATGTTGGTCCCGATGGGCATTAGGGACCTGGACAGATTTTATCACAATATTCGTCCAGGTGCATTCCGTGCTGATGTTTGGAGGCTGCTGAAACTATGGGCAGAAGGTGGTGTTTATTTGGACGCAAATATAAACCTCACGCGCAATATTACCGACTGGATTGATTTTTCAAAAGATGAGGTGGTGCTTGTTCGAGATAGGGGTATCGCGAGTGGCTATTGGAATGCCATGATGGCGTCTCCACCAAAGAGTGATTACCTTGAGCGCGCAATTCATGTTGTTGCGAGTAACCTCCGTAGGCATTATTATGGATCCAACCCGTTGGCAATAACAGGTCCAATCGCATTGGATAAGGCCGTCAAGTCGACAAGGGGGTTTCCAAAAGGTTTACGCCGCAATCTTGAATGGACAAATGGGAAGGTTCAGGATGACACGGGAGCCGTAATGGCAAGAAAGGACGGGGCGTTGCATGACCATGATCCGAGCAGGCATTATGATCCGATGTGGCGCCATCACCAAGTTTATTGCGACGAGAAGGGTCCAACTCCAGATAATGGCATGTGCGAGCACAGCTGACGGCCCAAGCGCCAAGTGATCCAGGCAAGTGTCGTTTACACACTTCTCCAGGTGCAATGTTTTGGATTTGTAGTATGGCTAGAAGTTGTTGGGTCGTGGTAGGATCCAGTTGCCTGTGGCCACCCAGGTCACACCCCCCAGCGCAGCAATGTAGCAGGGAGGAAGTTGAGTTGAAGATGCGGTCCAGTTCAGCGGGGTGACGGGTGCGGAATTCCAGGGATTCCCTTTTTTGTTCAAGTTGGGACTCGTACTCCCTATCCTCTTCGTCGAGCACCATCAAGACGTCGGAGTCAGATGCGAAGATGTTTCGGGAATGTTGTTGAACTCTCTGACGCTGTCTTGGCACTCTCTTGGAGCGTCTTCGCGTCCTTTTGGTTGCCCCTGAAACTACCGTAGAAATCGAGATCCCATGATCCCATGAGTTGAAGCAGTGGGCTTTTAGAATTCTTTTTTTTCAAACTCCCCCTTGCTTATTTTTGCACGAAGACCCCGAGAGGCATCCCAACAGACCGTGGCCTGCATCCAGAAAGCGTCTAACCCACAGCCCAGGCACTACGACTTGAACACAAGGGACATCCCACCATTCCGTTTTTTTCCAAGTTCGCCCCTATTCTATTCTTGCAAAACAGACCACAATGAAGGCCCCCGAAAAGAACTCAGGAAGCCTTCGAGGGCGCCAAATCGTTGAACACCGAACTGCAAGTAATGTTTTTTGCGTTTCCGCAGTTCCCCTTCTATACGTATCCGAGGCTTGCGCAGGGTCTCCAAGACAGTCCCTGGATGCAAGAAACGACAAGGATGATATTCATCGTGTTCGCCCATCAAGCCTAGCTAGCGCGCGATGGTTCTAGTATATGTATACCTATACGACCGCCTTGCGGGCGATAAGGAGGTTGGGGGGGGGGATTGAGCGACAAAAATGGATTCATGGATTGGGTTGGGTGGATTGGATTGGATGGGATAAGATGGATTGGATAAGATAAGATGGGTTGGAGGCGCAGAAACAAACGAATTGATGGATTGGGTTGGATAGATTGGATTGTGTGGGATAAGATAAGATGGGACAATATGGTTTGGAGAAGATAAGACGGATTGGATTGGACAAGATGGATTGGATACTATAAGCTGGATTGGATAAGAAAGCCCGCCGCAGGCGCCGACAAAAATGAACTTATGGATTGGGTTGGGTGGATTGGATTGGATGGGATGAAATGGATTTGATAGAATAAGATGGGTTGGATTGGAAGAAATTGATTGGATACGATAAGATGGATTGGATTGGCCCGCCGCAGGCGCAGAAACAAAGGAATTGTTGGATTGGGTTGGGTGGATTGGATTGGGTGGGATAAGATAAGATGGGGTAATATGGGTTGGATAAGATAAGATGGATTGGATTGGACAAGATGGATTGGATAAGATAAGCTGGAGTGGATAAAAAACTCGCCGCAGGCGCCGAAAAACATAAATTATGAAATTTGCGACATGCGTTAGCGTCGGGACTCCCGGGACACCCGGGACACCCGGGACACTGCCCGGCCCAACTGGGACACCTCCCGGCCACCGGCGGACGGGAAACGGACTTTCGCTCCTACTGACACCCGGGACACCCGTGACACCGCCCGGCCCAACTGGGACACCTCCCAGCCACCGGCGGACGGGAACGGGCTTTCGCTCCTATTTCGGCCTAGTTACAGGAGGATCACGTGCAGCTTCGCCTCGCCCGCACGCACGACACGAACGATTTCCCGGTGGGGGGTCTCTGTTTCACTGCGATCGCACCCCCCAACCTCCGATATGTATGTATAGACTGTATAGATATGTACATTCTCTTTCGCTGACTTATATATACACACCTATACGACCGCCCTGCGGGCGATAAGGAGGTTGGGGGGGGATTGAGATCAAATGCCCACCCTGACTGACCTCCAGCCTGTCACCTTGATCATATCTCTCTCTTTCTCTCTGTCTCTCTCTCTCTCTGTCTATCTCTCTCTCTCTCGCCCTCTCTCTCTCTCTCTTTCCCTCTCAATCAGAGTCTCCCTCCACAACAATGATGACCGCGATGACGATGAGATCCCA
>CAUYUJ010015596.1:163560-171060 GCA_963575745.1 Prorocentrum cordatum | reverse complement strand
GAATAGTAGTAAGTAGTAGTAGCAGCAGTAGTAGTAGAGTAGTAGTAGTAGTAGTAGTAGTAGTAGTAAGTAGTAGTAGTAGTAGCAGTAGTAGTAATAGTAGTAGTAGTAGTAGTAAGTAGTAGCTAGTAGTCGTAGTCGTAGGCGTGTTTGTAGTAGTCTGAGTCGTAATAAAGATAGTAGTAGTAGTAGTAGTAGTAGTAGTAGTAGTCAGTAGTAGTAGTAGTAGTAGTAGTAGTAGTAGTAGTAGTAGTAGTAGTAGTAGTAGTAGTAGTAGTAGCGTAGTAGTAGTAGTAGTAGTAGTAGTAGTAAGTAGTAGTAGTAGTAGTAGTAGTAGTAGTAGTAGTAGTAGTAGTAGTAGTAGTAGTAGTAGTAGTAGTAGTAGTAGTAGTAGTAGTAGTAGTAGTAGTAGTAGTGGTAGTAGTCGTAGTAGTAGTAGTAGTAGTAGTCGTACGGGTCGTAAGAAGTAGTAGTCGTACGGAGTAGTAGTAGTAGTAGTAGTAGTAGTAGTAGTAGTAGTAGTAGTAGTAGTAGTAGTAGTAGTAGTAGTAGTAGAGTAGTAGTAATAAGGATTCCTAAGGAATTCCAAAGAAAGCCTGAGGAATTCCGAAAGCACCCTAAGGAATTCCGAGGGAATCGTGAGGAACTCCGAAGGAATCGTGAGGAATTCCGAAGGAATCCCAAGGAGTCCTGAAGAATCATGAGGAATACTGAAGATTTCGAAGGGATCCGGAGGATCTCCGAAGATCCCATCCGTGGTTGGAATTGGTCTCATTTTTGGTTGAGTTGGAATTGGTTTCATTTGTGGTTGGAATTGGTCTCTTTTCTGGTTGCAATTCACTCCGAACGGTTGGGATTGGTCCTAGTCGGTTGTAATTCGTACCACTTCGGGGTTTACCCCTCCCCCCCTTGGGGAGATCCAGCGGCGCACCCTCCAAAAGTAGCTCGCGTCGGGTATCGACGCCAGTTCCACAGCCTGCAATCTCGCACACGTATTGGGCTTGGTAACCAGGCTCTGGCACAGCATGAGGGGGCAGCCGTCCCCCAGCCTCTTGTTCCTTTCCATCTCCGTGTTCAACATCTCCTCATCCTCCGTCTTCGCCTTTTTGACCTTCCACTTCCACCTTCTTCTCAGGTTTTTCTTCCCAATACATATCATTGAGCATTCTGGATCCTCCGATCATTTTCTTAAGCGTCGTTATAGATGCTCCTAGAACTGCTTCCCGAACCTCACCATCACAAAAAAGGCCAAAGGCTGGCGAATGAGGTTTGGTCGAAATTCAAGCATAGGCAGCGTTTCCACACATACAGACAGGTCAAGCAGCAGCTGGCTCCACTAATGGTGCACGGAGCTCATGTCTGGCTTCGATGCCGCGTTACCTAGTTTACCACGTACGGTATGCTTGTCCCACTGGGTGTGGCCGAACATTGTGGCACAGAACGGCACGTGCCGCTGTGGAGATGTGATTCTTTCTTCACCACCACACCACTTGGGCACGTAACAGACTGAAAGGTGTCTGAAATATCAGCATCTCTCAACATCCTGGTTAGGCAATGCCGCATATCTTTTCGATCTCTCTGCTGTCGCTTCACTCTTCGGGCGCCCTTTACCTTGCAGCGCTCTCCTCGCTAAGCTCGCCTGCGTGCCCTTAATTCGCTGGAGCTTCGACGCTGCAAGCGGGTACGCAACAACCTCCGATAGCAACGCCGCCTCCACCATGCTTTTGAAGATCACCCCCTCCGTTTCTGATTCGTTACTCCTCTTCAACATGCCAAGAGCAGCGAAGGCTTGCTTGGCCCTTCTTGCTCTGAAGTCGATCTCAGGCTTGGCGCTACCTTGGACATGCATCGGGCCACCTAGATATTTCGCACCGCGCTGAACTGACCTCATGTCTTTGTCCCAATGCAGGTTCCTCATCCCATAACGCGTAATTTTGTTTTCCGACTGAAGTAGATCTAATTGTTAGTTCCCGTTTAGTGCTACCCGTTCCACGTACAACTCCGAATCCAGATGTGAACGCTGTGCGTTGGTTCTCGCCCTGCACTGCTCCGCGTCCAGGGCGGCAGTGGTACGAGCCATATCACAGAAGAACCATGTCCATGGCGCCAGCGCGGACGCCAGCACCGACGCCAGCATGAACGCCTACGATTGCGCCGGCACCGACGCCAGCGCCTACACCAGCGCCGACGACATCACTGACGCCAGCACGAACGCTGGCGCCTGCGCCGACACCAACGCCAGCACTTACACCAGCACCGATGTCATCACCGACGCCAGCACCAACGTCGATGCCTACACCAGCACCGACGCCAGCACAGATGCCAGCGTGAACGCCTGCGATGGCGCCAGCACCAGGTCCAGCGCCTACACCATCGCCGACGCCAGACCTGACGTCAGCTCGAACGCCGGCGCCTGCGCCGGCACCGACGCCAGCGCCTACACCAGCGCCGACGCCATCACTGACGCCAGCACGATCGCTGGCGCCTGCGCCGACACCAACGCCAGCACCTACACTAGCACCTATCTTATCACCGAAGCCAGCACCAACGCCGATGTCTAGACCAGCACCGACGCCAGCACCGAAGCCAGCATGAACGCCTGCGATGGCGCCAGCACCAGGTCCAGCGCCTACACCATCACCGACGCCAGCACTGACGTCAGCTCGAACGCCGGCGCCTGCGCCGGCACCAACGCTAGCGCCTATGCAGCACCGACGTTATCACCGACGCCAGCACCAACGCCGACGCCTCCAGCAGCACCAACGCCAGCACCGACCCCAGCATGAACGCCTGTGATAGCGCCGGCACCAGTGCCAGTGCCGACGCCAGCACCGACGCCAGCACGTACGCCAGCGCCTGTGCCAGCACCTACGCCAGCGCCTACACCAGCATCGATGCACTACGGGCTACTCCTACTTGCCGAACGACTTTGGGCGGCTCGACGGGTGTCAGCTGCACGACCTGGGGCAGTACGGGTTCGGGCTGTAGTTCTGAGGCGGGCCTCGCACTGTTGGTCCTGGCAGGCCGGACGAAAGGTTCCAGGCTACCTGGCGGCTGGAGGCCGGGACGCTCGGCGCGAGCATTCAGTTGCCCTCATCACCCTCTTTCTTTCCTCTTTCGTTGCTCTCTCCTCTCCCCTGCTCTCTTCTTCCAATTGGTGCTGTGGCACTGCTTGCACATTGGCCGAGGTTCCTTCCTGGACCAGCACTGCCCGACCCTGCTGGCCGCCCTGATTCGTGGGCCCGCCTCAGGCTTGCACTGTTTTCGGCGGGGCTTGGCCTCTCCATGGCCGCCCTCGAACATCTTGATTCAGTCGTGTGCTTCGCTCCCAGATTTCTAGCACTGCTATATGCCATCCGTGCTCGCGGGCCTGCCGGGCGCGTCATTTCAGTTTTTGTGGGTGTTTGCTTTGGCGCTTCTCTCTGTTGTTCTCTCTGGTTCTGGTCCCTCCCTTCTTGTTTCTCCGCCATCCCCTTCTTGCTTCTTCCTCCCGTGTGATAGTAATCTGGGCATATTTTCTATCAGCCGCGTGGCCGTTTAGGCTGCAATTTGCTTTTGGTACTGTGCAATGCCCTTACGCTAGTCCGTGCGCGTGTCGTTGTGTGATGCCTTATTGCATTCATGGTCGGTTGGGCCATGCGGGGACGCACACATACACCGGCTGTATCAGTCTCCCTCGCCTCGCTTCTGTCCTCGCCCCCTCCCCTTTCCCTCCTCGTCCTCTCTTCCTCCTCCTCCTTGTGACGTTTTTGTAGCTGGCCAGGTGATCCTGCGATGCATGCTGCGGGGCAGCATTGCTATGGCGGTTTGCAGTCTGAGAGATCGTTGAATTATCGTCGATTGGAGGAAAAATTGTCACAGGACTTTCAACAACTCTCTGGCGATGATGGTGAACTGCTGACTGGCTTCCTCCGACGATGCGCTGCAGTGCGTCAACCACTTTAACTGACCATAACCCGTCCCGCGCCGGAACTGCTGAACTTGTCGATCGGTATATATTATTCGTACCAAGATCCCATAAGCATGCACCCGTCTCCCCATGCAGCGTGCCTTGTCCGATACCCAATGTCATATTCCCAGCCATGCATTCACTCATCACCTGTGCGAAGTTCACCCTTGGCTCCAACAGAACAGCCCCGAACTCCTCACAGTGGGTCCTAGCATACTGCTTCAGCCTTTGGTGGTGCACACGGTGGAAGGTGTTCGTGGCGTCGTAAAAGGTGGTGGATCGCCTGGTCTTCGAACAATGCAACCTCGAGGCACAGCAGCTCTGGGCAAGAACTGCCTGCTCCTTCCTCCTCCCTTGCAAATACCCTTGCGCATACGGCCTGACCTCGTTCTCCGCCAGCTCAGGATACGAGTTCCAGAGATACGCGTAATGAACTTGACCGAACGAGTCCAGGGAGTGAGCTAACCTCTTGCCCTTCCACTTGCTCCTGCAATTCAACTTGTCCAGCTCAAACGCCTGACACTGGTGTCATTGCAGCGGTGTCTCCCTATGGTGTCTGATCTCAATACATAGCCATTCCAGGCATGTGGAAGTATTCGGACTATGCCACAGTCTTTAACATTTTCATGTTGCTCAAGCGCTACTTCTTTAGTATACTAGTGATCAGTGGGCCGCATCAAAAGCCTCCAGATGCCTTCATGAGCACTCCCGATCGGAGGGGCCATCCGAAGTCTGTCCCTGCGCATTATCCTACGACTGCGTACGACTTCTGCTTGCCTGCCCCTTCCGGAGCAGATCAATGGTTGAGCTAGTTCTAGGAATTCGCTGAGCGCGCCTTCATTTTCCTCCTGCTCAGAAGGCCTGTGCCCCGGGCGTGGTCAAATAATCCTTCCAGGTATTCATCTCAAGTTGATATTTGGAGGCGCAACTAATGCTGCCTTGGTCCTAGACTATTCCTCGGAGGCACACGCGACTTTCTTGGTGGCCTCAGGGTCACTCGCATACAGTTCTCCTTGCCTACATCTACCCCTTCGGGTAAACATGTCCGTCTCAATTGCCTTGCCTCCTACAGCTATCTTCCACACTCGCTAAACATGCATGAGGTTCATATTGCCTATTGCACTCGCGCGAAATACTGCAGAGCCTACCCAGAACTTGCCTGCCCAGCAACGCATGCATACCTTGCCCATTCATGCGAACCAGCCACTCGGGAATTTAAACAGAGGAGGGAGAGGAGGAAGAGGATCAATCGGACCACTTCTTGAGCTCCCTGAACTTGGCTCTGCCTGGCTCTACTTGCTAGGCGATCGTCTAGTCCTTTTGGCGTGTCAGGCTTTCTGCCCGACTTTCTCGATTGTCGCTTGAAGTATTTTCTGGCAAGGGTATCAACTCTGTCATGCACTGAATTATAAATCGCATCCGCGCCATGGCATCACAACTTCTGCAAATTGCGGGCGGCCCAGAGCTTGGTCTTACTTTAACCAGAATAAGTATTGATTCCCCTGCCGAGCCTGGCACCCCTCGAGATGCGATCGTGACCCCAGCTCGTCTGTGCTGGCTCGCACATTTCAAGACACGGTCCAAGTAAGTTTCTAAGCGCAAGCAGAACGCGAACGCGCCTAGTGCGCGTGTTGATCATTTGCAGTCTCCCCCCCCGCCCTCCCCCACACTTCACGCGCCTCCACATACGCTCTCGTGACAACTGGCGCGCGCACATAGTCAATCCGTCATGGAACTTTTCGCCAGATCTTTCAACCTCCGCCAGGACCCCTTCAGTGCAAGCACGGATTGGGGAATTAGTATGTCTCTGCGCGTCCCAGGAGCCCCAGCTTGGGACACGCCCGGGTCGACTTCTGCGGGAAGATGCCTCGCGCCAGGGTTCTGGACTCTGGGACACGCGGTGCGCCGAGGCGCGCCCCGGCGCGCGCTCCGGCAGGTCCCCAGACATGGTCCCTGGGGGCGCGGTGGTCGGAGGCGGCCAGGAGGGGGGTGATGACTGGGGGGGAGGGGGATCTGATGGCGTGGGCCATGATATATCCTCAGATTTCATGGCGACTCCTCTTCTTTCCTTGCGTCCCTGGGTCCCCCCCTGGGCCGCGCACGTGCCGCCAGCCACGGTCTGCGCCCCCCCCCCCTTTGACGCCCCCCTCCTGGCCGTCCCCGAGGTGGGGCCTGAGTCTCTCGTGCGCTGCGGGTCGGGGCGTCTCGAGCGAGATCCGGGCCCCGAGCCATCATGGGGTAGCTCGGGTCGGGGCTAACTCGGGCTCGTTTTTCGGCATTCCGAAACCCACGTTGCCCTGGGCCCGAGTTGCCCCGGCTAGCTCGGGAGTCCTGAGCCCCAAATCACCAGGAGTAACTCGGGTCAGGGCTAACTCGGGCTCGCTTTTCGGGTCAACCCGAGTTGCCCCGGGCCCGAGTGAGCCTGGATAACTCGGGCGCCCAACGAGAGCCCCAGACTGGGACACGCCCGGTGCGTCCCAGCGCGCGCCGGCAGATTCCTAGACATGGTCCCTGGAGGCGCCGTGGGGCCCGACTTTCTCGCGCGCCATGGGTCGACTTTGGGAGGATGTCTCGCGCGAGAGCCCTGGACTAGGACACCTGGTGCGCCCCAGCGCGCCCCGGCGCGCCCCGGCAGGCGTCTGGGGGCCTCCTTGGGGAGGCTTGGGAGGCTGGTTGTCTAAGGAGGTCCCACCAGAGGGCGCCGGTGTGGAATTCCTAGCCAGATTCCCCAGATGTCCGGGCAACGCAACAGAGGAGCCTTTGAGGGCCTTGTTGGGGAGGCTCGGGGGGCCGGTTCCTGGGGATGTCCCACGCGAGGGCGCTGGTTTGGAGTTCGTCGCCGGGTTTCCCGCATTTCCCGAAAGCGGAGCAATGGAGCCTCTTGGGGCCTCCTTGGGGAGGCTCGTGGGGCCAGTTTTCAGAGGATGTCACACGAGAGAGTGCGCTGGTTTGGAATTGGCCGCCGGATTTCCTGGATGTCCTGGATTTCCTGGAAACTGAACGCGCGGTTGGCGGGCCCGTTCCTTCGCGCGCCGGGGGTCAGGATGACGTGAGTTCTCAAGACAAGCTCCCTTAAATATTTGTCCCCCCCTAGCCGAACATTGACACCAAACATCATGATATGTATTGTTCTAGCTGGAGGCGAATCAAGCAAATCAGACACACTCCTTTCCAGACACTGTTGCACTTCTTCTCCTGAGCCTGCCTCTCCTTCTTTGAGCGTTGAGGCTCAGTTGGGGCATATCTTACAGTGAACGTCATGTCCTGTTTCCAACCTTCCTTCACAATCTTTCGGGGTTATGATGTGTCTGATCATGTGGTTCTGAAGGACCTTCGCATTCAATTGCAAAGCCAGTCCCGTCTGTCTCCCTATCACTTCTGGCGCTCGTGGCCACCTCACCCTATGAAACTGTGCTAGTTTTAAATCGGGCCTGTCCCTCTACAGGGGGAATATTTGAAAATAGTAAAAAAATTGCCTGGGAACTATTTTTTGAATCTTGTTGGGCATCTTTGGGGCATTTCTGGGGTATTTTTTATTTTTCGTCCAAAAT
>CAUYUJ010015596.1:73560-161060 GCA_963575745.1 Prorocentrum cordatum | reverse complement strand
GCGTGCCGAAACATCATTCTGAGATTTTCAACGCCACGAGTCAACCTGACTGATGCTTGTAGACGACACTTCATCGTGCCAGAACATCATTCTTGGGTCTTCAACACCGCGAATCAAAGTAACTGTTGCGCCCTGACAGTCCTGAATCGTTCCAAAACGCCGTTTCTGGCACGTGAACCATGAGAACTGGTGAAACTCTTGGCAAATTTTCAAAACACATGCGCGCGGCGCTAAGGCGACACTCAACTGGTGAAACTCTTGCAATTCAAAACCAATGTGCGCGGCGCTAAGGCGAGAGTCATATTTTAAAAACTACTCGCCCTCAATCCGTGAAGATCTTACATTTTTGAACGAATGTGCGCGGCGCTGAGGCGAGAGCCACATTTCGAAAACGACCCGCCGTTACTTCGTGAAGCTCTTGCAATTCTTTAACACCAATGTGCGCGGCGCTGTGGCGAGAGTCAAATTTTGAAAACGGCCCACCCTCAATCCGTGAAGCTCTTGCAAGTGTTTAAATCGAGTGCGTGCGTCGTGTAGTCGAGAGCCACATGTTGGAAGCGGCCCACCCTTCATCTGTGAAACGGTTGTCAGTTTTTAAGCTTCAGGCTCAGAAGTGGTAAAGAAATCTCAGGCGAAACGCCCGGCCCGACCTTCCTTTGGCCTCGGGGTGCGACAGGGAGGAACTGTTCACAAGGAAGAGGAATGAAGGAGGAAGAGGAGGAGGACGAGGAGCAGGACGAGGGGGAGGACGAGGAGGAGGAGGAGAACGAGGAGGACGAGGAGGAGGAGGAGGAGGAGGGAGAGGAGGAGAGGAGGAGGAGGAGGAGGAGGAGGAGAGGAGGAGGAGGGGAGGAAGCTCCTCCGCTCTCCTCCCCCCGGCCCTGTTTCCCCCCCCCCCCCCCCCGCCCACCGACCGCCCGTGTACTCCGACCGCCGCGACGGTGTTTTTTTGCAGAGGAGGGAAGACCAGGGCCTCCCAGCGGGTCGCCCCGCCGGCCGCCCGGAGGCGGCGGCGGCGGCGGGGGGCCCGTGCTGGACTTCGGGAAGGTGCGGGTGCACCTGGGGCGCGTGCCGGACCTCGTGGAGCGGGGCCCGGCTATGCGGGCGGGAGGGCGGAGGGGTCTAGGGATCGCAGCTGGCCGCCTCGCCGATGCCGGGCTTCAGTCGGGCCTCTCCCTCTACAGGAGGAATCTTCAGAAATAGTCAGAACGTAGTCTGTGGACGATGTTTTGACCATTTTTGAATATCATTTTTCCCTATCTAGGCTCTGCCTAGAAGGGTTCTTACTCTCTTAGCTTAAAGGGGCCGGGCAGTGCTAAGCGCCCCGGGCGGTTCCCCCAGTCCCCTGGGAGCGGTTCCCCCCAGTCCCCTGGGAGCTTTAGCTTTAGCTTTAGCTTTAACTTAGCTTTAGCTTAGCTTTAGCTTAGCTGTAGCTTAGCTTTAGCTTAGCGTTTCGCTTAGCTTTACGCTTAGCGTTTAGCTTAGCTTTAGCTTAGCTTTAGCTTAGCTTTAGCTTAGCTTTAGCTTAGCTTTAGCTTAGCTTTAGCTTAGCTTTAGCTTAGCTTTAGCTTAGCTGTAGCTAAGATTTAGCTTAGCTTTAGCTTAGCGTTACTGTTACTACTAATGCTGCTTTCCTAGGGGTCCCAACTCCTAGGTAGGGTCGCACTGGGATAATGACTATTTTTTGGGTATTAGTTATTTTCCGCCCAAAGTCCGCCTGTTGGGGGACATGCCCGACCCTATGCTGGGCCAGGCCGAAGCTGCGCCCAGGAGGTGCCTGCGTGGGAACTGGTGAGGTGGTCAGCTGGCGTCCCCCGCGGGAGGGTCGAGGAGAGCAGGTCAGGGGATGGCGCGGGGACGGAAGGGGGAGGAGGAGGAGGGTGGCAGCCCTGCGGCCTGCCTGCTGCCGCCGCGGCCGCAGCCGCCCCGATCTTCGATCGATAATTCGCGTAAATTAGATGCCGCCTGCGAGATCGACTCACGATGGCCGAAACGGTAGAAACGGTAGGGTTGCAGACAGGAGGGAGGAGGCACGAGGAAGGAGAGGGGGGACTTCAGGAGACGGACGGACGAGCGAGGAGAAGGAGGATGTGTCGGAGGAAGAGGGGGTAGGGGAAGTATGAGGAGGTGGAAGAGGAGGAAGAGAAAGAGGAGGAGGAGGACGAGGAGGAGTGGAAGAGAAGGATGGTGATGGTGATGGTGATTGTGATGATGATGATGATGGTGACGGTGATGGTGATGGTGATGGTGATGATGACGAGGATGAGGATGATGATGCTGCTGATGCTGATGCAGCTGATGATCATGCTGATGATGGTGGTGATGATGATGAGGATGTTGATGGGGGGGATATGTGGGCCAGAGTAAACCCAAGATGCATCAACGATGTCGCAATATGCCCGCCCGTCACAGGTCCGTGCCCCGCCAGTCCGTACAGGAAGTTGTTTCCACTTCGAAAGGTGGCCCCTCCAAAGACGAGCGCCCCATGATATGGCCCCTCTCTTCCGGCGAGGGCCGCGTTGCGGAGAAGAGATGCCACTCATGCTTCAGGCGATCGCAAACCTGGATTAAAGGGGCGTGGATTAGCGACGGGTCCCGTTTTCGAGGGAAATCGCGGCTTTCCGCCTCCGAAAGAGGCGGCACCGGCCGCATTTTTGGGAGGGCACCTCCCCCGATCCATGGATTTGGCGACCGCGCGCCAAATCCATGGATCGCTAGTCCATGTTTGCGCGCCCCCGAATGTTTCTAGCTGTATGGATCTTACCGTGTAGAATCAGAAAGCCCAAGGAAGTGTCAAGCGAGAGCACCATTTTGAAGCAGAGCCGTCCTCAATCCGTGCAGATTTCTGGATGCTCGTCATACATCTCCCAATGGTCTCTCAAGCGAGAGCCCTGGTTGGCAAAGGAGCCGCCTTCTGTCCGAGTAGCGGTTGGGATTTCTTGGATGCCGGATCGTAAAGTTGAACCAAGTCTCGAACGAAAGGGGAAAAGGAGCCGCCGCCATCCGTGTAACAGTCGGGAGCTTTCAAGACGAATATGTGCGCCGCACAGGCGAGAGCCGCATTTCGAAAACAACCCCCTCTATCATTGTCAGCTGTCGGAACTTCTTAAGACGAATGTGCGGCGCTAAGGCGGCAACCACATCTTGAGAACAACCTCGTCCTTCCCGGTAACGGCTGGAAGCTTTCAAGACGAATGCGCGCTGTGCGAAAGCAACATTTTGAACGTGCCCTTCCCTCCATCAATGTTCTTGGTGGAATAGTTTCACACGACCGTGGGCGGCAGCGAGAGCCACATTCTGAAAACGGCCCCCCTCTACCCATGTCCCTGTTGGAAAGTGTTGGAGACACATGCGCGCGGCGCTGCACGAGAACAACAACTTGCTCCGACCGTTTAATTGTTTGAATTTTTGGTATCAAACATGCGCGCCCAGGCGAGATCAACATTTCGCCCGCCCCCCATCCGTGTAACTGTTGAAGGTTTCAAGCTTCGCGGTCACAAACGGGGTCGGAATCTCGGGCGAAACGCCCGGCCAGCCTTACCGACACGCCGCGTGGTCAACCAACAATTTTTGAAAGTGCAAGGGATGGAGCGGGAGGAGGAGGCATGAGAGAGGAGGAGGGAGGCAGGATAGTGATAAGGGGGAGGGGTGAGAGTGTTCGAAGGGGGGCGGGGCGATGGAGGATATGATGATGATGGTGATGATGATAATGATGATTTGATGATGATGCTGCTGATGCTGCTGATGATGATCATATTAATGATGATGGTGATGATGACAATGATGACGATGATGATGATGATGGTGATGATGATACTGATGATGACGATGATGATGCTGATGATGACGATATCGATCACGATGATGCTGCTGCTGGTGATGCTGATGACGATTCTGATGATGAGGGTGGTTACGATGCCAGTGATGATGGTAGTGATCATCATGTTGATGATGATACTGATGCTGCTGCTTCTGATGGGGGTGATGCTGCCAATGATGGTAATGGCAATTTCGATGATGCCTATGGCGACGATGCTGTTGATGGTGTGGATAGTTGTGATATGGATGATGGTTCGGCAAATTTCGCTCACACTTGTCATGTTGATGGTGACGTCGATGTTAATGATAATTGTTTAATCATCATGGTCATGGTAATGCTAATGATGGTGATTACGGTGATGATGAGGAACAGGAGGAGGGGGAGGAGGTGGAGGAGGAGGAGGAGGAGGACGTGTAGGAATAACATGATGTGTGGTGCTACACTGTCAAGGTTCGAATCCCATCGGGAGTTCTTGCCTTACGATGCTTCGGTGGACCTTTCCAGCCTCGCTACGATCATCGATGCATTTGGACCCGAACCAGCGCACGCCAGGGCAGCCTGACGCGATCAGCATTCCAGGGGCTGTCCTCGCAGCGGTCACGTGGAACATGGAGCTGGCGCGGTCAGCCGTACACATTGTTGATTTCTTTCGAGAGTTCTTTGTTTCTGTTGGGGGGCCACGCTCCTTTCATTTCTAATTGTTTTATCCTGGGCCTCTTCCTTGCCACCAGGGGGCCAGGAACAATTAGAAGCGAGCACAATTAGAAACGAGCCCGATTAGTAATGAACGACGTGTAGCCTCGCGCGGGTCTCATGCGCACGGGGGTGCTCAGGGCGAGGACCGCGGCGATTCCCAGAGGGCCCCTCGCCCCGGAGCCGTGCCTGGAACGCAGACCCACAGCTCGCGACTTATTTTGTGCCGGTCGCGCCGCGAGCGGGGCGGCGGCGCACTGCGAGCAGGCCCAGGCGCGACACTGGGGCGAGAGCGGACTTCAGGCCCTCCACGAGAAGAGAGACGGGCAAGACGAGGTGGAGGGTTATGATGTTCCAGCCTACTTTAGCTTTGATCGTCAGAAAGAATTTCGAGCGCCAGAAAAGTATCCGACAACTCGAGGATTTTCACGTGTCGGGCCCTGGGAGACACTCGTCCAATACTGTTTCGACACTATTTCGAAACTCTTTCGACACTTTTCCGGGTGTTCGAAATTATCTCTGGGATGTGGTCCTTAAGGACGATGGGAGCAGCATAAGTGGAGGGGATCGAGGGGGCCGCATGGCAGGTGAAGTGCAGCATCTCTAGAAACGCCTATGACTCCTGCAGCGCCGCGACCTTGGGGGTTTGACCTTCTCTGGTTCAGCGCAGTGCGAGATTTGGTGCCCCTTTCCATGCAACGCTCCTTATCGTCCTTTCGTGTGTTCTCCTCCCTTCAGAATGACGAGGCCCAGCACGGATACGCCAGAAAGGTGGAATGCATGGGGCAGCCTCGGGGAAAATGCCAAACTGACAGATGTCACTAAGGTGTCGGCCACATGTTGGCATCCTGGGGGCAGGGCCCTTATGTACAACGGCCCCTCCTTTGATCGACCTCCTCCTAGACGGCCCCAAGATGGCCCCCGAGGCTTCCAAAGGTGCCCCAAGACGGCCCCAAGAGGTGCCTGGGAGGCCCAAAACACACCCAAGAGGCCGTAATGATATAGCGGGCACCGTGCTCAGCTTATCTCTGGGCCCGCGGAGCGGGAGACGCGGCGGGCCTTAATTGTGGGATGGCCTCGATACTCTGGGTTTCTTGATAAGCGTGGGGGGCTACCCCCCGACAGGGGTCAACCTCGCCTCGTCGTCGCGCCGCGACGGGGGTCGGAGCGCCTTCGGCGCGCGGTGGCTGCCCGCAACGGGGGTCGATGTGGGACGGTCGGCGGGGGTGACGCCCCCCCGACGCTTAGTAAGAAACTCGGAGTACTCTCTTGGTGCTGTCTTGGGGGCCTTCTTTGGGTCTTTCTCTGGCGTTCTTGAGCTGCTTCTTTTGGTCTTGTGGAGGTCTTGGTGCCGCTTTGGAGGGGTCTTAGGCCGGTCTGGAGCCATCCTGGGGCCGTCTTGGAGGTCAGCTGGGCCTTCTGGGCTCTTCTTGGGGCCATCTTGGGTCTCTTGGGCCGTCTGGGTCTCCTGTGGTCCTTTTGGACCCTCTTGGGAGGCTTTCGAAAGAGCAAGGAATTCAAACCATGGCATGTGCAACAGCGCACATGAATTCGACGATTTTTGCCTGTCGGAGGGATCTTCGCGGAGCCATCTTGGGGTCCCCTGGTGCCATCCTGGGGCGATCCTGGGGCTTCTTGGGGCCGTCTCAGAGCCAACTTTGGCCCTCCTGGGTTACCTTGAGGCCATCCTGGTGTCCCCAGGGAGATCTGCGTGGGCTCGTTTGCTGGATCGGGGCCCCCCAAACGGTGTGGTGACCACACCGCGGTGCGTCAGTGGGGATTCGGGGTCACTTCGTGGTTTGCTCGTGTTTTGTATGTTTTTGGATCCAAATACACTCGTGAAATCGGTAGGATCTGTGTCTTTAGTGTTCTCTGTGTTTTTATGGTTGAGGCCCCCTTCAAAAACAACAAAAAGCTGAAGCTTTTTCTACAATTTCCCATAATTTTGAAAGCTTTTTTAAACCGTTTTGGAGGGTGGGACTCGGGTCGTGCCCCGAAAGCGTCTCGGGCGCGAGAGGCCTCCGAGAGGTCCCAAAGCCGTGCCGCGACGGACCGCGCGGTGTGAGGCCGTTGGGCGCGCTCCGAGGCCGCCGCGCGGTTCGGCACCCGCACGGCCTCGGGGTGCCGAAACGGAGGGCCGTCTGCGAGATCAAGCAGTGTGTCGGAGGTGGACAGACCTCCTACCCTGACACGTCGATTAAGGAATTGGCCGTTTTCGGTTCGCGAGAGGGCGTCGAGGCCGTCGTTTTTGCGGGTCCAGGTCTGTGGGTTTCGGTCGAGGTTTGTCCACCGCCGAATGTGCATCTGTCTGATGAGTTTAAGTCGGGCCTGTCCCTCACAGGAGGACTATCTCAAAATAGCCCAGGAATAGTCAGGGAGGGACAGGGGGCCACAGGCGAAACCCCTACCCCTACCCCGCACTGTATTGAGGGGGAGGGTGGGGTTCACTTTCCCTCGGGAGCTAGTGAACCCCACCCTCCCCCTCAGAAAGGGGGGGGTGGGGTGGGGGTAGGGCTCGCATGTGGCCCCCTGGGGGAGCCCCGCCTGCGAGTGTCTTAGAGCCGTCTTCGGCCAGACAGCCTCGAGTCCCCGCCGCCGCGGCGGGCGCATGCACGGCCGGGGGAGGGCCTTCGGAACACCCCGGCAGGGCTCTGGCAGGCCTCGGCAGGCCTCTGACTGGAACGCCAACTCAGCCACACGGGGCGCTCCACTCGCCTTCGAGGATCGACGGAGTTTCGGGGGGTGATGACTAGGGAGGGGGTTGATATCATGACGGGGGCCATGATATCTCCCCAGATTTCACATGGCGCCTTTTCTTATTTCATTACGTTCCTGGGTCTCCCCCCTGGACCGCGCACATGCCGCCGGCCATGATTTGCCCCCCCCCCCCCACCCCCCCCCCTTGGACGCCCCTCTCGTGGCCGCTCCCGAGAGTTGCCCTCTCTTCGGTTGAAGCTTGCGGAAGGCCTGCGGAAGGCGGTGGAAGTAAAACAAGGCCATTTCCGCTGGCGGGATTCGGGGGAAAGCTGGCAGAAGCCAGCGGGAGCAAGATATGAGCACCCCAGAGATGGCAGCTTTTCTGTGGAGGATTCCCAGGCTCGGGCAACCGGCAGCGAAATGCGAGGCATTTTCGTTCTTTGTTTCTGGTGCTGGATTCGTTCCCTGCGCCAGCTAGGGAGGCGAGCATCAGGTGTGTGCATATCCTTCTGCTGGTCCCGCTCCGGCGACAGCCCTCCTGGCCCCCTCGAGAGCTTGCGTTAGGGCCCAGCTCTTTTCCGTTCCCCTCGCCCCCCTTGTCCGCTCCTTGCGCTGGCGTGCAGCAGGGAAAGCATTTTAAGTGATGCACGTACACATCAATTCTTCATGAGTACATGTTATATATCTATATATATATATATATATATATAGATATAGACGTACGTTTATAAGCATTATGGATAGATACGCATACATATGTATATACATACACATACATACATATATGTGTATGAACAATATTCCACCAGTTTGCTTCGCTTCGCCTTTCTAATCTTGGTCGCATGGCGCAAGCGCGCCGCGACCCCTGGTGTCCTCTGCGCTGCGGCCTCTTGACGCATGGGCCTTGCTGGGCGTGTAAGACACATTGTTGCGACGGGATGGGCTGCTCCCGTGCGCAGATTCTGGTTGGGGCTCATAGCTCTCACGAGGCTTGTAATTTGCGGGAGGCTCCTCACGTGGGTTGTCGGGCTCGTAGGCTCACCGTGGGGGGTCGCGTGGCTCATCGGAATCAAAGGGCCCTGGGTGCACATGGCTGATAGGGCTCACGAGGCTTCGGGCGCACACGGCCCATAGAGCTTATGGAGTTCATTGGGCACATCGCGCGGTTACGTGTGGCTCATGTGCTCATGAGGCTTCGGGCACATCTGGCTCCCAGGGCTAATGCGGCCCATACTGCTCGCGGGTCTCTGGCCGCATCTGGCTCTTCGGGCTCACAGGGCTCATCGTGGGGATTCGCGTGGCTCGTGGGACTCATAGGGCTGTGGGCGCATAAGGCCCAGAGGGCTCGTGAGGCTACGGGCGCATATGGCTCATGAAGCTTGCAAGACTCGTAGGGCCTGTAGGGTGCGTGGGGCTCACGGGGCTCACGGGGGTGAGAGGACTCGCACGGCTGAGAGGCCTCGCAGGGCTCGTGGGGGATCGTAGGGTACCATAGGGCTCGCAGGGCTCCTAGGGGCTCATGGGGCTCATGGCGCTCACGGACACGCAGGGCTCAGGGGGCTCATAAGGGGTCAGAGCGCCCGTAGGGCGCGCAGGGCTGTCAGAAGGGTTGTGTGGCTGAAGGGTGCGTAAGGAGTAGGGCTCACAGGTATCATGAGGCCCAGGGGGGTCATAGGGCTCATCGGGCTAGCAGGTGTCACAGGGATCATGGGAGATCATTGAGCTCACAGGGTCGTAAGGCTCGTAGGGCCTGTGCGGTGGTTCAGAGGGCTCTGGGGAGTCGATCTTGGGAGTCCTCTGGCTTATAGGGCTCATGGGGCTTTGGGCGCATATGGCTCATAGGGCTCATGGAGTTCATGGGGGCTGATGTGGTTCATAGGGCTCCTAGGGGTCATGTTGGTCATAGGGCTTGTAGGGCTCGTAGGTCAAGGGGCTCATGGCATCTCGCAGTGCCCATGGGGCTCATGAAGCTTACATGGCTCATGGGGCCTCCGGCGCATTTGGCTCATAGGGTCATAGTGCTCGCAAGGTCGGAGCCGTCTGGGGGTCTGAGGTAGCCCAGCATTGGTTCTGGCCAGCAGGAAGGGCGGGTAGGTTTTGGGTTTTGGGTTCCGAGGTTTTTGTTTTTCGGCTTCGGGGGGCTGTTTTCGGCTCCCGGGCGGGACTGTGAACAGCGGATCAGGGATGAACAACTGAACTACACGGACCCCAGGAGGGGTCCAGGGTCCGATTTTGTGTGGATCTGGCTTCGTCCCCCCTCCCGACTGATTTTCTGGCGTCCCAACCAGTGCAGACCCCCCAGCCGCCTGCAATCGCAGGGCTCACAAGGATTGAGAGGGGCTCATGAGGCTCACAGGGATCGTAGGGCTCATACGGCTCATGGGGGCCATACTTCTTGTAGGGCTCGTCGGGCTCACATGGTTTTGGGGCTGATGGGGCTCATAGGCTCATAGGTTTCGCGATGGTCATGGGGCTCGTATGGCTAAGAGGCCTCGCAGGGCTCAAGAGGCTCGTAGGGCTCATAAGGCTCACATGGCTCACAGGGCTCATATGGCTCACAGGGCTCGTAAGGCTCACGTGGCTCATAGGGCTCGCGGGGGCATAGGGCTCGTAGGGCTAAGAGGCCTCACTGGGCTCGAGGGGCTCATAGGGCATCATAGGCTGGCAGGGCCCATAGGGCTCGGGCTCCTCTGGCACATGTGGCTCACGGACACTGGAAGACTAACATTTTCGGTTTGTCTTCCCTCTCTTGGGCCCCTTTGGGGTCGTCTTGTGGCCCTCTTTGGCCATCTTGGGCGCCTCTTGGGCCGTCTTAGTTAGGGCGGTCTCGGGGGTTTATTGGGCCGTCTGGGGGCGGTCCTGGGAGCCTCTCGGGCTGTCTTGGAGCACCTGGAGGTTGAAAAGGCGACGGCAAACAACACTTACGAGCTTCAGGAGGATCCATGATTTTTGCTCCCCGGGGCCCTCGTGGGAAGGCTCTTGGGGCTCTCTTGGGGTTTCTTGCAGGCGTCTCGGGCCGTCTTGGGCCGACTTGGCAGTTTGGACCGATCGTCTGGGGATTCTGGGCCCTCCTGGGCCAGCTTGGCGGCCTCTTTGGGGGCCCACCCAGGCGGTCGAAGAGGAGGAGGAGGAGGAGGAAGGAGGAGGAGGAGGAGTGAGGAGAGGAAGGAGGAGGAGGGAGGAGGAGGAGGAGGAGGAGGAGGAGGAGGAGAGGAGGAGGAGAGGAGGAGGGAGGAGGAGGAGGAGGAGGGAGGAGGAGGAGGAGGAGGAGGAGGAGGAGGAGAGGAGGAGGAGGAGGAGGAGGAGGAGGAGGAGGAGGAGGAGGAGGAGGAGGAGGAGGAGGGAGTGGCACCCAGAACCCAAGATGGGGGCCCAGGAGGGTTTTCCGATATAATATTTTTCGCAGACTAATTTCCAAAGTTATATCGCGCAGTCAACCAGACACCATCATAGACAAAGCTGGCGGGCAGCGGGGCGCGCGCGCGCAGCTACTGGTCGCCTTCGGCGCCTACGTGGCACGCGCCTGTATCCAGCAGCTCGAGGCCCTCCCGGCGCGAGTGCACGTGCGCGCGTGCGCGGGCCTCGTGGCATGCCCAGGGCCGTCCTATCAGCCTTTGGAGGCTCGCGGGAAGCAGGGGGGAAGATGTCTGTGCCGTCAGTGGGGGTTGGCTTGGCTGTCCTTCCCGGACCTGGGGCGCCGGGTCTGCAAGCTTAAGTCGGGCCCGTCCCTCTACAGGAGGAATATTCAAAGATAGTCAAGCAATAGTTTGGGGACTATATTTTTTGGGGGGTATTTTTGACCGTGTTGAAGCATTTTTTAGTATTTTTTTATTTTTCGTCGAAAATCCCCCTGTAGGGGGACATGCCCGACTTAACTGTAAGCAGCGTGCGGCTTCGTAAACAGTGGGCGAGGATCCACTTGCCGTAAATCAAGGGGGCGGGGAGACCACCGAGCTGTGGAGGCGTCCGAAGAGGCTCAGGGAAGGAAGCAAACGGGGATATCACGGATATTTGTGCAGCCCGTCCCATCAGAACTGCTTCCAGGTTCCCTTTTCGTGCCTCAGTGCAGGGTCCCGTGGGCGGTCCAGACCCATCCTCTTGCTCACTGGGTGGGATGCTGAGCGGCTCCGAAGCCGTTTCTACTGTACTTCACGCGGCCCAGATGGCGTTGCTTTGTCTACCGAATCTCCTCTGCACCGACCTCTGAACAATGACCTACGCGTTGCTACCAGGAAGCTGGATACACATGATGCCGCCAGCCTGGGCAAGAGCTCTGCACTGTACCGCCAGATGCCTCTCCAGCGCTCGGCTCTTCTATGGCCGTTTAGGCCGGTTTTTGCATAGGTATCAGGCGGTTGGCCTCCAGATGTTCCACACGGTTTGTGTTGATTTCGCCGATCTTTGACAGCGAGGTCTGCTAGAGGTAATGTAACTGGCCACTGCCAACTCTGGTGGACTTCATTCTGAATTCCACGGGCACTGGGGACAAGACTGTGTACTGGGATCTAGCCAGATAGCTGTTAGGATCTGTGGCCGCCAGGTCTTTCCAGTCCTTCCTGGATCTTTTGCCAGGTGAAGCAAACGCCCGCCGACAGCTTTTCATCACATGCCAGCTCGGCAGGGTAGTCACCCGTCATCCCAGGAGCGTGCGGCTGGGGCGTTGGTTAAGGAACGTGCACGGGAGGCTTCAGACCCTGGAGGGTTCCTTATCTGATGAGGGCGGCGGTGACATCCATGTCCGATCAACGATTGGAGTTCCACTGGCTTCCAGACCCTGAATTCCTTCTCCAATGCTTCCTTATCCAATGCCCCCGCCGTATCGTTGCCATCGTCACCGGCCTCTTGCTGGGCCGTCTCCGTTCTCCTCCCGCTTGGGACCGCGCCCCGCGCACCTCCTGCCGTGCCGCCCTGCTTCTGCTCGTCCTCCACCCCCCGCCCGCCCCAGGCAGTCTCTGCAGGGCCGACAGGCGATCGGTTCGGGGGGCAGCTTCCATGCGGTTCCCAGGGGCCCGCTCGGGTTTCGAGCTTGGGGGGTGTCATGGGCGCTTCGGCCCCGACCGGCGGCGCCTGCAGGGCTCGCTGGGCGGGTCTCGGTCGCAGCTCCTTCGCCCCGAGCCGTGCTCTGGCGGTCCCGGGTCCCGTGAGGGAGCCGCAGGTTCCCGAGAGAGGCGAAAGACTGCCAGGGCCCCTCTCCCCCCCAGAGATCCCCCTCCTCTGAGCCGATCTGCGCCCGCCGGCGCCCCCCCCTTTTTCCCAGACCCACGCTCCGTGCAGCTTCTGGGGATTCGGAGGAGCACGACTACACCTCATGCCTCCTCCTCCCCCCTCCCAGGAAGGAGGGGGAGCGCCGTCAGAGGAGAGGGGTTCGGCCAAGACAGCGCAGGAAGGCGTCGAGCCGACGTGCGCCGAGGGCGAGAGGTGGACTGGAGGCATCTGCCCTGACCCTCCGCCCGCCGGATCAATACCTTCCCCGGTCACTCCGACGCTGTGGATAAAAAGAGGAGGGGGAAAGGGAGAAGGAAGGACGTGGACCCGTGTAATGGCTCGGTTCCTATGGATGACCCCCCCCCGCTGCCGCGGTCGCCGCCCTCTGCCGAGGGGCGGCGGGCAGTGCCCCTCGCAGGCACGTGCCCTGCGCGCCCGCGCGGAGCCCTGCGTGCCGCCGTGGCCCCGCCCCAGGGGGGTCCTCCTGGGCGTCCCTGGTGGTGCTCTGGATTTGTCGGGCCCCCTGGCGCCTGTGCAACTGAAGTGTTTCTCCGAAGGGCTTGGGCGACCCGTCCTCCTCGTCCTCCTCCTCGTCCTCCTCATCCTCCTCCTCCTCCTCCTCCTCCTCCTCCTCCTCCTCCTCCTCCCCCCTCCTCCTCCTCCTCCCCCTCCTCCCCCTCCTCCTCCTCCTCCTCCTCCTCCTCCACCTCCTCCTCCTCCTCCTCCTCCTCCTCCGCCTCCTCCTCCTCCTCCTCCTCCTCCTCCTCCTCCTCCTCCTCCTCCTCCTCCTCCTCCTCCTCCTCCTCCTCCTCCTCCTCCTCCTCCTCCTCCTCCTCCTCCTCCTCCTCCTCCTCCTCCTCCTCCTCCTCGGGTCGCCCACGGCCCCGGGGGAAGCCGTGCACGTGCAACTGCACCGTCCAGGCGCTGAGGGCATGGCCACTGCGGGCTCAAGAGGGGCTCCGACTTTTGGGGCCGCCGCCTCGGCCCAGGGGCCCAGAGGTCCAGAGGTCGGGGAGCCTCCTCGTGGCGGGGGCTCGCCGTGGCCAGCCGAAGCCTCGTGCTGCTTGTTCGCTGCTCCTTCCTCACGGTGCAGTCGGGCCGCTGAAGAAGGAACCCTTCTCGTGCGGGAGGGGCTCCGTGCTCCTTGGTTGTTTTACAGTGTTCCTTGGGTTTTCCTGAGGTTTTCTCCATGGAACATCAGAGTTTGAGTTATGGGAAAAAGGGGCCTCGTTCCTTCTTTACGGTTCCTTGGGTCAACGCCCCGACTGTAGCACGATGGCTGCACCTGCCGCTCCCGGGGCCTCCCCCAGGCAGAGGGCGAAAACCCACCCGCCACCCCCCGTCCCGACGCCCGTCCCCGAGCCGGCGATTCAAGGGGTCGGGACCCGGGGGTGGGGGCGGGGGAGTTTTCTCCATTGCCCGACCCCGAACAAAAACCACCCCCACCCCCAGTCCCGACCCCTCGAATCGCGCGCGGGTTCGGGGGTGGGGTCGGGCCTGGGCGTGGGGTGGGGGGGGGGTCGGCTTCTCCTCCAGAGGCCGCCCTGCCCGCCCGCGGAGAGCCACGCTCAAGTCGGGCCCTGTCCCTCTGCAGGGGGAGTCTGGGGACCCTTTTTTGACTATTTTTTGGCCATTGTGGAATCTCTTTTGAGTATTTTGTGAATTTTCGTCGAAGATCCTCCTGTAGGGGGACACGTCCGACTTAAAGCCACGCCCGAAGTCATCCTGTTCTTCGGCGCGCCGTCGGGCCGACCTGGCCCGCAGCGCCGGGGGCGCGGCCTGCCTCCAGCAGCAAGGCCACGCCCTGCAGGGTCAGCAAAACGACCGCGACGAGGCCTAAGTCGGGCGTGTCTCCCTCTGCAGGAGGAGTATGCAAACATAGGCCAACAATAGTACGGGGACCATTTTCTGACTATTTTTGAGCATCTTGGGAGTATCTTTTTGAATATTTTTTTTCTCGCCCAAGATCCGCCTGTAGGGGGACAGGCCCGACTCAAGACGAGGTTTGAGTCGGGCGTGTCTCCCTCTGCAGGAGGAATATGCAAGAATAGGCCAAAAATAGTCTGGGGACGATTTTTCGACTATTGTTGTCAATGCTTGGGTCTATTTTTTGGGGGGGTCTTTTTGCTTGGTCGTCCAAAATCCGCCTGCAGGGGGGATAGGGAAAGGGGGGGGGTACGAAATCTGCTGCATGCAGCTGGTTTCGGCCCCGCCGCCGGGCCCATTCCTCGATACATGGGCGCCTCCCGGCGCCGGGCGGCGCCAGGAAAGTTAGCTACGTGAGCTGATTCTCACCCCCCCCCCTTGGCTATCCCCCCCTTTCGCTCGGCCCGAAAAACGACCCCGACGAAGTTTAAGTCGGGCATGTTCCTCTACAGGAGGAATTTTTAAAAATGGTAAAACATAGTCTGGGGACGCATTTTCGACTATTGTTGTTGGCAATTTCTGGGTATATTTTTAGGGGGGTCTTTTTGATTTGTCGTCCACAGTCCGCCTGCAGGGGAACAGGCCCGACCTGAGACGAAGTCCCGAGCGCGGCAGCAGGCACAGCGGGGTGGGACGGTGGGTCGAGAACTCCAGGACGAGCAGCGAAGCCCGCGACCTGGCCCGGGGTGAGGCACACGGGGCCTCCGAGGGCATGCTCCGAGGCCTCCTCCTCTGCCTTCTTCCCTTCTTCCGGGCCCTCCGGCTCACCCGCGCAACCTGCCCCCCCTTTTGAGCCCGTGTCCTTCTTGGGGTGCGCTCTCTGTCGCTGGCCTCTCTTGTGGTGCTGGCGGCGCCCTCCCTCCGCCAGTGTGCAAGGAAGCTTCCCTCCGAGGAGCCGTGCCCCATGCTGACTGCCCAGGCTTCCTCTGACCTCCACCCTGCAGCTGGTGTCACTCCTCCCGGGTCCTCCTCTTGCGTCCTCCACTTCCGCCTCGCCATCGTCTCCACCGCCTCCTCTGGGCCCTCATCTTGCCTTCTCCACTGCCGCGTCGCCGTCTTCTTCGTCCTCCTCCTCTCGGGCCCTCCTCTGGGCACTGTGCCTCCTCCCAGACCCTCGTCTTGCCTCCTCCTCCTCCTCCGCCCTCTGCCTCGTCGTCGTCGTCCTCCTCCTCCTCCTCCTCCTCCTCCTCCTCCTCGCCGTTCGGACCTGCGACGCCGCCACGCGGCTGCGTGGGCGCTATCTTGGGGCTGCGGTGCCATGCGGTGCCCGCTGGCGTGCGCGCGGCACGGCGAAGCGCGGAGTCGGGCGCATGGAGCCTGGCGGAAAGCTACTCCCAGGCCATCCTGCAGTTACTTCCGCCATCCTGCAGTTACTTCCATCTGGGTTGTGAGCAACGGCGGCGGCCGTTGCTCACAACCCAGATTCACTTCGCTCTGCCTGGTTTGGTGAATGTGTGCGAGAGGTCTGCGCAGCATTGCACGGGGGGAACGGCGCCCCAGGATTTCATCTTATTGGATCTTACTTACCTGCTCGCTTGGTTCCAGATCCATTGGGGCCCTGGAACAAGAGGATCGATTGGCACTGTGGCATGGCATGATCGAGGAGGTTCCATCCGCCCGCCCCCCCCGTTGCGGATCTGGCCAGGGCCCTTGGCCTCGCTCGGGTGCGCTCCGACCAGAACTGTTGGGCGGCTCCGGCCGTGGCCACGCGGAGGCCCAGGAACGGCTAGGAGCGCCCAGAGCCCTCGCTCCTCGCCGCACTTTCCATTCTGATGGTGGAGGGTTTCCCCGAAGGGCTTAGGCGACCCGTCCTCCTCCTCCTCCTCCTCCTCCTTCTCCTCTTCTTCCTCCTCCTTCTTCTCCTTCTTCTCCTCCTCCTCCTCCTCCTCCTCCTCCTCCTCCTCCTCCTCCTCCTCCTCCTCCTCCTCCTCCTCCCCCTCCCCCCTCCCTCCTCCTCCATCTCCTCCTCCATCTCCTCTCCATCTCCTCCGCCATCTCCTCCTCCTCCTCCTCCTCCTCCTCCTCCTCCTCCCCTCCTCCTCCTCCTCCTCCTCCCCCTCCTCCTCCTCCTCCTCCTCCTCCTCCTCCTCCTCCTCCTCCACCCTGATGGTCCTTTGACCTCTCGCCCGGCAGGTCTCGCTGCCAGCAGCCGTCCCCATCGGCCTCTTCGCGTCCTGCCAGCTGCAGAGGCCCCGCCCACCCCGGGCCCCGCGCGCTGCCCCAGAGACCCTCCTCCCACCCGCGGCGGATGCCCCGCGGATGGCCGCCGTCGTCGTCGTCGTCGTCGTCGTCGTCGTCGTCGTCGTCGTCGTCGTCGTCGTCGTCGCTGCCGTGGCTGTTGCCGTGGTCGGCGCCGTCGCCGCCGTGGCGGGAGTACGAGGAGCGCTAATAGGCGTTGCAGGCGCCGCGGAGAAGCAGAAGTCACCACGGGCGTCTTGTCGCGACAACTGGGGGGCCTTCGAGGGGGGCCGCCCTCGGGGGCCCTGGGGGGGGGGCGAGCAGAACGAACGGGCTGCCCGCGGGTGATCCCCAAAACGGTTCCCGAGGTCCTTCTGCGGGGGCTGCGGGGAGACGGCGGCCAGGCAGGAAGGGGAGGGCGAGGGCGATCTTCTCCGCGATTTCGGGGCGAGGGAGGTCGAGGGCCCCCTAGCGCGCGCGAGGCCGAGGAGGGGCACGGCATCACTAGACTGCCTGCAGGCGTCCTTCTCCCCCGTCGCCTCGTCGCTCGATCCCCCTCTGTGCTCGTGCCCTCGCCGCCGTCGTCGTCGTCGCCGTCGTCGTCGCCGTCGCCGTCGTCGTCGTCGTCGTCGCTTTGTGCTTGTGTCCTCGTCCTCGTCCTCGTCGCCGTCGTCACCGCCGCCGCCGTCGCCGCCGCCGTCCACTCCGGAACTCGCTGCCGCGTGGCATGGCGCGCGCACGCCGAGCCTCTCGGATCTCGGCGGGCGCCCCCGACGACGGAAGCCACTGGCGGAGGCGAGGGCCGCCCCCGCGCGTCGAGGGGGGAGGGTCGGCCCTAGAAAGCACAGCACAAACCTTTCCTCCTCCTCCTCCTCCCTCCTCCCTCCTCCCTCCTCCTCCTCCTCCTCCTCCTTTTCCCCCCCCTCCTCCTCCTCCTCTTCCCTCGCGCGCCTTGTCCCTCCTTCGTGGGCCCTCGCATCTCTTGGGCACGCCTCTTGGTCACGCCGTTTTGGTCTGGTCTCCGGCGTCGTGCTCTTGCTCGCCCTGGAGGCCTTCCCTCGCGCGCCTTGCCCCTCCTTCGTGGGCCCTCGTATCTCTTGGGCACGCCTTTTGGTCACGCCGTTTTGGTCTGGTTCCAGCGAACGTTGTCGACCGACCTCCAGACGCGAGCTGTGTGTGTGTGGTGTGTGTGTGTGTGTGTGTCTGTGTGTATGGGTGTCTGGGCCCCTTCCTGGGTGGCCGCTTTTGATTTTCCGTCTGAAGGGCAGTTTCTCGTGCTTCGGGGCCTGGCGAGGGCCCCCAGAGGCTAAACAATGTTCAAGACTCGGGCGATGCGAATCGGGGACGATGAATGGGGGGGTGAATAAACGTCTGTTGTCTGATTATGGGTTTCCATAATCTGGTAATTCCTGGAAGCCCAGCCTCGGGCGTGGACTCTAGAGTTCTCGGGAGCCCCCCCTGGGTCCCTGTTTCCAGAAATCCGCTTTTCCGAATGCAGGAAACCCAAGAACCCTCATTGAGTGCTCCTTCTTCCCAAGGGGTCTCTGGGTTTCTTTCTTTTCTCCTCCTTCTGGAAGCCGGGGCTCCGCCGTTTCGTTGTGTGTTTCTGCGCGACGCGACGAGGTCAGGGTGTGGGGGGGCGGTTCTTGCCGGCGTCCTCTGTCAGAATCGGTCAGGCGCGCTCAGGGGTTGGCCATCCCCGGGCGCGTGCGCTCGGCGGCTCCTAGGCTTAAATCGGGCCTGTTCCTCTACAGCAGGAATATTCAAACATAATCCAAAAATAGGCAGGTGAAGATTTGTTTGACCATTTTTGACTATTTCTTGGTACTTTTGGGTATTCTTTATTTTTCGTCAATATCCGCATGTAGGGGGACACGCCCGACCTAATCCTAGGCGTGCGTGCAAAGCGCGCTGGCTCCAGAGCGTGCGGGTGCTGTGCAGGGGGAGCGGGGACGCTGTGGGAGGAGGGAGCAGGGACGGACGAGGGGGGCGAATGAGGGAGACCTTCAGATCCCAGCGGCACGTTTTCGGCCTCTGGAGGCCGTCTCCTGGCCCCCGGCTCCGGGGACCGTCAGAGAACGACTCAGGATGAAAAGCCGGCTCGGGTGAAGGGGTCGAGGCCCCCCGGGGCCCGCGCCGCGAAGAAGTTGCAGTGTCGGAGCAAGGGTCTGGGGGAGCTGGGGGCGCGCTCCTAGATGATATTCCTCCTTGATGTAATTTCAAGCAGTTGCACCTGAGACTTCGTACTGTTGTGATGCTGTAGGGTAGCAGCGACGGCCTTGGAATCAGCCCTGAAGGTGGCGCGAAACCCTTCGCTGGACAGGGCCAGAAATCCCACTCGACCCGGCACTGGGATGGCCGTCTCAAGCTAACGCCACAACTAAGACAGCTATGCCAAACAAACATGAGCGTGAAGCCCATAGCACCCCGATGTCAGGACACCGGCACAACATGCATCCTGCACCTTTGGCTGAGCCGGCCAAGCGCTTCCATGAGGACGGCACGCGGGCATGGGGGCAATCGGGTGCGAAACAACGCAATCGCTTGACATGTGGCAGCTTGACGCGCGACGATAAACAGCGCCGCATCGACAAACTAAGAAAAATATCCGACAGACCCGCGCCTCGCAACAACGATCGAAACAAACCAAGCCAACCACGCAGCGCGCAGCAGGGAGATTGCGCCACTGCGTGTCCGAGGGGGCGCCACCCCGACAGTACTTGAACGTCATGCGATATGATTTTGAACCGGAATGCGGGGACCCTCGAAAACCAAAGGGCAGGGATGGCCGCCAGCAACGGGCCGTCGGCGCGAAACCGTTGCAAATATTCGGAACGAGCGTGCGCGGCGCTGCGAACCTTCCCCTTCTAACCCTGACCACGCGGGAGACGACGACAGTGAGAATGCAGAGCAGGGGTGGAGGAGGGGTACGAGGAAAGGACATCGACGTAGGTGGTGAGGATGATAGAAGCGACGTGGAGGGGGGGGAGCGGGGCGTGAGATCGATGGAGGAGGAGGAGGAGTGCGAGGACAGGGAGGAGGAGGAGGAGGAGGAGGAGGAGGAGGAGGAGGAGGAGGAGGAGGAGGAGGAGGAGGAGGAGGAGGAGGAGGAGGAGGAGGAGGAGGAGGAGGAGGAGGAACGGGCATGCAAGACACGCCCTCGCGGGACCGCAGGGTGCGCTGGTCTTCCGCAATGACGGCACGCGAGGATGGGGGAGCCAGGGGGTGGCGCTCGGCCGCCCAACATTTCCCGTGCAACCCTTGCGCGCCGATTTCTTTCTCCGCCCCAGTGGCTTGTGACTCCCCCAGGGGGCTTCCAAAGTGGCAGTTTTTTTTCTCCACTAGCAGAACACTACTAGGTAAGCTTTCTTCGCCGCTAGAAGAACACTACTAGGTATGCTTTTTCGTCCCCCAGAGGAACACTTCCGGGTATGTCAGAAGGGAGCCGGACTGGTTCCGCCTCTGCGGCCTTGTCGCGAAGACCGGGGGCAGTATCGTTCAAGGGGAACACTACTAGGGAAGGCTACCGCGGCGGTGCCTGCAACAAGCTTGCACGGATATTTTTGGAGTCCTTTGGGACCCGTGCCCGCCCCCGAATTATTGCCCCCTCCCCTGGCGGCGCCCTGCCCCGCGGGGTCCCGGAAGCCCCGGTGCCGCTGACCGGGCCGCATCCTATGCCAATGCCCGCCGTCCGGTGGCAACGGGCTGGGGCGCCCCCATACCCCATGCCGTTTGACGGCTTACACGTCCCCAACTTCTGGCCGTCGTGCACGGGGACCCCTGGCCGACGGGAGACGTTGCCCGAAGGCGGAGAAACAGGCAAAACGATCGCCCCCCGCTTCGACACCAGCTACCGCGCCAAGTTCCTACGCCCGCAGCGCGTTCAACGCTCTCCCTGATCGCGCCCGCGCAGCCCAGCGAGCGCGCCTCCACGCAGCACAGAGGCGCAGATCCATCTGGCATTGCCTTGGCAGTGCGCGAGTAACCGTTCGGGAATTCCCGCGCGCGCGAACTTCGCGGGCATAGGATGCGCCGAGAGAGATTTCCGATGAGTTGCCACCTTCTGTAACCAATGTCCCGCGAAACGCGGTTCTAACTTCGCGGCTGCAGGGCCTGGCGGACCCAGCGGCAGCGCTCCGCATCCAGGCGCTGCGAATCGGGGTGGCATTGCACGGACTGGAGCGCATATTGAACCGAGCTTGCGAAGCCGATGGCAGCTAAGTTCAGGCGATCGCTCGCGCCACTCGGAATCGCGAGCGAACTGCCGTCTGACACTGGCACGTACGCGCCGATAACATGTAATCGCGCCTGCGCTGTGGGGGGCACTCGTTTGGCGCGGCGCGCGCGACGCAGCTGAGCAGGCAATGTCTGTCAGTTTGCGCGAGCCGCGCCCAACAAACCGCGTGATTGCTCAGTTCAAAATGTCCCATTCGCTGCGTGCACAACGACCCCCGGCGCGATGGCCGACGCGCTGGTCGCGCTCATCGAGAGCGGGGGCGCCAGGAAAGCAAATCTTGGATCTGATGGGTACCCCGGGGGGATAAGGACCACAGCTTCTCCAGTTACCGCTGGTCGGAGGAGAGGAGGAGAGAAACAGAGAGAGCAGGAGGGCGGGCCGTGAGCACGGCGGGCGGTCTGGACGAGGGCAGGGCGGGGGGGCGCGGACGCGGATGGGCCGTGGGCGGGCGCGCTTGTTGCTGCTCCATGCGCTATGTCCTGGTTGTTGTTTTGACATGTCCTCCATGGGCTTGTCCGTCCTTTTGGATTTTTCCTGCGCCACATGGGTATCGGCAGCGAGGTAAGTGGAACCTCGTAACAGGTGTGTAGTGTCACGTATGCAGATCAATATATATATATAGAGAGAGAGAGAGAGAGAGAGAGAGAGAGAGAGAGAGAGAGAGAGAGAGAGAGAGAGAGAGAGAGAGAGAGAGAGAGAGAGAGAAGAGAGAGAGAGAGAGAGAGAGAGAGAGAGAGAGAGAGAGAGAGAGAGAGAGAGAGAGAGAGAGAGAGAGAGAGAGAACGAGAGAGAGAGAGAAAGAGAGAGAGAAAGAAAAAATGAGAACGACAGAGAGAGAGAGAGAGATAGAGACAAATGCGGAGCTCCTCCACTTCAGGAACACGTTATACTTAACAGGAGGAGCGTCCAGAGGGATGCGGAGTTGTACATAGGTAGTCGCACATGCACAGATGTGTCTTAGACGCAGCTGTTTCCTTTCCTCCTCGACCTCCACTGCCTACTTGTCCACCCCATCACAACAACAAGTGTCAACATCACTCGCAGACAATATGTAGTCAAGGCCGTCGAAAGAGCCGTAGTGATAACAGTACTCGACATGTGGTAACAGCCTACGCAGCTGCACCACTGGCTGTAGTAGCACCTGTAAAAAGGATCTGGGCCAAGAGCTGCATTCAGATCTACACTACTGTCGGTGGAATGAAAGACGAGTGGAGCTTTCGGAGGGTATGTTGGAGGATCTGCGTCAGGAACTGCAGCGCCACATGTACTGGCAGTACTAGCGTTTGTGGTAGGATCCGTAGTCAGATTCCCAGTCATACTGTAAGCACTTGTAATGCCTGAGCACTTGTAGGACCTGTACGCCAGCTGCGAGAGGGCTGTACTACTACTGGCGGTATTGGGCCTTGTAGTGCGACCTGCTATGGAAGCTGTCAGGGGAGCAGTCATACGAGCTGCATGGAGAGTTACACTGCGGACTCTAGTAGGGTCTGTAATGGGAGCTGCGCTCGTGGGTGTGTCAGGGAACTGCGTTAGGAATTACATTAGCATGTGTAGTAAACTTTGTATCAGGAGCCTTAGTGTGAGCTGTACTGTTGGCCACACGAGAGACTGCATGAAGAACTGTAAATGGAGACGCATTTCGAGCTGCATTGGGATACGTACTGCTGGTTGCATGTGGGAGTTTCGTAGAAGCTGTACTCGGTCCTGCACGGCAAACTTCACTACTGGCCGTAGTGGTAATTGCAATCAGAGTTGTCCTCGGATATGCAATACGACGTGTAGCATACGATGCAGTAGGAGCTGTAGCAAGATTGGTAGTGCGGGCTGTACTACTAGTGACTGTCGCAAGCACTGTCATGGCGCCAGCATCGCAGAGCGGATTTCGTTCGGAAAGCAATACGATGGGCCCAGAGTGTCCTGGAGAATTTCGTTCCGGAGTTCGAAGTGAATTTCGTGCGGATTCTTTTGGCCAGGAATGAAAACTAAAATCAATCCACGTGAAATTCACTTCGTTTTTCGCTCGCTGTTTCGGGGCTTTGCATTGGCAGAAATCCATGCGAAAGTCCGCTGCAGCACGTCTGCAAGGTCGGTGCAGTGAGAACTGTTGAAGGAGTTCTAGAAAGAGATGCTGCAGGACATGTAGTCGGAGCTGTAATCGTTGAGCACTGGCATGCCGCCCCTGTATATTCGGTCGGGCTTCTTTTCGCGCGGTCCACTGCTCGATCGTGGTGAGGCCCTCCCTCACATAAAGTCAGTGCGCTGGCCTCTCTCCAGATGGATCGGCGCGCTTCAGGCTGCGTTTGCTCCTCCTCCTCCTTTTCCTCCCCCTCCTCGTCCTCGTCCTCGTCCTCGTCCTCCTCCTCCTCCTCCTCCGTCTCTTCCTACTTCTCCTCATTCTCCTCTTCCTCTTGCTCTTTGGGCACACATGGCGCCGTTCTGGCGCCCTCTTGGGTGCCCTCGGAGACCTTTTTGGGGGTCCTTTTTGGTATGCTCAGGGTCTCTTGGGCAGTCTGGGGACCCTCCTGGGCCTGGGCCGCTCTTGGACGTCGTGGGGATCTTTGGTGACTCGCTTGCGGCTTTTTTACGCCGTCTAGGGTCTTGGGCCGCTCTTGGCCGTCGTTGGGACCTCTTCGGCCATTTTGGGTCCGGAGGCTTTGGGGTCACGGCACGACCTCTGGATGGCCTTCAGATGCTACCGCATTTGGCCTTGGATGCCTTTCTCGAGATTGGGCAAACTTAGTTGTAAACTTCAAGCGGTTTGAAGATTTTCCCGAATCGCTCTAATAGGTTTCTGATGAGTCTTGGAAGGACGTCTAATTCCCAAAACTGATCACAGAAGGCCCCAACATGGCCTCAATCCACCATGATGGTCCCCCCTTGGTCATCCCCCAGGCCATACGGGACCCCAAGAGAGCGCCAAGACGCCCCGTGATACTGGCACGAGGATTCCAAGCGCCTAGGGCGTTATAGGAGTGCCCCGAGATCGCTCCAATATTGCCCTTGCGAGTCTATTCTGGAGATCTGCGAGAGCTCCTCAATTCCCCTGCGAGCTTGTTCTGAAGACCTTTTCTTTTGAACATGTTTCTAGCTCGACGTGGGGCACGCCAGAGATTAGGTGGAGCAGATGGCGTGCAGTTGCTCGCGCACTCCAGTCGCGAGCGTACAGTGGCGGGCTGTTGTTATCAGGCTTATGCGCAAGAAACGTCGGCGTTCGAGATGGAAGTGCTGGTGCCAGAAGCTGCTGCACCTATCCTCCGTCATGCCAGTCCGAGCAGGGGCGCTAGCCTCCCCACGAAAAGGACACAGGAAACGGGGCAGGGGACGGGCATCAAGAGAGGCAAACGACATGCGAGAGTTGAACACAGTCGTGGTGACAAGTGCGTGGTGAGCGTGGGCGCTTGTGTGCCCGATGTGGCTGGCGTTCGTAAGTTCTGTGCGTGGTGTGCGCAGTAAGCGTGGTGCGCCAGGTGTGCGTGTTCTGCTCCGCCTCGAGTGCCCCGGGTGCATGGTGCGCGTGGTGTGCACGTGGCGGAGCCCAGGGCCAGAGGTCCGCGAATAAGTTCCACAAGCGCCCCCTCCTGCTCTGATGTGCAAGCTGCAATGTGAACCCGAGAGTGCGCGAAGCGCGCGCGTGCTTCTAGCATGTTTGGGATTGTGCACACACGCAAACATGTGTTATTTACACGGAGATGTGCACCTGCACGTGTATACGATGATGTCATGGGCAACTGACTCGACGCTCACACACACACGTATAGGTATATGGACACGTCCGTAAAGATCTACACTCAAATCTATCTGTGCATCCCGAACAGTGCTTGCACTGAAGGGGGGTCCTTGGGATTCTTGTTTCCAGCCTTGCGTCGCTGGCTGGCCTTCCCAGGCTTTCGCCCGATCGCCGCCCGTGGCACCCCCTCGCCGCCGCCTGCAGTGCGCTGGGCTGGCATGGCCGAGGCTTTGCCCAGGTCGCCGCCTCGTGGCCGCCTCGCGGCCGCCTCGCCTTCGTCCTCGCCGCCTCGTCCCCGCCTCGTGCGCTGGCTGCCGGTTCCCGGTTTTCGCCTGGTCGCTGCCCGTGGTCGCACGCCGCCGCCTTGTCGCCGCCTTGTCGCCGCCTCGTCGCCGCTTCGTGCGCTGGGTGGCCGTGCCCGGTTGTCGCGCGGTGGCCGCCCGGCCGGCCGTGGTCGCTTCGTCGTCGCTTCGTCTGCCACCACCGCAGCTTCCACCGCACTGTTTCCACCACACAGCTTCCACCACACAGCTTCCACCACCAGTTCTTTGGGAGATTTCCTGGAGTTATATCGTGAGTGTTCAGATCTGGTCCTGGGGCTAGAGGGTGTTCATGCTGATTCGGGAGGTCTTCTTGAATGCCAAGCTCTTCTTGAACCCAGATTAGATGAGTATGCTAGGGCTTCCTCGCAGCGATCTTTGAAGGCGTGGCGTAGCTGGCTTCTAGACGGCATCGACAAGGGAGGTCGGAATGCCCATCGATGGACCAAGGAGTTGAAGCCGTGGGTCGCGACCACCACGCTCTCGGCCGAAGGGCTCGTCCTCTCGGACCCTCTTTCGCTCCTCCAGGCTGAGGAGGCTAGGTTCGGTGAGCTTTGGAACTCGAAGTCCCACCCTCCTGAGGCTAGCAAGGAGCCCATCGAATACTTGGAAGGCCTAAGCCCCCTCACGCCAGAAGACCTGATTACTGTGAGTAAGTCCTACGCATCAGGTACTGCCACAGTGTGGATGGCTTCCACATGCGCCATTTTTCGATGTTGCAACCAGGCCTCCTATCAGTTCTGTGCACGCTCTACTACATGATGGAGTGTACGGGGCTCATGGCCCACCAGACGCAGGTATTGATCACTCTCCTCCTTGCCAAGCCAGCAGGAGGTTATCGGCCGATAGGCCTTTTTTCAGCATATTATCGATTGTGGGCGAGAGTTCGCCGCCCATACGCCGAGCGATGGGAAGCCGATCATCAGCGGATCTACTTAGCAGCGGGGTCCTTTAACTCAGCGCTCGACGTAGTCTACAGGCAAGCCGTCAGAAACGAACAGTCGGTGGGGAAAGGAAAGGCGGTAGCTAAGATCCTCTGGGACCTTCCTACAAGTTCTATGAATCGATTCGGCTTCCTAAGCTCGTGGCACGGTGTGAGGCTCAAGGTTCCCCCAAGCAGATTTACAGGGTCTCGATTAAGGCCTGCGGAGGAGCTCGGTTTATATCTCTTGGGGGCCTTTTGCACGGCCCGCATTTCAGTGAGCATGGAATTGTTGCAGGTTGCAGTTTCGCTACTACTTACATTAGGGCATACGTTATCCCCACGATGGACCTCCTGAGGCTCCCCTACCGGGTTCAGCTCGACATCTGCATAGACGACTACGGTATATCTAGCAGTGGGTCTGGGAAGTCTGTAGTGTCTTCGCTGAAGCTGGCCTCTACTGAGTTGCTTATTGCCCTCGAAGAGGACATGGAGTCGCGGATTTCTGATGAGAAGGCAGCAGTGGTATCCTCTGTCAAATGGGTTGGTCAGGCAGTCATTTCTTTCTTGGGGAGGTACGGAGGACCTTCCGCTGATTGCCACACTGCTGTCAACCTTGGTATTGACGACGGCGCTGGTCAGGCGCGTCGTGCCAGAGGACGAGGTCGCAAAGCTGCTGCTCATTTTCGGGTTTTTCGTCAGAGAGCCAAGAGGGCTTTCAAATGTCGGCATGCGCTTGGACGTCATTCCCGTACAATATTCGTGTCTGGGCCTGTGGCCTCGGTGACGTATGGGGCGGCTGTCTTTGGGACGTCTGATCATGAAATGGGGCTCTTGAGGACTGGTTTCGGCAAGGCTGTCAAACCATCGGCTAGTTCGAGGTCCCTTACGGCCCTGTCTATTCTCGAGAACGACCCGTTATACCACGCTTCTATCGCGCCTATCGCTCGGCATTCCAGGGAGATTTGGGACGCCCAGGTGCAGCTGACTCCGTTCGCTTTAGGATTTCGTGAGCTTCGCCTGGGAAGATGTCTGGGCTAGCCCACCAACCTCGTGGCGCAGAGTACGCGGCCCGATGAGCGCCATGTTTCTTTCGCTCAGCCGTATAGGCTGGTCCATGACATCCTTTGCGCAGCTGAAGAACGATCTTGGTGTCGAGTATTCCCTGACCATCAATTCCCCTCAGCTTATCAAGCAGTTGCTGCACGAAGGAGTGGTCAGGATGCTTTGCCGTATTTCAGGTCAGAAGCTCGGTCTTCAAGGCCGTGCATGCTACGACGCTGTGATCAGAGACTTGCGCAGCTCGAAATACTCCTATTTCGAGAAGGGATGCATCCGTGCCAATGCCTGCGGGGCCTGTTGGACCCAGGAGAAAGCCGTTTCCCTCGGATATCAAATCCCTGAGGTCCGTTGTTCTCTGTGTGGCGGCCCTTCAGACTCTATGTGGCACAGGTTGTGGGTGTGTCCTGCGGTCGACGATCTCAGGAAGGAGCTTTGTGATCCCGAAGTGTTACAGGCGAGTTCCGAGGTGGACTTAGCCACCGTCTCGAACGACAAGTTTGTGCTGTTCACGAAAGGTATCTTCACCCACCCCTGCGAGCACCTCCCGATGCCCTCCAAAGAATGTCCCCATATGGTCCATTGGGAAGCTCCTCAGCGCGATGCTTCTGATGAGCAATTATTCTCTGGGGATGTGTTCTTCGACGGATCATGTAGGAAGCACGCAAGTAAGGAACTAAGCAGGGCAGGATGGGGTTTAGCTGTATATGATAATCATAGGAATTTGCAGTGTGTCATGTGGGCCCCCCTTTGGGACAGGTTCCCCCAGACCTCCCAAGCGGCGGAGTTCGGGAGCCTGGCATACGGTTCTCTGTGTCTCCTGGGGCCCTCAGAGGGTTTCAGCGATTGCCTTAATGTTTGCAAATCTTTTCTTATGGAGCGGCCCGAGTGTCTCTCCTACAAGCGGCCTTATGCCGGGCTGATGATTAATACTCTTCAGTCTAAATTGACCAGCCTTCACAAGGTGAAGGCCCACGTTGCGGATTCCATTTAACGGCCGATCAGCGGTATTTCAAACTTGGTAATGATGAGGCCGACAGAGCGGCCAAGCGAGGAGTGGACATGCACGCCAAAGGATCTCACGCTGAACTGGATTTTGTTGACTGGCAACTCAAAGTTGCCAAGAACGTCGGCCTGCTGGCAGCCCGTCTTCTCCCGTCTTGGTCAAGACTCAACCTTGACGGAGTTGATTTTGTCGCCCCAGCCCGCGAGGTGGAGCCGCCGCCCCCCCCCCCCCTGTGGAGCAGCATCATCATGAGTGGGTGTGGTGTGCCACCTTCTGGCGCTGCAGCGTCTGTCTCCGATGTCGCCGCCAGTCGGTGAAACCCGATTTTTCAGGGTGCTCGGGCCAGCTCCCTGACGTGGCCCTTTCCATGCGGGATAAGGGCCACGCCATCACGGCCCTTCAGTGTTCGAATCAAAGCATGTTATATTTTTGTCATCTCTGCTGCGGGTACAGCTGTGGCGGAAGATTCAAGAAGCTTAGTAAGTCTTGTATCCCAGAGCCCGAAGGGCCCAGGAAGTCAAAGTACGCGTCCTCGGTCTTGAGGGCGCTGCGGAGGGGGAGGCATCCCAGGCTGGCTGGCGTGACGTGTGAAGTGTTCGACCCTGCTGCTGAAGCGAGCGAATCTGAGGCTGGTGATCGGGCCGAGCCCGACTGGTCAGCTCAGGCCCGCAGGCCGCTTCGGGAGGAGGGTGAGCACGCCCCAGACCAGCAACCCCTTTCAGACAGCTCGGACTGACCTGCACCAGGCGGGTAAACTAGTCCGAGTTTTTTCTTAACTCAACCCGAGCTGGCTCGGGTTCAGGGCGCCTGTCATCACATCGACTGCACCACATTGCTTCCGCCAGATAGCCTGCGTGCACCATGTAGCCTGCGCCACGTTGCTTCCACCACGTAGGTTCTACCTCCTTGCTTAGTTTGCACATCCACAGTGCATAGGCTGACTGTATGCTGTCGACGCTGGCAAACATGTGCTGTGACATGTGAAGGGACACGATTGTAGGTGCACGTCGGGATGCGACTCGTAGAGGTTTCGATCGGAGATGTAGACGTACAAGGGTGTGCGAGAGAGAGAGAGAGATACGGAGACAGAGAGAGAAATATATATATATATATAGAGAGAGAGAGAGAGAGAGAGAGAGAGAGAGAGAGAGAGAGAGAGAGAGATCTGCATAGAAGGGATCTTCAAGTGCCCCCCACTCATCGCACCTGCAGAACGCGAGCTGAAACATATTCGGGGCTGTTCGAACACAGCGGGCGTCTGGGGCTTGCCACGATGGGGGGAGAGGCCCTGGGCCGATGGCGCCGAGTCTGCCCGGCCGGCGACTCCAGCGCCGGCGTTCGAGGTTGAACGCCGCCAGTGGCCCGTATTCGGCCAGTATGGACCGAGCATTCTCTTTGGGTGGAGGGCAAGGGATGAAATCTGAAATGCCGTTTCGATGGATTTTCGAGGCTTGAATCTGCAAAAGTTGAATCACAAGACGGATTGAATTCCCAGGTGCGAAAGTCCATATGGATTTCACCCTGAGCCCTCCACCCTGAGAGCATGCTCAGGTGGAACGATTTCGGTGGTCGGGAAGCTGCGGTCGCGTAAGGTTGAATGATCCACGTGGTGTTAGAAGCCAGCGCCGAAGCCGTCGAGACGCGACTCTGCAGTCGCGCTCCTTCGACTTTGCCGCAAGTCTTGAAGGAGAAGCGTCACATTAAATCATCAGCTTTCGCAGGGCCGTGCGAATTTCCTGAATCTGCGCCGGGCCATCTCTGGCGACGCCTCCAGCGCCGATCCAAGAAATCCACGCGGACCTCCGAGCGTTTATGAATATGTTGGCTTTTGTTCCTCTGAAGTCTCATGCGCGCCTCCTCTCTCTGCGACGCCAGACTGTTCCACTGGCTGCACGGCGACTCTCCGTGACCTCCCCTGGTCCTGCCGTCCCTCGCGCAGGCGCGGACGCATCGCGCGCGGTCGGGGGGCGCGCGCCGCGACCCCGCCCAGAGCGCATGCCGGTCTTCTTCCCGTGGAGGCTGCCCCAGGTGTTTCTTTTTGCGACTACAGCGGACGCCAACGCACAGATCTCGGCGGTCTCGTGATTGCAAGCCGGTGCTCCCCGTCACTGCGCGCCCCACGGTGCGACTTTGAGTTCTGCAGCCTGTCGAAGCCCCGAGATTCGATCGAAAACGCAACCGTCGAGCGCTTCTCGTCAGGAGGGACTGGACGCATTTTCTGAGACGGATCCTGGAGGCCGTCTGAGCTTATGCATCGTTTCGTCCGGTCGGCGCCGCCTCTCTTGAATGTCGGCAAGGTGACTGCCTCGGCAGACGCCGCGCTCCGCTCACCGCCGGCCAGCACACACATCGTCGATTCAGATCGGGGCCCCCTAAACAAGGACATTGCTAACCTGGCTTTTGAAAGTTCCACCTGGAGAGAGCGAATCATGGAGACTGCTTCGACCCACAGCTGCAGTTTTCTTTGGCACGGCAACGTCGGGGGCCCCCAAACAGTGTGGTGACCACACCGCGTGGTGAGTCAGTGGGGGCTCGAGGTCACCGCACGGTTTTGGGACTTGGGTCGTTCTCCGAGGATGTCTCGGGCGACCAGAGCTTCCGGGGTCCAAAGACCGTGGGGTGACGGACCGAGCGGTGAGGTCTCTTGGGATTTCGAGGTGGCCGCGCGGTCCGTCATCACACGGTTTTGGGACCCCGAACCATGTCCTGGTTTATCAATGTCTCTGCCTAGGGGGGCTTTGAACATTTAGAATTCGCGGATTTCCAGGGGTCCAGCTTCTGTAGCCACCCCTGGGCCGGGAGCAGTCGGAAGGCGAGCGCGCGTGGGCGTGCGCACAGCTGGAAGCCAGGAAGCGTGATTTCGGCAATGACTGCGTTGGAGATCATTGGAGGTTGGGGAGTCAGATCGAAGTGGAACGGAGACCAGAGACCCCCCGCCGGGAAGTCGGTCTCGGCTTCGTGCTCGTGCCGTGCTTGCCAGCTCTGCTTGGTCGCACACCGTCCAGCACGCTGGTTTCTGGTGCCTGAGGCGGGCTGCGCACTCCTCGTGGCGAAGATTCTCTGCGCCTGAGGCCTCCTCCCGCGTTCCTTCTCCACGGTCGCCCTCCTCTTCCCCTCGTCGCCTCCGTGTGTACTTGGCCCTGTGCGGCCCGCTGGCTTCCGAACGCGTTGATGCCCGCCCTCGCTGCTGACCAAACAGTGCGTGCCGTGTGCGCGGGCGAGGCGAAGGTGCGCGCGCGGGCGAGAGGAGTGGTCCCGCCGCTGCTAGGGCAAAATCGGCAAATTAACAGTGATACGTAATGGTGGAATGCAAGCTTTAATGGGGGAAAAGAGAAGCTTGAAGGTGAAAAAGACAGTGCGCAAAAACACGACGCGAAAACGTACGTACGTAAAAAATCATTGCGTACAAAACGCTACGTACTGTCTCCCCTGGGCGACTCTCCCGGCGCTCCCGGCTGCGCTCCCCAGGGCGTTCCAGCGGGCTTTCTCTTTCCTGGCGCCCCTGGGGGGCTCAAGACGGCCCCAGAGTGCCCCAGAGTGCCCCAAGAGGGCCCCAAGACGGGCCAAGAGGGCTCCAAGAGAGGGTCCCGAGTTGCCGAGCGATGAGTCCAAGACGCTACAGATCCCCAAGATGCCTCCAAGAGCCCTCCCAAGAGAGCCCAAGAGGCAAACATAGTCCCATTCCTTCAGGAAAACTTGTGTTTTTATCAGATGCGACTTTTCGACCGTCACGGCGTCCAAGACATCCCAGGAGGCCTCCCAGATCATCCCAAGACGGTTCCAGAGGCTCCCAACAGGGCCCCGAGACGCCCCAAGAGAGCCCCAAGACGGCCCAAGAAGCGCCCAACACGGCCCAAGAGGGCCCTCAGAGGGCCCCCAGAGGAATCCAAGAGGGGGAACTCGAATTGAGATTTCGAGCCCTCATCTTCAAAGGGCCCCCCGAAACCGCCAGCAGGCCCCCAAGAGGCCCCAAGAGACCCCCAAGAGGCCCAAAAGAGGCCCAAAGAGACCCAAAAGGCCATCAGAAGGCTCCCTAAGAGGCCCCCTAAGAGGCCCCAAGAGGCCTCCTGACAGGCCCCCAGTGGCTCTGACCCCGAAACTCACAAACGACCGCGCGCCATAATCATCCCAACCCGATCATAGACCGAGCCGAGGAACCAATTAGTACTGCGACGGCCAGACAGTCAATACACCCAAATGCGTACACACACATATATATATATATATATATATATATATATATATGTATATGTGTGTATATATATAACCAAGGAAAAACCAAAATCAGTGGATGGTTTTCGCTGAGGAGATCGACCAGGAACCCGGGAGCCGGGGAACCCAGAACCCACCCAAATCGGCCCAGAACCAATCTCCCGGAACCCGGGAAATGGGAACCCAAGAACCCGGGAACCCAGCCTGCTACCAAAATCGGAGGGAAACTTCCGCCAAATCTTTCAACTTCTGTTAGGACCCCTTCAGTGCAAGCACTTTTTTTTTTTTTTTTTTTTTTTTTTTTTTTTTTTTTTTTTTTTTTTTTTTTTTTTTTTTTCTCTCTTTTTTTTTTTTTTTTCTCTCTCTCTCTCTATATATATATATTCCCTCTTCCTGTATTTTCATAGGCCTGGGCGGGGGACCCCCCCCCCCAAAACCGGACTCCCGGGATCTGGGGCTCTGGGACCTTCCGGACGGGCCTCGAAGCGGCCCACCGGGCCTCGCAGGGCGTTTTGCCAAGCCTTCCCAGCACACCTAGGGCGATCAGGGGGGTCATCGGAGACGTCCCAGAGACCCCCAAGACAGCAAAAGAGCGCTCCAAGAGTGACCGACGTGACCTCAAGATGGCCCAAGAGGCTTCGAGAACAGCCCCAAAGAGGCCTCCAAGGGCACTCCCAAGAAGGCCCCAAGAGGCACAAATCATTGATTTTCTGTTGGTTTTTGGTGATTTTTGGGGTTCTCCTCTTTTCGGCTTCCCGACGCTCCAAAACGGCGGTCTTCTGGGCGTCCGAAGCCGCCTGGGAGGCTCCCAAATCGCCCCACAACCATCCGAAAGGGCTTCCAGGCAGCCCAAGAGAGCCCCCAAACGGCACAACACGGGTCCAAGATGGCCCTCAGAGAGTCCCATGGCGGCCCAAAATGGCCCCCAAACACCCTCCGAAGCATTTCAAATCGTAACCCGGTTGTTCAGTGAGCCGCGGTTGGAGGCAGGGTGGTCCGAGGAAGGCCCCATAGGCTCCCAGATTACGCCCAGGAGGCCTCCAGAAGGCCTTCAGAAAGCCTGAAACAACTTTTGTGAGGCCCCCAGAGGCTCTCCAAGGAGCAGCCTGCGCATAATCGAGCTGAGGAGGATGGGGAGAATGCGGAAGGCACGGCGAACATGAGGAAAAATAAGCATGGAGGAAGGATAACGAATACCATGATTATAGTGGCGATGCTGGAAAAGGCAACAAGGAGTTATCGCTAAATTGTCGGCTTGACCTTCCTGCTATTCTGCCTGCATGCCGAACTTCAAGGACCAAGGTGCATGGCGCGAGGCGCCACTGCAGTCTTGTACACACATAATTACATGTATATATACCAGACTGCGTTGGCGCTTCGCGCCACGCACCTTGGTCCTTGAAGTTTGGCATGCAGGTGGAAGTCGCGGCGGAAGGGCAGGAAGGCAAAGCGTACAACATGGCGATAACCACTCGTCGTCTTGTCCGACATCGTCCTCACAATAATGCCATTCGCTATCCTTACCTAGTGTGTCCTCTTCCCCTTCTTCGTTCTGAGGTCCACGAAGGAAGTGGTGACCGCCCCTGGTGTTGATTCCCCTTGGCACTGCCTGATCCTCCTACTCCCTCCTCCTCCTCATCCTCCTCATCCTCCTCATTCTCCTCGAGGCCTCACCTTATCCGCGGCGCAAGCCCCACCACCTCCTGCTCCTCTTCCTCCTCCTCTTCCTTCTTCTCCTCCTCCTCCTTCTCCTCTTTCTCCTTCTCCTCCTGCTCCTCCTCCTCCTCCTCCTCGTCCTCCTCCTCCTCCTCCTTCTCCTCCTCCTCCTCCTCCTCCTCCTCCTCCTCCTCATCATCATCATCATCATCATCATCATCATCCCCCTCCTCCTCCTCCTCCTCCTCCTCCTCCTACCCACGTGCCTAGAGGGAACTCGTGAAACTGGGATTCGGACATACTTAGTGGAAATGCTGGACGAGGGCGCCAATGCGGCGTAGTACGTCAAAGGCCTCTTCGGTGTGTTTGGGTCTGTGGGGAGGCGTCTCGGGGTCGTCGTGGAAACAATGTTGCTGGTCTGGGAGATAACTTGGAGCCCCCTTTGGTTTATTTTCGGTCTTATTGGGGACCTCGTGAACCCTGGTTGGGGCGTTTTGGCGCCTGTTGGCAGTTTCGTGGGTCCTTTAGGGCCAGAGGGCTCGCGCCTGGTGGCGGTCTGAAGGTCCGCCTTGGAGCCGTCTTCGGGGATCGGGGGGGCATCTTCGCCCGTCTTGGAGCCTTGTCGGGCCGTCATGGGTTGTCCTGGGGCGATGTTGGGGGCCTTTGAGCCTTCGTGTGGCGTTTGTAGCACGAAAAAAACAATAAGGCCAAAATATTGCAACAACTTTTGTAGGACACGCGCAGGTTTTGGATTTGGAGGCCCACTTGGGTGTTCCTCTTGGAGCTCTTTGGGGCGTTTGGAAGGTCTCTTGGGCCATCAGGAAGCCATGTTGGACCCTCTTGCGGCTACCGCCGGCTCGTTTGCACGACTTGGCAGGGACTCCCAGCAGCCCAGAGGTTTCATTGGACCCTCGGCAGGGGGGTCCAGGAGCCCTAGAGACCAGGGATTCCGGAAGGTCCGGCCCGGGGGGGGGGGGGGGTCCCCCCCCCCCCCCCCCCCCGGATTGTAAAGATATAGAAAGGGAATATAGGCAGCAATTTCGATTTGTATACGCTGGGACCGATCGATCGAAAGTGACATATATATATATATATATATGCATATACACACATATGTATATTTGTGCATGTATATCTATAGATAGGTGTGTTTATACACATATTGTTTACATCTTTATTTCTATATACATATATATATGCATATCATATGTAGAAGGATCGGCTGTAAATAGACTGGTGGAGGTTGTCCAGAAGGTGGTCCCGACCGTTATCCCGATGGTCGTGTTGATGGTTCTCCCGATGGTTGCCCTGATGGTTGTCCCGATGGGTGTTCACATGATCGATTGATGAATTAATCGTCTGATCGTTTGGTAGGTAGTGAAGCCGATCGACCGACTGATCGGCACATCCAGTGAATGTGATATCGACACACGTATATATATTATATATATGTTTGCATAGAGACGGTTGAATTTATGCACACATAGATACCGTGATAACGATTGATTGATCGTGAAATTGGTAGATGCGTAGATCGTGAAATCAACACATACACATATGTATGTTTGTATATATACATATATGCTCACTCAGACACATTCGTATCGATATACATGTATATTGTGGTATCGGCATCTTCCCAGTGGTGTATATGACGATACAGCCCGTGGGATCGATCAATAGATGGATCGACCGATCGAGGTTGTTCGACGGATGGAGACGGTTGCCCCACCGGTAGAGCTTGCTCGATGGACGGGGACGGTTATCCCGATGGTTGTCCCGTCGTTGGGTCCACCCCCCCAAACCGCCTTGTCGGTCGTTGGGCAGTCTTCCATGTATGTTTGAGGGCCCTCTTGGCGACGAGAGCTCCCCTTGCGCAGCATGGGCGCCGTGGGGGGTGGCTAGGTGACAGGGCGGGGGGAGGGCAGGCAAGGAAGCATGGAGCATGGAGCATGGAGCATGGATCGGCCCCCCGCGGACAGCGGAATGGCCACTGCCGTCCCAGACACGTCCGACAGACTGATGTCTTCAGTCTGCGGGTCCGCGAGGTCTCCACCCTTGCGCCGGCGGCAGAGTCGCGTCCCGGATCCACTTTTTGATGCCCCCAGAGGCCCGACAGCGGCCCTCTGGAGGCCGACGAGTAGGAAGGATGCCAGGGTTGGCCGCGGGGACGAGGAGCCCCTTGGAGGCCCAAAACGGCCGCGATGCGCCGAACTACCTTTAGAGGGGATTCGTATTTATTTTGTTGTGTTTGTGTGTGTGTGTGTGCTTGTGTGTGTGTGTTTGTTTGTGTGTGCGTGTGTGTATATGTGTATGTGTATGTGCTTGTGCTTGTGCTTGTGCATGTGTGGTATATAGTGTATGTAAGTATGTCTGTATGTCTGTATATATATATATATATATATATGCATGCATGCATGCATGCATGCATGTATGTATGTATGCATGTATGCATGTATGTATGTATATTTATGTGCATATATATATACAAATGCATGCATGTATGCATTCGCATGCATGTATGTATGTATGTATGTATGTATGTATGTTTGTATGCATGTATGTATGTTTGATTGTATGCATGTATGTATGTATGTATGTATGTATGTATGTATGTATGTATGTATGTATATGTGTATGTATGTATGTATGTATGCATGTATGTATGTATGTATGTATGTATGGATGTATGTATTTATGTATGTGTGTGTGTATGTGTGTGTATGTATGTATGTATGTATGTATGTAGGTATGCATGTATGCATGTATGCATATACGCATGATTTGATGTTTGTATGTGTGTGTGTATGTATGCATGCATGCATGCATGCATGCATCCATGCATGTATGTATGTATGTATGTATGTATGTATGTATGCCTGTCTGTCTGTCTGTCTGTCTGTATGTATCTATGTATGTATGTATGTATGTATGTATGTATGTATGTGTGTATGCATGTATGTATGTATGTATGTATGTATGTATGTATACATGGATGTATATATGTATGCATGTATGTATGTATGCCTGCATGTATGCATGTATGCATGTATGTATGTATGTATGTATGTATGCATGCATGTATGTATGTATGTATGTATGTATGTACGTATTGGGTGTACGTACATATTGTATAGGCACATGTATAGTTTACACCTTGTCGTATATACAGGTATGTATACACACACACACACTCAATGCGGGATCCCCAGTCGTGTGGACCCGTTCCCCAGGGCCAGCTTTTCACCCTGAGTTGTCGTTGACGATCCTGGGGCCCGGCGAGAGCCGCCAGATGCCGAAAGCTACGAAAAACCTTCGCCTCCATTTTCCCCACATGCTTAGTGGGGTTCTGGTTTTCTTCCCTGCCGCGCCGCACCCGCGACACTTCGTACAGCACAGCTCAGCACAGCACATCACAGCACAGCACAGCACAGCACAGCTCAGCTCAGCACAGCACACAGCTCAGCTCAGCTCAGCACACAGCACAGCTCAGCACAGCTCAGCACAGCCCAGCACGGCTCAGCTCAGCACAGCACAGCACAGCTAGCAGGCGTGGCACTTTCTCGACACCATAGGGGGTGCGCACGGGGTGGTCCCCCTATCCGCGCCGGTCGTCCAGGCCGTAGCAGGCGTGGCACTTTCTCGACACCATAGGGGGTGCGCAGGGGTGGTCCTAGGGGGTGCGCAGGGGGTGGTCCCCCTATCCGCGCCGGTCGTCCAGGCCGTAGCAGGCGTGGCAGTTTCTCGACGCCGTAGTGGGTGCGCACGGGGTGGTCCCCCTATCCGCGCCGTCGTCCAGGCCGTAGCAGGCGTGGCACTTTCTCGATACCATAGGGGGTGCGCAGGGGGTGGTCCCCCTATCCGCGCCGGTCGTCCAGGCCGTAGCAGGCGTGGCAGTTTCACGATAGTGGGTGCGCACGGGGTGGTCCCCCTATCCGCGCCGGTCGTCCAGGCCGTAGCAGGCGTGGCACTTTCTCGATACCATAGGGGGTGCGCAGGGGGTGGTCCCCCTATCCGCGCCGGTCGTCCAGGCCGTAGCAGGCGTGGCAGTTTCTCGACGCCGTAGTGGGTGCGCACGGGGTGGTCCCCCTATCCGCGCCGGTCGTCCAGGCCGTAGCAGGCGTGGCAGTTTCTCGACACCATAGGGGGTGCGCAGGGGGTGGTCCCCCTATCCGCGCCGGTCGTCCAGGCCGTAGCAGGCGTGGCACTTTCTCGACGCCATAGGGGGTGCGCACGGGGTGGTCCCCCTATCCGCGCCGGTCGTCCAGGCCGTAGCAGGCGTGGCAGTTTCTCGACGCCGTAGGGGTGCGCACGGGGTGGTCCCCCTATCCGCGCCGGTCGTCCAGGCCGTAGCAGGCGTGGCAGTTTCGGAAGGCCGTAGCCAGTACGTAGTGGGTGCGCACGGGGTGGTCCCCCTATCCGCGCCGGTCGTCCAGGCCGTAGCAGGCGTGGAGGGTTAGTGGCAGTTTCTCGACGCCGTAGTGGGTGCGCACATCCGGCCGGTCGTCCAGGCCGTAGCAGGCGTGGCCTCTATGGTCCCCCTCGTTTGACGCCGTCGTCCATCCGCGCCGGTCGTCCAGGCCGTAGCAGGCGTGGCAGTTTCTCGACGCCGCGCACGGGGTGGTCCCCCTATCCGCGCCGGTCGTCCAGGCCGTAGCAGGCGTGGCAGTTTCTCGACGCCGTAGTGGGTGCGCAGGGGGTGGTCCCCCTATCCGCGCCGGTCGTCCAGGCCGTAGCAGGCGTGGCAGTTTCTCGATACCATAGGGGGTGCGCACGGGGTGGTCCCCCTATCCGCGCCGGTCGTCCAGGGCAGAGCAGGCGTGGCACTTTCTCGATACCATAGGGGGTGCGCAGGGGGTGGTCCCTGAGCGCGGCCGCTATCCGAGACGGTCGTCCAGGGCATAGCAGGCGTGGCACTTTCTCGACACCATAGGGGGTGCGCAGGGGGTGGTCCCTGAGCGCGGCCGCTATCCGAGACGGTCGTCCAGGGCATAGTAGGCGTGGCACTTTCTCGATTCCATAGGGGGTGCGCAGGGGGTGGTCCCTGAGCGCGGCCGCTATCCGAGACGGTCGTCCAGGGCATAGTAGGCGTGGCACTTTCTCGATTCCATAGGGGGTGCGCAGGGGGTGGTCCCCGAGCGCGGCCGCTATTCGAGACGGTCGTCCAGGGCATAGCAGGTGTGGCACTTTCTCGACACCATAGGGGGTGCGCAGGGGTTGGTCCCTCACCGCGGCCGCTATGCACGACGGTCGTCCAGGGCATAGCAGGTGTGGCACTTTCTCGACACCATAGGGGGTGCGCAGGGGGTGGTCCCTCACCGCGGCCGCTATGCACGACGGTCGTCCAGGGCATAGCAGGCGTGGCACTTTCTGGACAAAATAGGGGGTGCGCAGGGGGTGGCAACGGCCACCAACATCATTCTTACATGCTTCACTTCAGCTATCATCACTTCAGCCATAATATAAGTATGTGGGGTTCCTCGGCAGCGTAATTACTATATGGTGGATGTCTGGGGACCTGAAGTCTGTCAGGATGATCGCGGGGTTGTCTGTGGGGAAAGGGAGGTTATACGGGGGTGCTAAGGTGGCTTTTCCATTGCCTAACATAGCTCATAAGTGGGCTAGAGGTGCCCTGAGCGGCTCAAGATCTGGACGAAGTGTGCTGCGCCCACTTGGCGGACCTATCGAACCCACCCAAGCCACTCAAGGCATCCACTCATATAAGTGAGTTTTCGCCAAGACAGCCCACCCGACCACCCACTTGTAACCCCCCGTGCCCTCAGCACCCTCCCGCGGCCCTATCACATCCCCTCTGGCCCCCCCGCGGTCCTTTCAGTGGGGCCCCTGGCACGGGCGGGGGGGCGCCCCTGGGGCGAGCGAGGGCCAGGCCGCGTGCGGCCGCTCCGCGCGCGCGTGCTGCAGCACCAGGCGGTGAGCCTCGCGCGGGCGCCTCCTCTACATGCGGAGGGCTCCGGCTGCGCACCTACGCCGACCCTGGCCAGGCCGATCCTGGGCCCGGGATCGGTGTACATCAGAGCAGGCAATGAGACCCATACCGCTACCATTGGCTCGTTCTCCCCTTTTCGGGCCTCCTGGGAGGCCCCAGCCACCGCTGGATCCGCCTCGAAATTCTGGTCAGACCGCACCCCGGCAGAGGTCCAGGGAGCAGCGGTATCGGTACCTCTTGGCTTCCCCAGCATACGCATTCCCGCCCAGGCCCTGGAGGCCGCATACACCGACCCCGGGCCCAGGGTGCACCTGGCCACGATCTGTGTTGGCGTCTCGCTGGCGCCCTCTGGTGCGTATGACGCCTGGCGCGCGGCTCGCCGGCGGAGCCGGCTGCGCTCCTCCCCTCCCCCCCCCCCTGCCCCCCCCAGTGGCGACATTGAGGGGGGAGGATAGGCTCAGGGGTCGTCGGAGGTGTTGCGTCGGTCCTCGGCGGCTTTCCGGCCTCGGGGTGCCTTCCAGCGGCTGCGCCTCGCCGAGAGCGCGCTCCCGCGGGCGCCCGCATCGGCCCGAGCGGCCGCCGGAGAGCCGAGTTGTGGCCCGAAGACCACCAGGGGCACTGCTAGGCTGGGATAGGCTCAAGGGGGGATGCATCGACCCCCGATCGCCCACTCATCGCCGATATGGGCCTGATAACCCACCCCGTCCAGGAACGTGCGGTCCAGCTCGATGGTTCCCCTTCTGAGCCAGTCCCCCTCCTGCCGTTCCCTTCCCACCCCCCATTTTTGCCCCCCCCACCCCCCCCGGCTTCACCCAGACAACGGGAAGCCTTTCAAAGACAAGAGCATTTCTAGGCACTCAAGACTTTCCAGAAGGCCAGCAAGGCCTCAGCTATATAGGCTGAGGTCATCGGCGCTAGCCACGTCAGAGGGCTATCGCTTGTGCCCACGAGTGACCCCCCAACCCCCACATCCCCAGACCCCCTCGCGCTGCGAACAGACTCGCGACGAAGCCCTGTGGTCCTGGCGTCGCATTTTGTATTCAGACTGGGCATTTGTTTCGCTCCGGTTCGGGCGTTTGTCTCTTCGCAGATCGATTCGGCTTGAGAAATGCCGCAGACAGGTGGGAAGATGACAAATTTCACCAGAGAAAAAACCCAATTTGTTGTTGGTTTTCGCTGAGGAGATCGACCGGGAACCCGGGAGTCAGGGAACCCAGAACCCACCGCAATCGGTTCAGAACCAATAGCCGGGAACCGGGGAACCCGGAACCGGGAACCCGGGAACCCAGCCTGCTACCAAAATCGGCGGGAATCTTTCGCCAAATCTTTCAACTTCCGCTAGGACCCCTTCAATGCAAGCGCTGATTGGGGAAATACGAAGCGTCGTTTGATTTCACCACGTTTTTTTTTTTGTTGCGACGTCGGACTTCTGGGCCTCGGCGTTGCGAGCAAAGTCGCGGCAGAAGGTTTTGGGCGCTTTTCGGCTGGAGTGGGTTGCTCACCGCTCCACGGGGCCGTCAAGAGCACCCCCCCCCCCCAGGAGGGGATCGGGACCGCCGGGGGTCCAGGCCGGGAGCAAGAATCGCGACGTCGGAGGTCTGGACCCCGTTGGTGCTCGGAGAGCCCATTCTGGAGAGCTGGGCGTCAGCTCTCGAAGCCCGCCCCGCCGGCAGGGGCGGTTCTGAGCGGTTCCTTTGTGGACCTCCCTCCCCAGACCCCCGACGTCATGATTTTTTCATGACGTCGATTTCTCGAGGTTTCGATTTATTCCCCAGGACCGGTTTCTCATCCTGAGTCGTTTTTTGACGGTCCCGAGGCCCGGTAGGGGCCCCCAGAGGCCGAAAATGGTGAAAAACCTTCCGTCGTGATCTTTTTCGCTACTCGAGGGGGTCTGGGTCCCCAGACCCCCCCGACCAACGAGAAAATCATGACGGGAGGTGCTTCGCCTTTTTTGGGGCCTTTGGGGGCCCAGAGATCCGATGTCGTGATTTTCTCCATACGGGGCCCCCGGAAGACTCGACCCATTCCCCAGGACCGGTTCTTCATCCTGAGTCGTTTTCTGACGGTCCAGGGGCTTGGTGAGGGCCGCCAGAGGCCGAACATCGGGAAAAACCCTCGTCCTGATTTTTCCAATGCGTCGCAGGTCTGGGGGCCCTTCCCGGGCCTCGGGACCGTCCAAGAACGACTTTGGGATGAAGGACCGGTCCCGGGGAAGAGGTCGCGCCCTCGGGGGTCGACGGCAGGAAGAAGTCGTGACGTCGGGGGGCTGGCCCCCCGCCCCGCCGCCCCCGCACCTGGCTCGACGGCGCGCGAGGGTGGCCCGCTGGTCGGGGGCAGGCAGCCGGCCGAGCCCGGCCGGGCCGGCCTGGGGCGCGGGATCGGTGCCGACGCCTCCTCGGGGGCGGCGAAGATCGAGGGGGGTGAGGACCAGAGGGGGGCGGATATCATGGCGTGGGCCATGATGTCTCCCCAGATTTCATGGCGCCTCGTCTCATGTCATCACGTCCCTGGCCCTCCCCCTTGGGCCGCGCACATGCCGCCGGCCATGATTTGCGCCCCCCCTCTTGGCCGCCCCCCTCTTGGCCGACCCCGAGATCGGTGCCGACGCTTCCCCGGCTTGGCCAGGGCGGCGCAGAGCTGCACCGGTCCCGGGCCAGGGGTGGGTCTGGCCGGGATCGTTGGAGTGTAGTGCAATCAATGTTGTACAGTATATGTCGTGCGACCTCTGTTGTGCAATCCATGTGGTGCAACATATGTGGTTGTGCAGTCCATGTGGTGCAACCGATGCTCTGCAACATATGTGGTGCAATCTGCACCATTAGCGATCAAAAAGCACGCCGAAGGCGCGATTTTCATCGTGCAATCTATGTGGTGCAATGCAACGGCGGCGACGAGGCGGCGACAGGGCGGCGATGGCGAGTACATAGCCACCAGACCGACCACACGGCCCAGACGACGGGCGGCGACGAGGTGGCGACGGGGCGGGGACGGCAAGTGCATAGCCGCCAGACCGACCACACAGCCCTGTATTGGCGCTTCGCGCCACGCACCTTGGTCCTTCAAGCTTCGCATATACAGGCACTTGGCGTCATCCTCTTTGGCCTTTGAAATTTGGCCGTTTCCTTTAACATCTTTTAATCCGTTCTTATTTGCTCTCGCCCTCGATTTCCATGTTCGTGCGCGACCCGAATTTTTCTCGGGGTAGCTGTGATTCGGATTTCGCGGCGGACCCAATGACGTGGCGACGAGAATGCCACCTGGAGGCTTCGAAAAAAACCTTGAACCAAAATCGCATCCCTTCTTCGCTGGATCCTGCGCCAGTGGGTGTCGTAACGGCCTGCGCGTCGATCTTTGACACTGCTTGGACCGTCCAGCCGTGAAAGATCGCGCATTCCTGTTCAACACCGGCTGGTTCCTGACCTCTGGCCGCGTTCATTCCGAACGCCCGCGACAGTGTTGCCACTGCGTCGACACGACGTACGCTTACCGTTGTGTAGGAAACGTTGTTTCTTGGGGGTCGTTTTCTTCACTTCAGGATTTGGTTTTCAGTTGCAGCGGCTTCTGGAGGCCGACGTTGAACCCAATCTCCCGAAGACAGCAGAAGCTCCAAGAAGCCTGGCGGCTTCCAGCGGCTCCCGACGGCATAGAGCCAACAAGTATATGAGCCACCGTAGATCCCGAATGGTGATGTGTTGAATTCTGGCGGTGGAAGTTCTGCGGCTTGCACTATGTGACGTGATCGATGTTGTGGCAACCGTGTGGTGTGAGCTATACGGTGGAAACTCTTCCGTGTTAGCTACGTGGTGGTAGCGATGTTGTGTGAATTATGTGGGCGATGTAGTGGTATTTACACGTTGTAAACCATATGTTGCAGGACAGGTGGTATGAACAATGTGTTGGGGACAGCGTTGTGGAAACCATGCGAGGAGAACATACCCGTACAAACTGTATGGCGTGGGGATCAAGAGCGCCCGCGATGCAGCATGGGCGGGCACGTCTTTTGCGGAGGCTCCTCGTTGGATGACCTTTTGCGGGCCTCACGAATGCCCCTCAAGGTCTTTGAGGACCTCGGGAGGCCTCCTGGGGGCCTCTCTGGGCCGTCTTGGGGGTCCTTTTGAACCCGTTTGGACCGTCTTGGGTCCCTCTTGGGCCGTGCTGGGGCCTTCTTGGGGAATTTGGGCCCTTTGCGGGCCTTCTTGTGGTCACATTTGGCTCTCCTGGGGACGTGCCGTGGCCCTCGTGGGTCTCCCTTTGGGAGTATTTAGGGGCCTCTTGAGTTCTTTTGGGCCATCTTGGGGCAGTCTCGGGGCCCTCTTGGGCTGTTGTGAAGCCCTCTTGGGGGCCTCTTGGGTTGTTTTTGGGCGATCTCGGAGGCCTCTTGGGCCGTCGTGAACGCTGTTGCGACACAGAAAACGAATATGCTGAACATATACGTTTCCCGAACGGAGTGGGAAGATGTTTGACTCTTGGGGGGGGTCCCCCATCTTGTTTTGCAGGTGGGAGTAGGGAGGAGGGAGAGGAGGAGACCGTACAGATGCTACACACGTCAGCATTACAATCATCATCGCCCTCGTCGGCGGCGTCATCTCCACCACCATCATGATCGTCGTCATCATCATCATCAGCATCATCAGCATCATCATCACCATCATCAGCATCAGCATCATCACCAGCAGCAGTGTCATCAACATCATCATCATCACCACCATCATCATCATCATCATCATCATCATCATCATCAGCAGCAGCATCAGCATCAGCATCAGCATCAGCATCAGCATCAGCATCAGCATCAGCATCAGCATCATCATCATCATCATCATCATCATCATCATCATCATCATCATCATCATCATCATCATCATCACCCACAACCCTCAAGGAGGAATGAGGAACAGGAGGGAGGAGGGGGAGGAGAACGAGGAGAAGGAAGAGGAGGAAGATGGAGGTTCCGCTCCTGGGGGTAAGACGCTGGGGCACTGGGTGAGACGTTTCAGGAGGAGTGCGGAGGGGTCTGGAGGAATGGGAGAATCCCAGAGGATTGGGGGGAATGCGGAGGGTTGAGGGGGAATGGGACGGTTGTGGGAGGTTTGGATGGAGTGCGGAGGCGTGGGGAGGACTGGGAGGGTTGCGGAGGTTTCGGGTGGAGTGCGGATGGGTGGGGAGGAATGGGAAGGTGGAGGAAATCTCTTTCGGGAGGAGTGCGGAAGGGGTGGGGAGGAATGGGACGGTTGCGAAGGTGTCGGGAGGAGTGCGGAAGGGCGTGGAGGAATTGGAGGGTTGCGGAGGTCTCTTTCGGGATGTGTGCGGAGGAGTGGGGAGGAATGGGACGGTTTCACAAGGTTTGGGAGGAGTGGGAGGGGATGTGGAGGCATGGGAGGGTTGCGGAAGTTTCGGGAGGAGTGCGGAGGGGTGTGGAAGAATGGGAGGTCTGCGGATGTCCCAGGAGGAGTGCGGAGGAGTGGGGAGACATGGAAGGGCTCCGGAGGTTTCGGGAGGAGTGCGGAGGGATGTGGAGGAATGGGAGGGTTGCGGAGGTTTCGGAAGGAGTGCGGAGGGGTCTGGAGGAATGGGGGAGGTGCGGATGTTCGGGAGGAGTGCGGAGGGGTGTGGAATGAAAAAGGGTTGCGGAGGTTTCGGGAGGAGTGCGGAGGGATGTGGAGGAATGGGAGGTTTCGGGAGGAGTGCGGAGGGGTGTGAAGGAATGGGAGAGTTGCGGATGTCCGGGAAGAGTGCGGAGGGGTGGAGAGAATGGTAGGATTGCAGAGTTTTCGGGAAGAGTTCGGAGGGGTGTGGAGGACTGGTTGCGGAAGGTTTGGGAGGAGCGCGGAGGGTGGGGGGGAATGGGACGGATTGCGGATGTTCTGGAGCAGTGCGGAGGGGTGGAGAGAATTGGAAGGGCTCCGGAGGTTTCGGGAGGAGTGCGGAGAGATCTGGGGGAATGGGAGGATTGCGGAGGTTTTGGGAGCAATGCGGAGGGGTGTGGAGGAATGGGAGAGTTGCGGATGTCCGGGAAGAGTGCGGAGGGGTGGAGAGAATGGCAGGATTGCAGAGGTTCTGGGAAGAGTGCGGAGGGGTGTGGAGGAATGGGACGGTTGCGGAAGGTTCGGGAGGAGTGCGGAGGGGTGGGGGGAAGTGGGGCGGTTGCGGAGGTTTCGGGTGGAGTGCGGAAGGGGGTGGAGGAGATGGAGGGTTCTAGAATTTTCGGGAAGAGTGCGGAGGGGCGTGGAGGGATGAACTGTTACGGAGTTTTTTTTGTCGGAGTGCGGAGGGGTGCGGACGACTGCAGGGGAGTGGCGAGGACTGGGAAGGAGTGGGGGGGGTGCGGAGGAGTTTGGAAGGAATTGAATCGAATGGAATGCAACGGGGGGCCTCCGGCGTTTACCTCGCCCGAGAGGGCCTCCAGGGAGGCCTCGCGAAGATCCACGGGGGCTCCAAAACGACCCCCAAAGAGGCTCCACGCGGACTGTGATCGTTTTTTTTTTTTTTTTTTTTGCTTTCGGCGGAACCCCCCGCCCCCCCCCCCCCCGTAGAGAAGTTATGGGCTGATTTTGGCACCTGCTTCAGTCGATCGGACGAACTACGGGGGCCGGCGCCCCCCCCCCCCCCGTAGAAACTCGAATCGTTGATGTGTGCAACTGTGCGAACTTTTTCCTGCTATTCTTCTGGAACCATAACGAAAGGGCTCAGGGGCGCCGGACCCGATCGCCAAAAAGCATGCCTCCGGTTGGGCCCTCCCCTGAAATGCCACCGACGGCCTTGTGGAATCATGAATATGTGATCCATAGTAATCCTGGCACAGCCCCGCACAATCACGCATAGCCTTGGCGCAGCCCCGCGCAGCCTCTGCGCGATTCCCCCATGGGGGTCCCCCATAGGATTCCCTCATCGGCATCTCCCACAGGATTCCCCCATAGGCTTCCCCCATGGGCTTCCCCCATCGGATTCCCTCATAGGTCTCCCCCATCGGATTCACAATCTATCATAGTACATTTTAAATTATCGATAAGTTTCATGAATATTTGCGTTGTATTGTAATTGTTAGAATGAGTTTGTTTACCAGTTTCACGCCTCATGAGGCTCAAATATTGAATTTTAAGCTATGTTGAAAATTTCAAGATGATTCAATCGGAGGTATTGACTACGGGACGAGAGCCGGACCCCCCCCCCCTCCCCCCCTTGCGCCAAATGACGAAACCCAGAATACATAAACGCTCACACTGACGGACGGACCTAGAAGCGACAGCACTTGCAGCGTCGACGATGATGGTCGTAGTCGTGCCGAGCCAGAAGCACGACGTGCCCGTGGCGGCCGTGCAACGCTCGAGGGGTCTGCCGAAATTGTCAGGGCGCGGCATGCGGACTCAGCCATCGGGGCCTTCCGTGGGTGGAGTTCCCGATGGGGCAACGAGGTGTGGCAACGATGATAATGGCGACGGTGATGATGGCGGATGATGGTGATGATGTCTGCGCGCAGCGACCCCAATCGCACGCGGCAGGATTACTTGGGCTTGAACTTAGGAGCCTCGCTTGTGACGAGGGTCGAGAAACAACGCGGGCACAGCACTAGCTTCGGGGGCGGCGGCTTGGGAATCGGCACAGTGAATAAGGACAGCTTCAGCCGCCGGAGCAGCTTGCCGGCCTGCCCCTGCGGGCGTGCGACGACTCGGACAAGAGGCCCGCCAGCGCCGTCTCGGGGCAGGTAACAAAAATTGGGGCGGACCCCATGTACACCTTGTGCCCGACGTGTTGGTTCTGGGGCATAGTGATGGGCACGGGCTTGCCCTCCAGCCACAGGAGCTGGATGGACAGGGGGAGGTCTTCATCGATGAAGATCCACTCGTCCAGCACCGCGACCGTAGCCTTGTCCAAGCCGTGGAGGCAAAACTGCCCCCCCGCCCAGCCTCTCCTGCACGTGCTCGCCGCCGAACAGCGGCCGCACCGCCGAGAAGAGAAGAGACTTCCCCTCTCCGCCGAATCGCCCAGCCAAGGTGCCCAGCGGGGCCGCCTCGGAGCGACCGTGCTTCAAGGACATCAAGATGCTGCTGCGCAGGTCGGGGACGTCGACGCGATTCGTCGACAGGCTCTCGCGGACGTGGTGCAACCCGCGGCTGCCGCAAACGCAAGGCGTCCGTAGGGCTTCCTTGAACTGTTGCATGACGGGTTTCGTCGCGTCTTCGAGGAAGCTGTCCACGTTCCCCCACGCCCAGGCCTCGTCGATGATCTTCTCCAGCATGCGCTCGTTCTTGAACATCCAGGCAGCCACCTTCTGCGATCAGGACGCCTTAGCGCACGCCATCAACGTGCGCACTGTGCGGGGGTCGTCCGGAGAATTCCGCATCCCAGACCTGACCACTATCGGCCAGAGGTCCACTTCCTCGACGCAAGGCTCTGGCTTCCCATTCTCGCCCTCGACCTGCTCCCGCGCGGTCCTGCGCTTCGCGGGCGGTCGCCGGCTCCCTCTTCGCCGCGGTCAGCGGCGGGTGCTCCGCGGGCCAAGCCAAGTAGTCAACGTCCAGGGCGCTCCGCGGCTTCTTGGGCGTCGCGTTCGCGCAGTACCCGACGGCCGACCAGTGCCCGTCGTGGCTGCAGGACCGGTGAGAGGCGAGTTAGTACCTGTTGAGCAAGGCCGGCTTCACGGTCAGAAACTTGCTCTCCTTGCCCAGGTGCAAGGCCGCGTGGTAGTGCGCCCGCCGGACGCCTGCCACTGGCACGTGGTATTCTTTGAATGCCACCGGCTTCTTGACCCCGACGGGCGCGGCCCCCTGCCCGCGTTGGCTGGCGAGCCACGCGGGGTCGGCGTCCGGGGCGCCGCAGCAGTCCAGGAAAGCGTCGCGAACCTCCGCCCGCGAGAAAGCCGCTGGCGCTTTGAGACCCTCCTTGTCCGCGTGCGGCAGAGTCACCAAGCAGACCTCCCGCGATGCATTCCTGTTCTCCTCGCCGACGACCTGCTCGAGGAGCGCCGTCAGCTGGCTCTGCTCCCGTGCGAGCCTGCGGCGCTTCTCTGGCTTGTCCACCGAGAGCGCCATCCCCGGGCGCGACCCGGCCAGGGCCAGCTCCCGCCTCGCTGAGCCGACAGGTTACAGGGAAGAACTCAACGCGGACCGTCGGGGTCTTCGGGGGCATCGTAAATCACTTCCTGGCCACTCAAGTGGGGAGCTCTTTGCACCTGGCGTCATCTGCGCACCTGTCGCACCTGGGCGCGCCTCATTCACCTGGCGCACGTGGCCCACCTGTCGCGCGTCGCGCACCTGTCGCACGCGGCGCACTTGGCGCGCCTGGCGCACCCCCTGCACCCCTGGGCGGGGTCGGCGGATCCTGGCCATAGATGCCGCTCGCGCGGCATTGTTGGACATGTGCAAACATGCTAAAACCAGACTGAACCTGCAGTGAACCTACAGTGAACCATCAGTGGACCAACAGTGAACCATGGCAAATTACATCGTGAACCTCGTTTTCCATAAAAAAGAAAAGTTCCATATTCCTTTTAAATCGAAACCGAGTTTCACAGTGGTTTTTTTTTACGAAGGTTCGCTGTTGGTTCACTGTTGGTTCGCTGTTGGTTCACTGTTGGTTCATTATCTTCTTTGCTGCATGTCTCGCGCGCTGGGCTCTCTGGGGCCGCCAGGGCGCTGGCGCCTGGAGGGCCTCGGCGGGCCGAATCAGAATGCGAAGATAAGCTACTTTCGATTGCGTCTGCTGGCCCTGTAGCCGCAGGGCTGGTAGACGCACGGATTGGTCTTGATCGTGGGCCGCGACTGGTTCCCATCCAGCGCCCCGCGTCGCTCGCGCGGGGCAACCGAGGCGCGGGCCGCAACGGGCCGCCCGCCACCCCGGCCCGCTGAGGTCGCCGCGACTCGCGCCGCGGCCGCCCGAGGAAACCGCGCGCGCGCGCTCAGTTCCCGCCGCCCTCGGCGAAATGGCCGCCCTTCGCCTCGACCAGCAAGTCGCAGCGCTCGTGCAGACTGCGCGTGATGGTTTGGATGTGCTCAGAAGGCGTCGCCAACGCCGCGCGGCTCTTTCTCCTGCCCCCTCATGCGCTTGTTCAGATTGGCCCAGAAGGCGATATCAAGCGGCATCAGATCAGGGGACCGCTTCGGCAAGTCCAACGTCTGGATGCCAGAGGATTTCTTCGCCGCCATGCCCGAGCGAGATTTGTAGCCCGTGGGGTCGTTGTCTTCCATGACGCGGAACTTGCCGCGCGCGGAAGGGTAGTCCCCCGTCAAAGCGGGCTGTGGCGCCCCCGAGTACATTCGCTTCGCGGCGGCGGCGTTCCACCCGCCGACCACCTGGTGCCGCATCAACACCTTGCTCGCGCCTATGGCGCACGCGATGGTCACGGGGCCATTGCCCGAACTGTGCTTCAGAACCTGGTGGCAAGCCAAATCAGAGCGCGCCGTTGGCAACTGGCCTGGCGCTGAGTGGCCTCGACGCGGTCTCCGACTTGCGCCAGCCCGAGAACCTTAAGGTTGCTCGGCTTGACGTGGCCCGCGGAGACGTCCCGCTTGCGCTTCCTGTGCACCCCGCGAACCTTGCGATTTACGGCCACCTTCCTGTGCTTCGCATCGGGCAGCACCTGGAGCGCCTTGTTATCCATGCGCGCGTGGACGTACTGCGACCACCTGCTGGGGCTCCGGTGCTTGTGCTCGCGGGCCCGCAGCAGGCGCTCCTTCTTGTCCCCATCCGAAGGTCAGGCTTTTCGTGCAGCGGGCGGAACTGATGGCCAGTCTCAGCGAACGCGCGGCGCGCTGTCTTGATGTCGCATGTCAACTTCATCTCGGACTTTAGCATGGCTGCCGTCAGTTCCTTTGTGCCGCCAGAGGACTTGGGAAGCTTCTTGTAAGCGCGCTGGGCAGCGAGAAACCCTGTGGGGGTGCGGGTGGAATGCTTCGGGCGGCCCTTGGACTTCTTGGTCGCGTTCTTTTTGAACAAATATTTTGAGACGGTGTCCGTGGAGTGGCTCATGGCCGCGGCGAACTTCTTGACACCCGAACCGCCGTCGTGCAAGCAGCGCATTGCGACGTGCTCGTCGGCAGATACATGAGTGAAGCATTTCGGCGACATTCCCCGGCTGTGGAGACAGCGACGGGCGACATGGGCTCGATCCAGAAAGCGCTGCGGCCATCCTGCCAACGGGGCATCCTGAAAATGGATGCATTCCATTGAGCGAGGGCATCCTATATCTCGGATGCCCTTTTCCATCGGTAGCGCCATGGGTTCGAATGGCTTCTGCCTTTGAAAATGACCAAGATCTGCGCGACGTGCGCGCGCAGGTGCGCAAGGGAAATCCATTCTGGGATACCTCCTCGCTGCTGCTTCGTCCGCTGCCCTCTGGCTGTAGGCTGCCTTGTTCCTGGTGGCCTGCCTGCTCGGCTGCCTGTTGGCAGCCTTGCTGGCTGCCTCGATGGCGGCCTCGTTGGCTGCTTTGTTGGCTGTTTCGTTGGCTGCCTCGTTGGTTGTCTCGTTGGCTGCCTCGTTGGTTGCCTTGCCTGGTGCTGTGTCGGTGGCCTCGTTGGTTGCCTTGCTGGCTGCCCTGTCGCCCGCCTCGCTGCCTGGCTGGCTGCCTCGTGGGCTACCTCGTTGGCTGCCTCGTGGGCTACCTCGTTGGCCGCCTCGCTGGCTGCCTCGCCAGTTGCCTCGACGGCCTTTTTTTTGGCTGCCCCGCGGGCTGCCTCGTCGGAGGCCTCGTTGGCCGCCTCGCTGGGTGCCTCGTAGGCTGCCTCGTTGGCTGCTTTGTTGGCTGCCTCGCCAGCTGCTTTCCTGAAAGCCTACCAGACAACGCCCCCATCAATATCACGAGCGAGCGCTTATCCATCTGCCATGGCGACGATGAAGGGAGCGTGGTAACCCAGGACCAAAGGACGGTGAACGAATGAACCGCATGTGCGGGAACGAATTGCAATCATGTGTATGCGCTGACGATATCACGCTGGGTGGGAATAAACCGACCTGTTCGCAGCCTGGGGAACGATGTGGCCTCGGAGGCCTCAGGATGGCTCAAGGCAGCCCTCCACAAGACCGTTTCCAGCTTTCGATAATGCACCCGATGTCTGCTGTGGCCGGTAGGGCGACAGCAACATGTAACCCTGGGCAGGCAAAATCAAACTTCCCGCAGCTCCGGGGATCCATGGGGCCTCCGAGGCCTCCAGGACGGCCCAAGGCAGCCCTCCACAGGACCGTCTCCTTCCATCCCTCTTCCGGCCCTCTCCGATCCCCTCCCCCCTCCCCTCCCCGTTCCCTTCCCCTCCCCTCCCCTCCTCCCCATGCCCTCCCTTCCCCTCCCATCGCCTCTTCTTCCCTGCCTCCTCTGATTCACTCCTCCCGCACCTGCTTCGAAATCCTCCACGCTCCACCGCTTGATCCTCCTCCCCCCACCTCCCATCCTCATTCTTCTCATTCCTCCTGTCTCTCACTACTGTTCCTAGTCTTCCGCATCCTCATCCTCACCCCCATCCTCTTCCTCCTCATCCTGATCCTTACCCTCCTCATCCTTCGCTTCCTCCTCCACCTTCTGCCCCAAGTCATGGGATCTTGGATTTATGAGGGGTCGCTGTGAGCAATATGCAAAACTACAGAAAACCTTGCCATGGACAGTAGATGGACATCATATTCGAACCCTGTGGCCCAAGATGCCTCCCAGACCCCCCGAAATTGATATTGATGGCGTGGCGACGGGGGGGGCGTGAGTGGACAGAAATATTCGAACCCCACAGCACCGCCTTTACTGAGATCAACATTGATGTCGGGGGCGCGGGGGTGATTTAGAATCTCCCTCGAAAGTGTAAGGGTTCGAATTTATTGTCCATGCACGGGGCGTCCTGAAGGCCTCTTGAGGCGTCTTGGGTCTTGGGGGCCTCTTGGGCCGTCTTGGGCCGTCTAGAGGCTGCCTTGCGCTGTCTTGGGGCTCTCCTGCGCCTTTCTTCGACCACTTATCTGGTCGCTTTGGGTCTGCTGGGCAAGGCCCGGCAAGGCGTTCTGGGAGGCGCGGCAGGGCTGGGGGACCTCTTCCAAGGGCGACCAGGGGGCCCCCAAACACCGGGGCCAGATTTTTTTTGGCTTATATATATATATATGTATGTGTGCATATGGTGAAAAATAGTATTAGCTGTTTTTTGTTGGTTCATTTTGTCTGTATATATACACATATATATATATATATTCCTTGTGCGGTTGTTTCGTTTTATCTCACCCCCTTACTTATATACATATAGGACAAGGACTATGTGTACAGGTACTCGCGGACAAACATGAAGCCGTATTGGGCCATGTGGCTTTGAAGAGGCTCTAATGGGATACCGCGTGAACTCCAATATGAACCCATCTGGGTCCCCTTGGCCGCCAGACACCTGACCAGAGCCATGGGCGCGGGAGGGGGCGCGGGCGAGGGCGGTTGTGGGTACGCACACATATGTATACACATACACACATACGTTCACACATTCATAAGTATGTGTGTATGGGCGTATGCGTGTATGTATGTATGTATGTATGTATGCATGCATGCATGCATGCATGCATGTATGTATGTATGTATGTATGTATGTATGTATGTATGTATGTATGTATGTGTGTGTGTATGTATGTATGTATGTATGTATGTATGTATGTATGTATGTATGTATGTATGTATGTACGCATGTGTGTATGTATGGCATGCATGTGTGCACATATGTATGTAATGCATGCGTGCAGACATGCATGTCTGCATATACGTACACATATATGCATATGCGTATGTCTGTCTGTCTGTAAACACACAAATGTATATATATATATATATATATATATATATATATATATATATATACTACTCCTCTTCCTATGATGTTATAAGCCCGGGCGGGGGGAAAACCCGTCACCCCCCAGCAAAATAACTGGACTCCCGGGATCTGGGGCTTTGGAACCCTCCGGATGGGCCTCGAAGCGGCCCCCCGGGCTTCGCAGGGCGTTTTGACAAGCCTTCGCAGCACACCTTGGGCGATCAGGGGGGTCATCGGAGACGTCCCAGAGACCCCCAAGACAGCACAAGAGCGCTCCAAGAGTGACCGACGTGACCTCAAGATGGCCCAAGAGGCCTCCAGGACGGCCCCAAAGAGGCCTCCAAGAGCACTCCCAAGAAGGCCCCAAGAGGCACAAGTCATGAATTTTCTGTGGGTTTTTGGTGAATTTTGGGGTTCTCCTCTTTTCGGCTTCCCGACGCTCCAAGACGGCGGTCTTCTGGGCGTCCGAAGCCGCCTGGGAGGCTCCAAAATCGCCCCACAAACATCCGAAAGGGCTTCCAGGCAGTCCAAGAGAGCCCCAAAACGGCACAACACGGGTCCAAGATGGCCCTCAGAGAGCCCCATGGCGGCCCAAGATGGCCCCAAGACGCCCTCCGAATCACTCCAAATCGTGACCCGGTCGTTCAGGGAGACCGCGGTTAGAGGCAGGGTGGCCCGAGGAAGCCCCCAGAGGCCCCCAGAATACACCCAGGAGGCCTCCTGAAAGCATTAAGAAAGCCTGAAACAACTTTTGAGAGGCCCCCAGAGGCTCTCCAAGGAGGAGTCTCCGCAATAAAGAGCTGAGGAGGATGGGGAGAATGCGCAGTGTATGGCGATAATGAGGAAAACGAAGCATGGAGGAAGGATAACGAATCACATTATTATAGGCGGCGGTGCCGGAAAAGGCAACAAGGAGTTATCGCTAAATTGTCGGCTTGACCTTTTCTGCAATTTCGCCTGCATACCACACTTCAAGGACCAAGGTGCATGGCGCGAAGCGCCACTGCAGTCTTATATATATATATATATATATATATATATATATATATGTGTGTACTCGTATGTGCAATGCATCTTTTGTATGCATACATGCATGTATGGTTTATGCATGCATGTATGCAGGTATGCAGGTGCATGCGTATGCACGTGTGTATGCTTGCATGCATATTTGCATGTATGCAGACATGCATGCACATATTCATGTATGCATGCATGCCAGTCTGTATGTATGTATGCATGCATGCATGTATGCACGGTTGTCTACATTTATGCATGCACTTATGCATGTTTGTCTGTATGTATTCATGTGTATGTATGTATGTATGTATGCATGCATGCATGCATGTATGTATGTATGTATGCATGCATGTATGTATATACATATATGTATGTATGTATGCATGTATGTATGTATGTATGTATGTATGTATGTATGCATGCATGTATGTATGTATGTATGTATGTATGTATGTATGTATGTATGTATGTATGTATGTAGGTTTGTCTACATGTATGTATACGTATCTATGTGTATGCTATTGTGTACAGTTGCATGCGCGTATGTATGCATATAGTCATGCATGCATGCATTTTTTCATGCATGCATGCATGTACATATGTATGTGTGTATGTCTGTATGTACGTATGTTTGCGTATCCATACATTAACGTGCACTGGTGCTCGCTTATTCTCACCAGCTGTTATTTGACACATGCTTTGGTATAGTGTGCAACGCGCGCTCCAAACACCTTTCGGGAGGCACAGAGATCCTCTCGGGATGCCCAAGATGCCTCTCGGGAATCCAAGGAGACTCTCGCAAGGTCCAGGAAGAGTTTCGGGAGGCCCAAGATGCTTGTGGGTTGGCCCAAGGGGCCTCTCGGGAGGCCCAAGGGGCTTTTCGGGAGTCCCAGGGCCTCAGGAGGAGGCCCAAACCGTATCAAGCGGCCCACAAGGCTCCTCGGGAGGCTCGAGACCTCAAGAGGTGACCCAAGGGCCTCTCGGGAGGCCCAAGAGGCTTCTCGGAAGTCCCAGGAGGCTTCTGGGGAAGCCCACAACGTTACACCATTCCATCAAGGTCGATTACGCCGACTATACCAGAACGCTTCTGGGGATTCAGCCCCTGATTTCTGGGATTTGAATTGCCGGGGATTTCTTTTTTCACCCCCGCGTCCCCCTAAAGCCGCGCACCAAAGGTCCCTGTTGCCTAGGGTGTCACTGTTGCGCGTAGCCGTTGCCGCCTTCAAGGTCCCGCGCTTGCCCCGCAATCTTGAAGGTCCCTACAGGAGTGGTGGATGTGGATAGCAGCCCGCCCCTGAGAGCGGGAGAGTATCCTTACGTCGGGCCTGTCCCTCTACAGGAGGAATATTCAAAAACAATAAAAAAATATCAGGAGACGATTTTTTGTTTATTTTCGGGATTTTCTGAGTATGGTTTGATTATTCTTGTTCTTTCGTCCAAAGCCCCCCTGTAGGGGGACAGGCCCGACCTGAGAGTATCCACATCCAGCACTCCCTGGCCAGCTCGGGGCAGGCCTCCAGCAGCTGCGGGTGTGGCTGCACTTCCCGGCGGTCGCCGCGGCATCGGGGCGGCCTGGCCGCGCCCCGGGCCCTGGGGTCCGTCCCTCGGGGGGGGACGGGTTGGGCCGCGGGCTCCGCCGGCCAGCGGCGGTGGGGCAGCGGCGAGCCTCGCCCAATCGTGCTTTTCCATATGGCGGCAGGCTGCGGCAGGGGGGCGGGCGGGCGGGCGGGCGGAGGGAGCCAGGGGGGCGCGGGGAGGAAGGCGGAGGTGGCGGTGCGAGGGATTGCCAGGCGGAGCGGCGAAGAGGGGGGGAATACGGACGAGGGATAGAGGGAGGTGGTACTGGATATATATATATATAGAGAGAGAGAGAGAGAGAGAGAGAGAGAGAGAGAGAGAGAGAGGGAGGGAGAGAGAGAGAGATATGGAGAGAGAGAGAGAGAGAGATAGAGAGAGGGATAGAGAGAACATGTAAATGCACATCTAGAATATGAACAAATACTGTCCCCTCCCCCCTCTTGGCTACGCGAACCTCGCAACCATCTGTGGCAAATCCCGGGTACCACTCTCCCGGGCGTCCAAGAGAGCCCCCAGAGTGCCTCAAGACGGCCCAGGACGCCCCCGAGACAGCCCAAGAATTCTCCAAGGCTGTCTAAGACGGCCCCTCGACGGTTCTGGAAGCCCCCAACGAGCCCCCAAGATCGCTTCAAAGGGCCTCCAAGAGTCCCCCAAGAGCTCTGGGGAAACCCTCGAGAGGCCGAATCATTGAAAACCAAAGGGAAGTCTATGATTTTTGTGTTCCCGCATTTCTGCCTCCGATATGCTTCCGAGGCTTGCGCATGTGCCCCAAGAGAGCCTCAAGATGCCCCCTGTAGGCGTCCCGAGCGGAGCGAAGGGGTCCCAAGATGCCACAACAGGTTCCTATGACGCCCGAAGAGGCACCACCGAGGCCCCAAAGACGCTCCGAAGAGGCCCCAACAGCTCCCAGGAGTCGCCCGAGAGGTACCCAACGTTGAAGATGTCCAAGAGCCGCCTCAGAGCTCCCAAGAGCCGCCCCAGAGCTCCCAGAAGCCGCCCTGAGAGGCCATCAAAAACCCAGAGGAGGCGGCTCCTATCTCCTCGTCCGTCCCTTCTCCCTGATCCCGCTCTCCTCTTCCCTCTTCCCCGCAGCGTCCTTCCCCGCAGCGTGCTCTTCCCCGCAGCGTCCGATCCAACACCCAGAACTAACTGGTGCCGAAGCAGAAGACAAAGCGACGAAAACTGTGTCAGATATGTTAAGCAGCTCATGTGTTGCGTTAGCATACGCCTGAATCGCTCAAGTCTGATTAACTGTGTACGTGGTCTCTTTACAGCGTGTCCAAGAAAGGACCGACATACAAGTGCGTCGACTCAATGCAGTAACGCGCAAACTGCAGCAAGGTTCAGCGATACTTGTTTATCAGATGATGACTCCGGTAGAACAAGTTGACTCAGGTTATCACCGCCTGAGTAGCGAGGCGGGCGATGAAGATAAGGGGTATGACGTCTGATGTGCCAACCCACCATTGCGTGGACATCTGCCGAGCGGACAGGTGGCTGTGCATCTGATGGATGCATGCTGTAAGTCGCAGCGGCTGCAGGTAAGATCCAGCGGCTCCGCTGAAGCCTTCGCTGCGGCCCGCAACTTGGAAGACCGTTGCCCTACCAGCTCTGCGTTACACGAGCTTAATTAAGGCTGGACCACTTACTCCGACACACATTAAGAACATCTTGGAACTAGGTTGTCTAAGCCTCAAGGTGGCCTTTACCATCGACGCCGAGTCGGTCTTCAATTCTTTACCCAGTGATCCCTTGAAGAAGCCCGCTGAGAGTACCTTGTTGGGCCACATCCGTTGGATCCGGCAGGTGATGGAAACATATCTAGTATATAGCGTGTAGTGGTGTTTCACACGTGGCATAACGGCCGACACCCAAGGCTGCATCGACCGTGTTTATTACAAGGGATGGCAGGTATTGAGTCATTCAACTATGAGGTAAAAAGGTACGTACTTTTTCAGAGGAGGGCGGGCAGCGGCTTCTGTGCCTGCCCCACATCGGCTCGGCGGTTAAGGCGTGAGCGCAGGCATGGACACATGCTTGCTTCCGCCCGGTCACGGGCTACGCGCCTGCCGTTGCTTGGTCACGGGCTTCAGCCTTTTCCGCATCGCGAATTGTGGTGTCCGAAGATCTCTTCGGATACCCACCTCTAACTTTATGATTCAGGTGGACCCACTGCTCGGTTGGAGCGGTGGGCACAGGCTGCGGCGCCAGCTTTCGCAGCACCATGCATTTACACTATGACAGCCTTCTTGCCAACGAAAAAGGTTGTCCGTTATACTGCCTTGTACCTGTTGCTGCTGCTGCATTTCAAATAGAATGTAGCCTGACGCGGCCCGTCGCTCGACCCCCACCTCTTGACTTTGAACGGAGGTCAGAGGCGAGAAATGAGCGACGCGCCCGCGTCCCGATGCCGCTTGGACTCAAGCGACGTCGCTCTACATGACTGCCCCATGCGTGGGGCACTACAACCCCCTGGATTAAAAGTCCGGACCGCAGAGGTAGGGGAAGAAGCTTTGATGTTCGGTTCCCGCTAGGGCCTGGGGCCCCGGCACAATGTTGCAGGGGCCGCCATGGCAAAATTTCTGGTGCATCCTCACCCCCTGCATGTTATAACCGCCAAGTGGGTTGACGACCGGAAATTCGCATTCCGCCCAATAGTTTCACCCAAGAGTTCCCGGTCGCTTTTCAGACGACCAGAAATTTTCAGAGGCCACCGGATTTTGGCGATTCCGCTCAGGTTTTCGTCACAAAAAAATCTGGTCCCATTTATGTTGACTGAAAGTTGCGTTTCTGCTTGGGGCTTCCTGCAAGTCATGTTTACCTCTCTCGGCGTGGGCGATTCTAGACAGAACTTGTTGCTTCCAGTGCTCAGCGCCTTGCGGTGCCTTTCCGTTGTTCGGCGCGCGGGCCTGTCGCGGGGTCATCTCGGAGGCCATGGTCCAGAATCGAAGGTCCAGGAACAATCGAGCGTCGAAACTCCTGGCCCCATCTGATAGCGACGATGCAGGGGGGCCTGCAGTGCCGATCTGGACTGTTTAATCCAGGGGGTGGTAGAGCCTTCGAGTAACGCACAATAAAAAGATCATGGATAGTCATGGGAGGCGTAGAAGATGGTACGGCTTACCACATCCCTAACAGACGGATCTAAACATATCTACACAAATGTATGTATGTATGTATATATATACAGAGAGAGAGAGACAAAAATAGAGAAAAGAGAGAGAGAGAGAGAGTGAGAGAGAAAGAGAGAGAGAGAGAGAGAGAGAAAGAAAGAGCGAGAGAGAGAGAGAGAGAGAAGACAAACAACAAAGAGCAAAGAGAAACAGCGAGAGAGAGAGAGAGAGACAGATAGAGAAATAGAGAGAGAGAGAGAGAGACAGAAAAAGGGATATACACATATATATATATATATATATATGGAGAGAAAATGAGAGGAAGAGAAGACAGAGGAGAGATAGAGAGAGAGAGAGAGAGATAACAAGAGAGAAAGAGAGATAGCGAGAGAAAGATCGATGTGGCCCGTGCTGCCTGCATGGAAGCAGTTTTTGGTCAGAGAGCGCGACGGCTCGACCCGTCCAGGTTCCGTCGCGCTGCGGCGAAGCAGCGAGATCCGAAGACTGCTGCGAGGAGGCCTGGTGATTCCGCGCTGGCATGGCAGTCCGCGGGAGCGGGGGTTCGGGTGCAGCTCCTGGGAGGTCAAATTCTGATGTTGCCCTGGTCCGAAATCCGTCTTAATCCGGCTTGATCCCGCCTAATCCCGCTTAGTCCTGTTTAATCCAGCTTAATCCCGATTAATTCCGAGGACCACTCCAGCGTAACAGCTTCCAAATGGGGCTTAATCCTTCTTAAGCTTTCCGACGAAAACCTCCCAGCAGTTGCCTCCTACCGTGAGCAGAAAGCGGTCGCAAGGCTCAGGGCGACCTTGGCTTTTCTGGTGAATGCCTTCGCCGCGACTGTGTACAACACACCTACGATATGTATGAGCCCCCAGGTGGCCAACACTTCTCTAGAGACAAGAGGCCGTATCGGTGACGTTTGTGAGTCTCTGTTGTGTCCACTGCGCGCGAGTTCGCCGCTCGCCACCTCTGTCTGTAGCCATCCTTATACATGTGAGTTCTCTGATGACCATCTCTTCATGGCGCCGTAGCTTTGACGAGGTGGCACCCGCTGCGCGCCGGGGCCAACGCCGCAGGCCACCAGACGAGAGTGGCGCACGTGCATTTCCAGCAGCAGCGCTGCACTCGGGGATGCGGTCCGGGGGCCCCCTCGCCGAGGGCTCGCGGGGCTTCGGCCCCTCCTGGTCCGGGGACGTTGGCTCTCACCGATCCACATGGGCACTCGGGCACGGAACGGGGGAGGAGGCGGCGCACGGCTTCGGCGCCCACGTCCGCCGCGCCCCGCGCATGTGGCGGCGCGCCCTTTTTGCGTGAGAAAAGGGGCCGAGGCCCGAGAGGCGCGGAGGGGGTGGGGGCGCCTGCCGGGCCGGGAGGGACCGGGGGGGGACGCCGACGGACCACCTCACTGATCCTGGGGGGGCCCGTCGTGGACCCAGTGCCAGTTTCTATACCCTCTTGGTTTGGCCAAGGAGGCGTAGAGACTGGTCACGGGCTCAGGGTGGGCCCAGCCTGGCCAGGATCTGTGAGGTGGTCATTTGACGTCTCCCGAGAGGGAGGCGAAGGAGCCGTTTCGGACCTGTGGGCGCCGGGCGGAGATCTCAGTCGAGCTCCACCATCCCCGTCATGCCGCGGTCAGTTTTTTGGGGGAGAGCCTCGATATCTCGGCCGGATGGGGGTTCCCCCGTTCGCCTCTACGCTTTGCGAACACCCACAGCATCGAGAATGTACCCCCGCGCGGGTGTACTTCTCAGCCGAGCGCAACAGTCGGGGGCGTCCAAGAGGGGGATGCTGACTTGGGGGGGAGATATCATGGCGGGGGCCATGATGTTTCCCAGATTTCATGCCCCTTCTTCCCCATATCCTAAGATGGGGTTCTTGTTATTACTTGGACGCCTCCTACTCCTCCTTCTCCTCCCTCCTCCTCTTTCCTCCTCCCCTCCTGTCGGACTTACTCATACTCAGACTTGCTCATACTCAGACTTACTCATACACAGACTCACTCACACTCAGACAACACACAGCAGATTGTGAGGATGTCTCAGGCGGGGCGCTGGTTTCAGCACCCCTAAGGGGAGCCGCCAGGGGTGGTTGCACGGGCTCGTTGGCGGCCATTTTGTGGGGATGTCTCAGGCGGTTTGCTTGTTTCTGGGCCCAACATCCTTCGCTTGGAGAGCAGATTGTGAGGATGTCTCAGGCGGGGCGCTGGTTTCAGCACCCCTAAGGGGAGCCGCCAGGGGTGGTTGCACGGGCTCGTTCGCGGCCATTTTGTGGGGATGTCTCCGGCGGTTTGCTTGTTTCTGGGCCCAACATCCTTCGCTTGGAGAGCAGATTGTGAGGATGTCTCAGGCGGGGCGCTGGTTTCAGCACCCCTAAGGGGAGCCGCCAGGGGTGTTTGCACGGGCTCGTTCGCGGCCATTTTGTGGGGATGTCTCAGGCGGTTTGCTTGTTTCTGGGCCCAACATCCTTCGCTTGGAGAGCAGATTGGAGGATGTCTCAGCGGGCGCTCATTTCAGCACCCCTAAGGGGAGCCGCCAGGGGTGGTTGCACGGGCTCGTTCGCGGCCATTTTGTGTGGATGTCTCAGGCGGTTTGCCTGTTTCTGTGCCCAACATCCTTCGCTTTCGGAGCAGATTTGGAGGATGTCTCGAGCGAGGCGCTCATTTCAGCACCCCTAAGGGGAGCCGCCAGGGGTGGTTGCACGGGCTCGTTCGCGGCCATTTGTGGGGATGTCTCAGGCGGTTTGCTTGTTTCTGGGCCCAACATCCTTCGCTTGGAGAGCAGATTTGGAGGATGTCTCGAGCGAGGCGCTCATTTCAGCACCCCTAAGGGGAGCCGCCAGGGGTGGTTGCACGGGCTCGTTCGCGGCCATTTTGTGGGGATGTCTCAGGCGGTTTGCATGTTTCTGGGCCCAACATCCTTCGCTTGGAGAGCAGATTGTGAGGATGTCTCAGGCGGGGCGCTGGTTTCAGCACCCCTAAGGGGAGCCGCCAGGGGTGGTTGCACTGGCTCGTTCGCGGCCATTTTGGGGTCGGAATAACGAAGTTATTGCTTGGCACAAATCCGCCCGCGCTGTGAACGACCCCGCGGCTGGCCGCGGGGGCGCCCTCGCTCGGCTGGTCGGCCGCGCGCTGGTCGACCCTCTTCCGCCTCCCGCTCGCGTCGTGTGGTGCAGTGCCGTGCCGTGCTTCCTCCGCCTGGCACTGGGGCGGGATATAAATACCGTGCCGTGTGTCGGGTTTCGGCCCTCCGCCCTCTGGGGGCTTCGCTCGGCCCATAGTGGCTTCCTTGCGGCCCATAGTGGCTTCGTTGCGGCCCATAGCGGCCTGCTGCGTTCACGTGCCCAATGGGGCCCTCTCTTCTGGTCCATAGTGACCACGAGCTGTCGTTGGCACGCTCTCATTCGTCACCATGGCGCGCTGGCATGCAAGCGAGCGGGCTTCAGCTGGCGTGGTTCTCGCTCGTGCCCCGTGGCGCTGTGATTGCGATGGCGATGCTTGCCTTCTTGCAGTCTGACCCTGTTGTGGGCGCGAAGTGGACTGATATCCAGTTCAAGGGCGCCATTGATTGCCTGGCAGCCAATGGGCTGACGATGCCAGAAGAATTGGCCAATCTTCAATTCGGCGATTTGAAGGATGCCGATGGCGCGACGGCGCTGACGAAGGGCGTCCTGCGGCGCGCTCTGGATCGCGCGACGGTGGCGGCAGCCAAGGCGTGTGCGCCGGGTGCCGCGGGGCCTGCGCCGGCTTCGGCGGGTCGTTTCGGTTCGGTTGCTGCAGAATCCTGGGCTCCCGCCGAAGGGAGAGCATGTCGACATCGGCGCTGGCCTGGCCCAGATCAGCTTGAGGGACCTTCCGGAGTCCCTGTGGCCGAGGCTGCCGCGCGGCTTCGCCCCGGCGCGCTGGCGCGTTTCCAACGTTCGCTCAGGTCAGCGAAGACCGATGCGCTGGCCACCGAGGTGCAGCGCGCGAAATCCAGGGGAATCGCGCGCCCGTTCATTTATACTGAGCTCGCGAAGTTCCAGCAGCTTTGCGCGCGCGGCGCGGGCGGCTCTCCCGACGATGACGAGCCCGAGTCGAAAGAGGCGGCCGCGTTGGCCAGAGCGTTCGGACGGGGAACCGCGGCGGAGAGCCAGCCGCTTCTGGCGTGGACGCCATGGCACCAAGCTTACGACGCGTGGAGCGTGGCGGCCGCGGTCACTGATCAGATTTCGTACACGAGCGCCATGGCTCACAAACACGATGTTCTCCAGGCGAGTCGACATTGGCGCCCGTCCGCTGGTCGCCGAAGTGGGCGCGCTTGCCCAGGTTGCACTGGATGCCCCCCTGCAGGGACGGAAGGCCCAGGTTGCCTTGGTCTACGACCGCCTTGTGCGGAGGACGTGGGCCGAGCGTGCCGCCGCCGTCGCGGCAGGCTTCCAGGCCGCAGCTCCGCGCCATGCTTCGGCGCGTTATTCTCGGGCGCGCGTCGGCGCGCAGGTGAACGTTGCGGCGCTGTCGCTTGACGTCGGGCTGCTCCGCGCGGCGGAAGCGGAATATGATCGGGCTCTTAAGGCCGCGTCGCCGAATCCCTTGTTCGCGTTGCGCCACCGCTGTCGCGCAGGTTGCCGCGCCGGCCGGCAAGGGTGCAGGGAAAAGCGCCGCGGCAGCGCGCGGGCAGAGTGCGAGCGCCGCGAGCGCCGCGGGCGCCGTGGGAGCCGCGGGGGGCGCCGCCGTCACTCCTGGAAGAACGACCGCGATTCCAGAGCCGACGGGTGGCAGTCCCGATCCTATCGCGGGGATTACAACAAGCGCTCCTGGGATTCGCGAACGGTGTATTCTCCTCAGAAGAAGCCGCGCGCCTGACGCCCGCCGGAGGCACGCGCAGCCCGCGGCGCGCGGCGATGTGCGGGACGCGCGCCGATGAGGACGTGCATCGCGCGCCACGTTGGCAATTGAATAACAACGAATGGGCGCCAACCTCAGCCACCGTCCCGTGGGACCCGCAGGCGCGCGCGCGCGCGCTGGCAGGAGGGCGCCGCGTTGTTGCCGCGTCGTCCAGGGCTTGGGTGCCAGTCAACACTCGCGGTCCGCTCGCGACGCGAGGGCCGCCCGCCCGCTGGGCCAGGAGGCGCGCGAACGCCCCCGGCAGGCTCGAGCGCACGCGCTCGCAAAGCGCAGGATGCGATGGGGCCCAGTATCGCTGCCACATGGGATTATCAGGCGCTGCGCGTTGTGGCGCGCGACGCTCGCGGGCTCGCGCGCCCGGCAGAATGCTGCCTCAAGTTGCAATGCACGCGGTTGCGCGCTGGCCACTGCCGGCTGCTGTCACCTGCCGTCGCCTGCGTCTGCTGAGGAAGCGCCTAAGCTCGCCTTACTTGAAGAGGTCCTCTCCCGTTCTCACTCCTTCGAGGACAAAGAGGCCTTTGAAAAGGCCGTGGTGGTGCCCGGCGATGTTTTGGCGGCGATCGATTGTATTGCTGCGCGCTCGGAGCGGCAGGTGTGCCGTGAGCGGCGAGCGACTCTCGAGCGAATTCGGGCCAGGGACGCCGAGCTACGCGCCTCTGGAGCGACGGCGGCCTGGTTCGCGGGCTGCGATGCCCATGTGCGCACAATCGCAGTGTCGATCAACGGCCCTCTTCTCGTCGAACTGCTCGACGAAATCGGGTACGAGGACGCGGCCTGCGTGGAAGTCTTTCGGCGCGGCGCGCCTCTCGTGGGCCCTCTCCCGTGCACGGGGAACGGGCGTCCGGAATCATTCCCTGTACCGCTCAGCCTGCCGGACTTGGCCGCGGGCGCGGAGCGAGGCAACGCCGCGCTGCTCGGCACGCTCAAGGAGTCTAGCGACTCCGCCGTGATTCTCACCAAAACTATCGCCGAAGCGGAGCTCGGCCGAATGAGCAATCCCGCGCCGCTCAGCGCGGTCGAGCTCGACGGTGCGGTTTTGTCGCCGCGGTTCGGCGTCCGGCAGTCGAGAGAGGACGGGTCCGAGAAGCTGCGGCTCGTAGATGATATGTCGCGCTCTCGTATCAACGCGGCGTCGCAGCCGACGGAGCGTCTCGGCCAAGAAGCCATCGACGCTCTGTTTGGCACTTGCAAGGCATTTGTGACGCGCGTGGGCGAAGCGCCCGGGCTCTGGAAGGCGGACATAGACGCCGCGTTCCGGCGCGTGCCGCTGTTGCCGGAACATCGCGCCCTCGCATGGGTCGCGTTCCTCGTGGCACATGCGTCTACGTGGCTCAGCACTTCGCCGCCCCATTCGGAGCGACTTCCTCCGTTCACAGCTGGGAGCGCATCGGCGCGATGCTGACAGCGCTGGGCCGCAGGCTCATTTTCGTTCCCGTCCTCAGATATGTGGACGACTTCTTCTGCCCCGAACGTAAGAAAGGGCTGCGCGACGCAATGCGACAGTTCGCCGAACTGTAAGAATCATTCTGGGCCCGAGCGCTGTGGCCGACGGTAAGCTGCTGTTCGGCAATCCGCTCGGGGTCCTGGGCTTGTCTGTGGCGATTGACGAGCGTGGCCTCGTGTGCTGGCCGCTGCCGGAGAAGCGCGCCCGGAGGCGCGCCGAGATCGCTGCTGCTCTTCAAGAGGGCGCGCTCGAGCGCGGGCGCGCGTCCAAGTTGGCAGGCCGCTTCTGTTGGGCTGCCTCCCACACCTTCGGGCGGTTCGGGCGCGCGCTGCTCCCGCCGTTGATTGAGCACGCAAGGGCGCGCCATCCTAGTATCCCGGCGCACCTGCGAGTCTGCCTGCAATGGTGGCACGAAGCGCTCGCCAGAAATTTCACCACGACGCGGGAGTGGCAGGCGCCAGACACCAGGTCTGACCAATTGCTCTCCGACGCGCGGGGGAATCCAGCTAGAGTGGCCGCGGTTCTTTTCATTGACGGGCGCATTGTCTTCACCGATGTCGCCCCGCCTGAGCCTCTGCTTCGGCTCTTCAGGGAAAGGCGCGACAATCAAAACGGCGGTCTGGAGGTGCTCAGCATCGCGCTGGGCCTGGCCACCTTTGAGCCGCTCCTGTCGGGCCGATGCGTGAACATCTTTTCGGATAATTCAGGCAGCGAGTGGGCCGTCCGGTCCGGTGCGGCGAAGCAGTTTGACCACAATAGCCTGGTCCACTCAATCTGGCGCATGGCGCTGGATGCGAATTGCAATCTGCACGTTCAGCGTGTGGCGTCGGTGGACAACATCGCCGACCTGCCGTCGCGCGAGTCATATTCCCTGCTGTATCGCTTGGGGGCGGAGAGGATTCCTCCGGTGCTGGACGATGCCTGGTTCGATCCGAGCGCGTGGCTTCCTCATCGCCGGCCATGACCGGCTCGGGCGCTGGGCGTGCGTGCAATGGTTCTGGCCTTCACTCATCGGTCAGGGTGCGCCCGCCAGGTCGGGCAGGGGTTGGCGTCCTCCCTCGCGCACGTCGCGGTCGCGCTTCGCCTGTGGGCGCGCGAGGGCATCTCTGGTTTGTCGGCGCACCTGGAGTATGTCATCGGTGCTCGCGCGATGGCGCTGGCTGGATTGCTCGCTCAGCTTCGCGCGGTTTGCCCTGAGGCACGCCCTCTTCCTGTGTTCGCCGCTGCCGAGCTGCTTGCCGATAACGGCGCCGACGCCGTGAGCGATTTGGTTGGCGTCACCCTGGCAGACTTCAGGGGCGCCGCGGCATTAACTTGCGACGCCCGCGAGGTGGTCCGCGCGGCTATCGCGGCAGCCCAGCGCGGCGGCGCGCCAGCCGCGCTGGGCAGGGGCAGCGCGGGCGCTTCTCCTGCGCCCGCCCCGTCGCCCGGGAGTGCCCCCAGGTCTGCTTGCGCGTTCCGCGTTCGTCGCGGGCCCCCCCCTTGTCGGCCGTCGCAGGACCGACATCGCGACGCGGTCGCCCTCGAGCGAATCCGTCTCGTCATCCTCCACGGTGCGCGCGCGAATTTGCGGCATGTCGCTCGCAGCGCTAAACGCGGGCGCCAGGACAGCGTCAGGGCGCATGCAGCTCCCCCGGAGGACCCCGTGTCCGCGGTCCGGTGGGCGCTCTCAGTCGCTGGGCGCGAGGGTCGGCGTGACATGCGCGGGCCACGGGCCGAAGCTGCTCGGGCCAGAGCCCTCATCACCTCCTCGGCGGCCGGTAAAGCGTGGGCGCGCAGGGCCCGGGTGAGCGCTCTCCTGGGCGCATTCCCGCGCTCATTGCCCGCGCTCAGCAGCGGGTTCGAGTGCTGGGTTACATTCGCAAGGGGCGTCTTAAAGCGACGGGGGAAGGAACTGCCGCCCACCCTGGAGGGGCAGCTTCTGTGGTCCACGACCTTCAGGTGCGCCGGGACCTTCAGCAATTATGTGACTTACGTGAAGAAGGCGTGCCTCGTGGCATGCCGGCGCGCGCCCGCCTCTCATCTTCCGGCAACGCGCGCGTCCGCCCGCGGCGGCTGTTGGCGCGCAAGGCCCGTGGAAGTCTTCAGGCACCCGGCGGTTCGCGCCGCTAAGAACGCCATCGAGAAGCGTTCGGGCTGGCAGGCGAAGGCGCGCATGGCCCTTCAGGGCCGCGACGTCGCCCGTCTGGTGTCGCACCTGCGCGTCAGTGACGAGGGTCGCCGTTTCGCCATGTTGTGCCTGGCGGCCTACGCATTCCTCCTGCGGCTACCCTCGGAGGCCCTGCCCGCGGTGCGGGTTGAAGATGGCGCGGCCGCAGCTGGCGTGGCCTCCGCGTTCGTCGTCGGCGATCAAAAGATCGAGCTGCACCTCTCCAGGAGAAAGAACCGCGAGAGCCGCTCGGTGATGGCACGGCAGTGCTGGTGCGACGAGTGCGCGGTCACCTGTCCCGTACACGTTCTTGGGGCCTGGCTAGTTGGCGAGCCAGCTCATCAGCCCATCTGGGCTGCGTGGTCCCCAGGCGCGGCACGTGCTCGGCAGCGCCGCGCGCTGGGCGAAATGGGGCGCCACGACGCGGAATCATTCGGCACTCACGCGTTCAGGCGCGGGCACGCGCAGGACATCGCTGCCAGGGGCGGACAGGTCACCGACCTTCTTCGCGCGGGCGGCTGGCATCAGCCCGCGTGGATGAAATACCTTAACGTTTCCCGGCTCGAGCGGCAGTCGGTCGCGGAAGCCCATTTGGCAGAGTCGTCCAGCGACGATGGCGATGGCTGAGAACCCCGCGCAGTCTGGTGGTCGTGTCTGCACGGCACACACGTGGGCGCACCCCCGGCACGCGGGGGCAGTGGGTGGCAGCGCCGGGCGTGGCCCGCGGGAGCGCCGTTGCAGTGGGTGGTGCTCCCCCACGGGCCCGACCGGCGTCTGCCCGCTTGGCCTCGGTGAGGCCGCGCGCTGCGGGGCAGATGGGTCGGGTCCGCACCCTCCGCTCCTGGGGGAGGCTTCCTCCTCCCCCCCCCCAGGGCCGTGCGAGGCGAGTGCAAGCGCCAGGATTTGTGGGGTCGGAATAACGAAGTTATTGCTTGGCACAATTCCGCCCGCGCTGTGAACGACCCCGCGGCTGGCCGCGGGGGCGCCCTCGCTCGGCTGGTCGGCCGCGCGCTGGTCGACCCTCTTCCGCCTCCCGCTCGCGTCGTGTGGTGCAGTGCCGTGCCGTGCTTCCTCCGCCTGGCACTGGGGCGGGATTTAAATACCGTGCCGTGTGTCGGGTTTCGGCCCTCCGCCCTCTGGGGGCTTCGCTCGGCCCATAGTGGCTTCCTTGCGGCCCATAGTGGCTTCGTTGCGGCCCATAGCGGCCCGCTGCGTTCACGTGCCCAATGGGGCCCTCTCTTCTGGTCCATAGTGACCACGTGCTGTCGTTGGCCCGCCCTACCCGCCCTGGGGGTGTGGGGGGGGGGTGGTGCTCCCCCACGGGCCCGACCGGCGTCTGCCCGCTTGGCCTCGGAGAGGCCGCGCGCTGCGGGGCAGATGGGTCGGGTCCGCACCCTCCGCTCCTGGGGGAGGCTTCCTCCTCCCCCCCCCCCAGGGCCGTGCGAGGCGAGTGCAAGCGCCAGGATTTTGTGATCGTGGATTTGTCCTCCTCCTCCTCATCCTCCCTCTCCCTCCCTCCTCTCTCCTCCTCATCATCATCAACCCCCTCCTCCTCCTCCTCCTCCTCCTCCTCCTCCTCCTCCTCCTCCTCCTCCTCCTCCTCCTCCCCCTCGCCCCTCCCGCCCCACCTCCCTCACTCCCTCCCTCCCCCCCTCCTCCCTCCCTCCCTCCCTCCGCCCCTCGTCTCCCTCCTCCTCCACCTCCTCCTCCTCCTCCTCCTCCTCCTCCTCCTCGCACCTCCCCCTCCCCCTCCTCTCCGCTCCTCTCCTCCTCCTCCTCCTCCTCCCCTCCTCTTCTCCTCCCCATCCTCCTCTCCTCCTCCTCCTCCTCCTCCGCCTCCTCCCCCTTCCCCCTCCTCCTCCTCCTCTCCTCCTCCTCCCTCCTCCTCCTCCTCCTCCTCCTCCTCATCATCATCATCATCATCACCACCACCACCACCATCACCAAATCATCATCATCATCATCATCATCATCATCATCATCATCATCATCATCATCATCATCATCATCATCATCATCATCATCATCATCATCATCATCATCATCATCATCATCACCATCATCATAATCATCATCATCATCGTCATCGTCATCATCATCATCATCATCACCATCATCATCGTCATCATCATCATCAGCATCATTTTCATCATCATCATCACAACCACCACCATCACCTCAACCACCATCACCACCACCACCATCATCACCATCAGCAACAGCATCATCATCATAATCATCATCATCATCATCAAAATCATCATCATCGCCATCATCATCATCAGCATCAGCATCAGCATCGTCATCGTCATCGTCATCGTCATCATCGTCATCATCGTCATCGTCATCGTCATCGTCTCGATCGTGATCCCTTAGCATGGCGTAGATCCTCGGATCCATCCCTTAGCATGGCGAGATCCCTTTGCAATCTTTCCGAAAGAACGGGCCGTTCCTCCGCGGTCTACATTGTCTTGACAGCCGTCTTTGGTTCAGGACGTGCCTCCCACATTGCAATCTTTCCGACGGAACCGGCCGTTCCTCCGCGGTCTACATTGCAATGGCCCTCCCCTGGCCGCGAGGCCGGTCCGCAGCCTCGGCTTCTCGCGGTGCTTCTCAGCCTGCGGAGGAAGACCGACACACGCCTGCGGCCGCGCCTGCTCGCGGTGCCCCTCAGCCTGCGTCTTTCACGGTCGCCTCTTTTAACTTCGGGTTCGAGCAGAGCATGATGATCGGGAAGAACTTCAAGACTCACTGCTTCAACTTCGGGCGGATTTGCGCCAAGATAGTCGAGGAAGTCGATGCTGACCTTTTCTTTGGGTGCGAGGTCGGTGCGTTTCGTCAAGGCCTGAGCCGAGCAGCCATCAACGTGAAAGACATCCTGACCAAGCCGTTCGGCGACAGCATTGGCTTCTGCGAGGTCGCCAACTACTTGAGCCTATGGGGCTTCGGCGGTGCTTCTCAGCCTGCTGACGTGCCCCTGCGCGAGGACACATACATCTACCACGTCCCCATCGGGCGACAAGTGGACGCAGAGATCTCACGGCTCGATGCGCAGACAAGAGGCCATGACAAAGTTCACGTGGTCGTCGGAAACATGCACATCGTTTGCGGAAACAACCCTCCCAGCATTCACACGCGACAGCGAGCAGTTCGGCTGCTCCGACTCCACTTGGACGGGATCGCCGTGCTTCTCAGTACTGGGGAGCTGGGCACGCCGGTCGTGCGCCTCGCAGTCGGCGACAACAACTTGACCTCGCAGGAGGCGCGTGAAGCTTTCCAACGCCACACTGACGACGAGGCGTTATGGGAAGTCTTCGCCCCCCCGGCGGACCGCAAAGGCGACAACGTGGCAGTCTGCGGAGCAGTCGCGCGTTTCCAGCCCATCGCTGTTGGCGCCTCGTGCATGGGCCGCGGCATGCGAAACGACGCACGCGATGCTGTTGCGGTCGTGCTCACCGCCCCCGGTGCTTCTCAGCCTGGGGAGACAAAGGGGCGGAAGAGTGTCTTCGGAGACTTGCCTGACGCCGACGCCGACTCAGAGACCGAGGCGGATGCCTCCTCGGTGCACTGGTCCTGGTCCCCGAGCCCCGCACCTGTGCTTGCGCCGCTTTCGCCGACGTCGCCGGCCGACGCCGCAGCCTGCGACGAGCCCGAGGATGAAGTTAGTCGGCGCGCGCAGGAGTTGCACGAGGAGTTGAGGGAGCATTGGGACCAGAGGTATGACGCGGACTACGACCCGAAACTCTTCCACCACTTCAGCCTCTTGCTGTTCAAGAAGAGGACGTCCACGCAGCCTGCGGACAAAGATCCAGCTGGCGCTCCTCAGCCTGGCTCGGACTGTGACACCGCCTTCGCGTCGCAGGCGGAGACTGCCCGAGCCATTGCGTCTGTCCTTAAGGTTCGCCATGAGTTTCTGCGGAGCAAAAACATCGCCGACTTGCGGCGCGTCCTCACCGACGCTGAGCGCGGGGAACTCGTAAGACGTGCTCGCGCAGAGCACGAGCAGTCCGAACACCAGCTGGCGCTACAGGAACGAGATGGCGAGAAGGGGAAAGCGAAAGGCAAGACTCCACCACAAGGTTCTCGCGGAGCTTCTCAGCCTGCGGGAAAAGGCGAGAAGGGGAAGGCGAAAGGCGAGACTCCACCACAAGGTTCTCGCGGAGCTTCTCAGCCTGCGGGAAAAGGTTCTCGCGGAGCTTCTCAGCCTGCGGGAAAAGGTGGCCAGCCCCAAGGGGCAGGCCAAGGGGGTCTCGCTAAGTTCCTCAGAGAGCAGAAGCGAAAGCGGTGGTGCCGGCATCTGCAACGTGTGTGCGGCACAAAACAGATCTGGGAGGTGCTGGCTTTCTCCGGCCGCTTCGACGTTGACATGCTCACCCAAGCCTTGCACGCCGAGCCCAGTGGGCCACCTGCGCACGACGAAGTCATGAAGGAAGAGCGCCGCCGCCTCCACCACGACAAGGCTGAAGCGATCTCGCGCTACAACGAGGGTGAGCGGCTCGCCCGCTATCGGAAAGAGCTCATCCGTGGCGGTGCTACTCAGCCTGCCGACCAGGGCCAGGAGGTTCCCACTCTCACGCGCAAGCAGTTGGACGTGCTTCGGAAGTGGGACAGCGGCGAGTTGCGAGTCAACCGGAACCAGGCGATTGTGGCGCTAGGACACGACCGCCTCCGTACTGCGGGAGGGGATTACCTGGACATCGGCGGCAGCACGGGCGGTGGGTCTCGGCGCATCATCGACTCTTGGCAGCCGCCGGATTGGCGCGACTTCCTGCAAGACGAGCGGGAGAGGTAAGGTTTCCAAGCCCGTGTGCCCGCGGTGCTTCTCAGCCTGCGGTCTTCTGATACTACTCGCAGCAGTAGTAGGACTGCGCGGCCGCGGTGCTTCTCAGCCTGCGAGTTTCTGCGGTGCTTCTCAGCCTGCAGGTTTCGCAGGCTCTCCGCTTCGCACGCCGCTCCTCAGTTCCAAGACGTCTGCCAAAGTGTTAGCACAGCTCAGCCCGCCGCTTTTGCAGGCTGGCCGTTTCCAAGACCTCTGCCAAGACGTAGTTGGAGGCCCGAGAAAGATATGCAAAACACATCGAAGGAGCGCGGTCATCATCTCGTCATCGCAGTCAATCATCACATCATCACCAATGGATTCGCCCAGCACACCAGTAGAGACTCAGGTCTTACGAGTCCCTGCACATAATACTATGTACACAATGTAGTCCTGCGAGTCCTACTGTCCTGCGAGTCTGTGATACAACTGTGTAGTACCAAGCTCTGTGCGTTGATAGCAGTGCGTGCGTTGATAGCAGTGTCTTGTTTGACCATGCATCCATTCAAGCTCCGTGCGTTGATAGCAGTGTCTCGTTTGGACGTGCACCCATTCAAGCTCCGTGCGTTGATGCCAGTGTCTCGTTTGGACATGCATCCATTCGAGCTCCGTGCGTTGATAGCAGTGTTTCGTTTGGAGGTGCATCCTCTCGAGCTCTGTGCGTTGATAGCAGTGTCTCGTTTGGACATGCATCCATTCAAGCTCTGTGCGTTGATAGCAGTGTCTCGTTTGGACATACATCCATTCAAGCTCCGTGCGTTGACAGCAGTGTCTCGGTTGGACATACATCCATTTAAGCTTCTTGCGATGATAGCAGTGTCTTGTTTGACCATGCATCCATTCAAGCTCCGTGCGTTGACAGCGGTGTCTCGTTTGGACGTACACCCATTCAAGCACCGTGCGTTGATGCCAGTGTCTCCTTTGGACATGCATCCATTCGAGCTCCGTGCGATGATAGCAGCGTCTCGTCTGGGCATGCATCCATTCAAGCTCCGCGCGTTGATAGCAGTGTCTCGTTTGGACATGCACCCATTCAAGCTCCGTGCGTTGATAGCAGTGTCTCGTTTGGACATACATCCATTCGAGCTCCGTGCGTTGATGGCAGTGTCTCGTACCAGGACCTTCCTGCTATGCTTTCAGAAATGCTGTACTTCAGCTATGCCTTCGCTCAGGCCACCAGGGCCCTCATGCTTCCAGCTATGCTTTCAGCTTATCATCATCCACGTCATTGTCCGGGCCCCTTCATAATCATCCATTCATCATCCATTTCGTTGTCCGTGCCCCTTTATGCTCAACCCACCTTTCTGTTCTGCATATTGAATGCGCTGCTTCACCGCGCCCCGCGGTGCTTCTCAGCCTGCCTAGTCATTTACGGTTCTTTCAGCCAACTAGCGATGGTCAAGAAATTGGTCTTCAAAAAAAAAAATCTGTGACCAAAAGGTATCGACCCGCGCTGGTCCCTGGCATGGAGAAGAAAGATTTGGCCACTCCGAGGAGTGCAACTATTCATTCGCTTCGCTCATTCCGCCGGCCCATGTTGTAGCATCGCTGGCGCTTGCTTCCGCGCTCGGGCGCGGGCGTCTGAACGGCCTCCTCGGGCCGCTTCGGGGTTCTGAGGAGCTCCTTCGGAGCCTCCTGAGGGGTTCTGACGGGCCTCTGAGGGCCCTTCTGGGGAAACCTCTTCGGGCCTCCTGAGCCTCTGGGAAATCTTTTCGCCTTTCTTGGGAGTCCCTGGCGGGCCTCGTGGCCGCGCCCAGAGGGAAAACCATCGTGGACCAACGCGCCTCAGCTCCATTTCGGCCAGCGAACTTCAGGTCGCCGCCGTGCTGCGAGGAGAACGGCAAGGCGCTCCGGGTGCAGACGTGGTGGCGAAGTTACGCTTCAGATGAATGTCATATCTTCACTGTTAGTTGGTGCAAAAACCCCAACAAGCAGATTTGAGCGCTTCTTGTACAATGATGCCCTCGTTCGCTTTCGCATTCGCAGTGCCCCTCGGCCTTCGAGTGCAGAACTGCATTTCGCATGTGGGGCATGTGCAGCTAAGCAGGCTCGGGATTGTGTATGTTCAGGCATCGCATCTCTGCATGGCAATGTGAATTTAGAGCTCTTGTCAGAATTCGTTTCAGGTATCCGATCGCCAGAAAACCCTGTATACCAACCATTTGACCCCGGGGATCAACGCAAACTGCAGGAATCCCTGGAGAAAGGTGCCGCGGTGCTTCTCAGCCTGCGGACTTCGCGCAGCACGAGTGTTTTGGTGCGTTCCCGCCACCTCATGCGCACATTGCTGCCATGACGGGCTTGGCAGCGACCGTGGATGCTGCAGCGCCATACCTAGCTCAAAACGACTTGAAAGGTTTCAGGCATTACCTCGACACTGCGGCGGTCGTGCACCGTGGCGGCCAGCACCCGGGGAAGATCTGTCGCGGCAACATTGCAGCGCAGCTTGTTGAGTTCATGCGCGTCGTTGGCAACAAGATGGCGCAACTGCTCTCCTCATGCACGCCCTCCCCGCAGACGGCCCAGCGGCGACAGGTGCTCCTCAGCCTTGTTCAAATAGTTTTCCAACTGGCAAGCAAGCGCGAATTCAAGGTCGATGGATGCGGGGCATACAAGTGCAAACGAATCCTGGAAATCACCATGCTGGCTGGGCTCAGTTCCAAACTGACAGTGCCGCGTTTGCTGCCTGGTGACCTCTTGGCTTTGTCTGGTCGGTGGCCGGTTCCACGCGGATCGCGCCTTGCCTTGCGAAAGATCATGCCCGGCATGACCACGAAACTTCGCGAACAGCAGGCTTTGAAAGCGATCTCTTTGACACTCGGCTCCGGCGGTAATGGCAAGTCGGTTCCTGTCTGCACGATATCCGCAATGTTGTGCTTCTGGAATGAGCACAAGCATAACGTGTTGCAGTGGGTGCGGGAGTGGGTGCCCAAGATGCTGTCGCGGCAGGCGGCGAGCCGCTGAAGCGTTTGCCCACTTTTGCCCGCGGTACTTCTCAGCCCGCGGTGCTTCTCAGCCCGCGGTGCTTCTCAGCCCGCGGTTGCTTTTCTAGACGCGTCTGTGCTGATGGGGCAGCACTGTCTTCTTCGCAGACACTTCGAGCTTTTCTAGACACGTCGGTGCTGATGGGGCAGCGCTGTCTTCTGTGCAGACACTTCGACTCTTCTGGGCCGTGACTCCCTGCCAGAAAAATCATACATTGATGCCAGAGTCTCGTCTTCACCCACGTCCACTGTTCCCTTCGATCATCAACACGGACATGAACAGTATAGCACAGAGCACGCACAGCACACAGCACACACACAGTGCCGCAGCACATAGCACGCACACACAGTGCCGCAGCACATCACAAGACAACATGGCACACCACACAGCATACACAGCACACCCATACACACACGCACATAACACTAATGTGCTTTCTTCGACGCCACAAGGGGGTGCGCTCCGGGCGTTGATAGCAGTGTCTTGTTTGGACATACATATTTCAAACTCTGTGCGTTCATGGCAGTGTCTCGTTTGGACACACATCCATTCAAACTCCGTGCGTTGATAGCAGTGTCTCGTTTGGACATACATCCATTCAAGCTTCGGGCGTTGATAGCAGTGTCTTGTTTGACCATATATCCATTCAAGCTCCGTGCGTTGATAGCAGTGTCTCGTTTGGACATACACCCATTCAAGCTCCGTGCGTTGATAGCAGTGTCTCGTTTGGACGTACACCCATTCGAGCTCCGTGCGTTCATAGCAGTGTCTCGTTTGGACATACATCCATTCGAGCTCCGTGCGTTGATAGCAGTGTCTTCTAACCATTGCCGTTCTGGTTGCAAAAGCCCCCTTGTGTTGCGCGTCTGCCATCGGACGCGCCACCGTGCCCTGTGCGGTCTTGCTCGCCCAGTGTCACCGTGCCCTGCACGGTGCTACACGCCCTGTGTGCATCGTGCCCTGCACGGTGCTTCTCAGCCTGTGTCACTGTGCACTCCACGGTGATCCTCAAGGTGAGCTATCATGGCTGCTGCCGCAGACCAGCCAACGTCCCCACTGGGTAGTCTCACGAAGAGCAGCGCTAAAACCCAAGACTTCCTGGTTCGAGTGTACAAGCCCAGGGAGATCAAGTACTCGTACAAGAGCAGACGCAATGGCCAGCAGGTTAATGCAAGCCGATTCACGTGCATTTTGCTCGGCACGGACTCAGAGAACTACTGCGAGGCGATCTTCAAAGGAACTACAGCAGAAGTCGAAGGTGCTCTCAAGAAGTTCCTCCCGGTCACAGCGTGGAAACTTTCCTGGGTCGGCCTGGGCAGCCAGCAGCAGGGCGCTTTTGTGCACGCGTCTGTTCGTGTCGTGGTCGACCTCGAGCGCACACTGTGCACTCCTATCCTCAGTAGCTCTCAGGAGGAAGCCACCTTGGCATCGGCGCCGGCTCCGCAGACGACAGTGGCAGACATGATGAACATCAAGTCGCAGCGCTGCTTCGACGTCATGGCTGTGGTTCATTCCGTTTCAGACACGCGCACTCCCGCGGGCCACCCTCCAGTGGCAAGTGTACACCTGGTGGGCGGCACCCAGACGACCAACTCCAGGACAGCGGAGGCTGTGGTTGCTGTCTGGGGAACAGCCAACATAGAGCTTTGTCGGACTCACAAAGGACAACCGCTGCTGTTTCTCAACGTAGCGGCCAAATTCGACGGCAAACTGGAGCTGAACCTGTCGCAGGATCGCGTGGTGGATTATGCGTGCTCTTGCCCCAGAATGATGCAACTCAACGACCTAGCGGCGAATCAAGATTTCGCGAAGGACCGGGAGCAGCTGACCACCGCCCATGCGACCACATGGGACCCAGACCACGCTTCACAGGTTCTCACCGGAGACGCGCTCCTCTCCTGCTGTGCCTGTCTGGCGATGGCGTCGGAAGACCCAACCGCAACCTTGCCACTCTTGTTGCAGGTCAATGGCATGAGACTCGAGGAGCCAGAGCCCGCCGACTCTGTGGTGGAGAGCAAAGGCGAACGCGTATTCTTCACCACTACCGCCCGCGATTTCAGTGGCTCCTGCAAAGTTGGCGTATCCCAAGCGGCAGCCTTCGTCTTGACCGGCATTGATACCATGGCGGAGTTTAAGAAGATCCACGATGAGAGAGCTATCTCCTTCCCTCCTTTCAGCAATTGCCGCATGCTACGACGCGTGCGCCATGTGGCTGCGAATGGAGAGGAGGACACGCCTGAGCGGACTTTTGTTAACACGACTGTGGTTGCGGTATCGCCGCTCCAGATATCGCACGCCCCCAATACCTCTTACAATGTCGTCTTGGAGATCCTGAAGCAGTGCCGCGAGAGCCAGGATGCTATGCTCGCGGCACACCTTTCTGAGATACGCCCCTGCCCCTTCTACGGCATGCGCGTGGAGTATCCCCTGGCGGGTGGCGGGGGTGACGCTTCTCAGCTTGCCCGGAACTGCCGCGTGGCAGTGGCTCTTGTACGCAACACGCAGAAGTCGCGGTGCGTGTCCACTGCGGGTGGCTTCGTCGTCTCTACACCAGGTGTCACGGACGCCTCTGGCGATGAGAGTTCACACGCGGTGACGATTCACGGCTATTGCTCCGTAGACAACTTGCTCTCGTTCAAAATGGACCCGCCCAACAGAGCGAAGCACAGAGTCTGCCTGTTGCTCATTACAGGCTGTTCAAAAGATGGTATCACGGTGCACAGCGTAACCCACATCGACGATTCCGCAGTGACAGAGGCGCAGTACTTCATCAAAAAATTAAGGACACTGGGGATGCGCACAGAGCTCCAGCAATCTGGCGACCACAAGCGGATGAATGAGTGGAGCAAGACGCCCGACTCCGCCAAGAAGTGCAGAATCCTCGAAGGCCACCCGTCAGGAGAAAGCTTGAAATGAGTTGCTCATGTCTTGTCAGCGATGCTTCTCAGCTTGCTGCGCATCGTGTGCCTCACGCTTCTTCGCTGCTTGCACGGCGGATTCGGATTCGCCTTGCGGGCTGCCAGCGATGTTTGCCTCAAGTATCTCGTTCCAGCCTCCGTTGACTTGCATTCGCCTGCGGTGCTTCTCAGCCCATAGTAGTTGCTGTTGTGGACGCTTGTGCAAGATTGCTCCCTGCGTCCTGCAGTACTTCTCACCCTGCCATTGCTCTGGAGAGTACCTGCACAGAGTTTCTGTTTGCGCTCAAAACTACCGCGCAACAGTGGGTGCGAGGATGCGTGCCCAAGCTGCTGCTGCGGCTGCCAGCGAGCCCCTGCGGCGGCTGCCCTCACCGCGACGACTGCTTGAATTTAGCCTGCCGTGCTTCTCAGCCCGCAGTTCCTTTTCTAGACGCGGCGGTGCTGCGGCGGCCGGAAGTGTCTCGTTTGCAGACAACTCCAGTATTGATAGCAATGTCTCGCTCCAAACTAAAAACATTGATGGAAGTGTGTCGTTTGCATTTGAATCCGGTGATAGCAGTGTCTCGTTTGCGGACAACTCATTGTATACTAAAATTATTGATAGCACTGGCTCAAGTGTCCCTCCGTGGCTCGTTCCGATTTGTGCCGCGGCGGCGTCTGGGTGCGTATGCCGGGAGTCACGCCCGCCTCAGGCGGAGCTGTCCGTGGCAGTGGCGGCAACCGTTTGCAAGCTGCATTGGCCGGTGGTGATGGTGGTGCTTCTCAGCCCGCCACGCAGGAACTCGTTAATGCGATTCTGCAGCTAGGCCACTTGCCTACCCAATCGAGCCGCTCGAGCGCCGAGGAGAAGCGGCTTGCCGCGGGCCTCATCAGAGCACGGAAAGCAGGGACGCTGAGCAGGCAGCAGGAAGCGCAGCTCCGCGCGCTGCAGCCTGCCACGAGGCCTCACCCCGAACACTCTGGTGCCAGCGCCGGCGCCAGCAGACAAGCGCAAGCCAGCACCAGCGCGGTCAGAGTGGATGCAGGCGGCGGTGCTTCTCAGACTGCTGCGAAAGGCAGCGGTGCTTCTCCGCCTGCTGTGGCAGCGGGAGCAGGAGCTCTCGCCCAGCAGAAGGCGCAGCAGAATGCAGACCTCAAGCGGAGACAGAAGACCGAGGAGATCATGCAGCAGGTGCGGGACCTCGGCCGCTACCCGAAGGAGAATGCCGGGCGTGGCCTCGCAGAGCGGCAGATGGCCGAGAAAATTCGGAGAGCACGAAAGGCCAAAGAGTTCTCCCCGGAGCAGGAAGCAGAGCTCCGGGCCCTCCAGCTGGCGGACACGAAGACCGAGGAGCTCATGCAGCAGGTGCGAGACCTCGGCCGCTATCCGAAGGAGTCCGCCGGGCGTGACGTCGCAGAGCGGCAGCTGGGCTGGCAAGTCCGGAAAGCACGGAAGGCCAACCAGCTCTCCCCGGAGCCGGAGGCCGAGCTCCTGGCCTTCCAGCAGGCGGACACGAAGCCCGACGAGCTCCTGCAGCAGACGAAGACCGAGGAGCTCATGCAGCAGGTGCGAGACCTCGGCCGCTATCCGAAGGAGTCCGCCGGGCGTGACGTCGCAGAAGGCAGCTGGGCTGGCAAGTCCGGAGAGCACGGAAGGCCAACCAGTTCTCCCCGGAGCAGGAGGCCGAGCTCCTGGCCTTCCTGCAGGCGGACACGAAGCCCGACGAGCTCCTGCAGCAGACGAAGATCGAGGAGCTCATGCAGCAGGTGCGAGACCTCGGACGCTATCCGAAGGAGTCCGCCGGGCGTGACGTCGCAGAGCGGCAGCTGGGCTGGCAAGTCCGGAAAGCACGGAAGGCCAACCAGTTCTCCCCAGAGCAGGAGGCCGAGCTCCTGGCTCTCCAGCAGGCGGACACGAATCCCGACGAGCTCCTGCAGCAGACGAAGATCGAGGAGCTCATGCAGCAGGTGCGAGACCTCGGCCGCTATCCGAAGGAGTCCGCCGGGCGTAGCTTCGCAGAGCGGCAGCTGGGCTGGCAAGTCCGGAAAACACAGAGGGCCAAACAGTTCTCCCCGGAGCAGCAGGCCGAGCTCCTGGCCTTCCAGCAGAAGGAGAGTGAAGCCACAAAAACGGCTCGCGTCGCGGAGGCGGAAGACCTTCCAAACCCCATGGAAGGGTTCGCTGAGGAAGCGCAGAACAGGATCGACCAGGACCTGCTCATGCTCGAAGAGTGGCATCCGGACCAAGGCAATCCTGCGGCGCCTGGCCACCTACAAAGAGCTTGTGTCCAGCCGCGGTGCTACTCAGCCTGCGCAGCACAAGGAATTCGCGCAACGGTGCGCGGAGCGAGTGCGCAGGCCGTCGGCCGCTCCCGCGGGGAAGAGCTGCTACGTTCCCGGCGGCGAGGTGGAGGGGGACCAGCTGCGCGTCTTCTCCGACCGCCCCGTCATGACGGGCCCGCTCGCGTGCCAGCTTTGCGACTGCGACTACTTAACAGAGGAGGACTGCGCGGCACAAGCAGCACAACCACGCGGGCGAGGCTGAATACCGCAAACGGGTGCTGTTCCTGATGGCGGAGGCCGGCTGCAGGCCGATAGCTGGGCAGGAAAAGAGGATCATGGTGCAACATTTTGCTCACTTCCAGCAGTTCTGTCACCCGGGCAGCAAGTGCAACCGCTTCTCGGGCAACGAACCAGTGCCCCGATGCGAAGCAGCCTGCGTAGTCTGTGCGCAGAAAGATTACCTCGAGCACCGCCACAAACTGAGCCTCTTTGGCGCAGTGCCGGAGGAGCATGTACCCGAGCACGCCGCGGACCCTGCAAGCGACCAGGACGACCTGTCTGAGGGCGAGACCAATGCCCGACCCGCGCGGACCCTGGTGAAGCACCGCGGGGTGTACTACTTGCAGTCCCCAGAGATCGTGCAGAAGCTCTGGACGTGGACAGGTACAGGCAGCGGTGGCCTTTGATCCCGTACGAACAGCTGCACGCCTCCAGCGTTCAGCACCCGGAGCACCCAGAGTGGCGGTGGTTGCTGCACTCCCGTCGAGTCCCTGTGGTTGCACCACCAGAAGCAACGACGGGCACCTGCGGTGCTTCTCAGCCTGCTCCCGACAGGCCCGACGGAGGTTCTCAGCCTGCAGACGACGGGCCTCCGTGCGCAGGGGTGGGTGATCCCAACGCGTTGGTGTGGGTCTGTTGGGATTGCCTGAATGATTTGTGCGTCGAGAAACCGAAGATGCCGTTAAACGCACTGGTCAACGACAACTGGATCGGCCGGGAGCTCATGCTCGTCCGCAACGCTTCGAAGGCTACTAAGATGCTGGCGTCCCTTGGCCGATGCTGTTGGAAGCAAGTCCGCCTCGGCAAGGGCGCCCCGGATGTCCAGCAGAAAGGCATCTCGGGCAACACTATCCTCTTCGCCCAGCCCACGGCGCAAATCCCGACCATGGAGCTGCCCCCGGAGGAGGGCGCGCTTGTGGACTCTCTGAACATCGTTTTCTCGGGCGCCGCGCACAAACTCCACAAGGCGTACTGGGCAACAGTCAAGCGCGGCGAGTATATGCAGATCGTGAGGGAGCGCAAGCTGCAGTGCGCAACCTTTTCCGAGGTATCCGACCGGGAGGATGTTGCCCCGACACGGTTGCCGGAGGACGGCGTGCCAGACCACATCGAAGCCTGTCTGCAACCAGTGGACGGTGTGGACAAAGCCCCGGTACGTCTGTTGGGGCCAGCATCCAGGGCGCCGGAAGTGGGCAGAGACGACGAGGCGGGAGACGAGTCTGACAAGGAGACAGAGACAGACAAAGACGGAGAAGCAGCAGAACAGCCTGACATGGCCTACCTGCATGAAAATGTGGCAGAGGTCACAGTTGCAGTGGATCCAGTGCATGACATCGCTCCAGTCCGAATGATGCAAGCGCTGCAAGGCACGCTTGTGGCGCTGCAGGAGCAGGCAGCACGCATCGCCAAGAACGAGGTGACACCGACAGTGGCAGACAGCAGCGGTGCTCTTCAGCCTGTTGCCGACGAAGGCGGCAGGCATACGATGCGCAGCATGGTTCTCGATGTACAGAGTGCTGCTCGCTCGTTCGACGAGCGAGCGCAGGTGGTGCTGGAGAAAGCGCAAGCAGGAGCAGACGCGTGCAGGGCTGTGGGCCCGCACTCCTTTTCGGTGCCTACGCAGAAACCCTTGAGTTCTTTCGACAGCAGGTCCTGGCCGGCGTGCTACACAGAGTTCTGGTTCGGGGACGGCGCGCCGAACCTCGAGCGGGAGCGGCCCATGCTGTTCGAACAGGTCTTCCCCAGGAATACTACCTATGCTACCAGTGTTGATAGAGGAGTCGATCCATTGATAGCAGTGTCTCGTTTGGACCTACATGTGTTGTTAGCAATGTCTCGTTTTGGACCTACATGTGTTGATGGCAGTGTCTCGTTTGGACCTATATCCATTGATAGCAGTGTCTTGTTTGTACCTACATGCGTTGATAGCAGTGTCTCGTTTGGACCTACATGTGTTGATAGCAGTGTCTCGTTTGGATCTACACCCACTGATACCACTGTCTCGTTTGGACCTACGTGTGTTGATAGCAGTGTCTCGTTTGGACCTACACATGTTGATAGCAGTGTCTCGTTTGGACCTACATCCATTGATAGCACTGTTCCGTTTGGACCTACATGTGTTGATAGCAGTGTCTCGTTTGGACATGCATGTGTTGATAGCAGTGTCTCGTTTGGACATACATCCATTGATAGCAAGGTTGCGTTTGGACCTACATGTCTCCATAGCAGTGTCTCGTTTCCTAGTCCTTCGAGGTCGCACGGCGCCCGATCAACCTGGAGGAGCTCGAGTACTCTCTCGCGACCGACGAGGAGCCCTACGAGGCAGCCTGCCAGAGCCGCTTCAGCTCGCCAGAGATCATTGCTGTCCTCGGCGACGTGATCCGCCGGCTGCGGCTCTTGAAAGGCACTCGGGCGGCGATTGGCAGGAAAGGCTTCGGCACTGACCTCCAGATCCTGTCAGAGGCGTCGGCGGAGGATTTCATGGAGGCGATAAACATCGCTAAGCCGGCCGACTGCATCGGCTCCGCCATTTCACGCCCGGGCATGCCTGCCAAGGTCAAGACTGCCCTCAGGACGTTGCTACTTAGCACTTCCGATGTCCCTGGCACGGAGGGGCGGAAAACCGCACTCCGCTTCGACGGGCACGGCAACAATCTCAAGTTCGGCGCGGCCAGCTTCTTCGTCACACCGAACTTCGCAGACACGCACAGCCCGTTGGTCCTCCAACTCCACGAAGGGCCCGGAAAGCGGAGCCACTTAGACATTCGCGGGGGCGCGGTTGGCGCGGTGGCCAGAGCCGGCGGCGCTTCTCAGCCTGCTGGCCCTGACCTGCGGAGACCAGCTCCGACCATGCCTTCTCTGGAGCGGATGCACCAGATAGTGGCAGCAGACCCGCGGGCGCAGGCCAAGTTCTTCCTGTTGATGACGGAGCTTCACTACCGCTACATTATCGGCTTAGAGCGCCTGTTTGTTGGCCGCACAACGCTAGCCCGACAGGCGGTGGCAACGGAGGACGACGTGGCAGCGTCTCTGCAGCCGTGCGTGGCCCCAGGCACCACTGATGTGCGAGCGCCTTTCGAAGCACAGGGTCGGGGCTTCACGCACGGCCACGGCAAAGGCCACAGCGTCATCGGGCCTACGATGGCGTGGCTGCGGTCGGCAGTGGTCGGAGGCCTGCGCACCGCCGCTCGGGAGCTGCGAACTGCGCTTCTGTCCACCGCGGAGACCGTGCAGTACGAAGCTGCCAACGAGCCCGCACGGCAGCTGGGGCTTCCTGACGTCGCGCCAGAGCCTTTCACAGCCAGGCAGCAACGACAGAGCCGCATGGACGGAGGGGAAGAGGAGGACGGCACCCTGCGCGACGAAGTGCCTCTCGGCCCGCCAGTGGAGCAGCCGCACCTGGTGGAGGATCGAGCGCGGGCAGCCGCAGAGAACCGGATGCCTGCAATCGGCGCTGCAGCGTACCGGGGCCTCCCGCTCACAGGAGCCTTTCAGTCTACGTTTCCAAGCTACCGCCAGCGAACTAGCTTCGGGCAGCTAGGTGGCGCTCCTCAGCCTGCCATGGCAGCCAGCCATGCTAGCCACTTCCAGACGAACGAGGATGGAGCGATTCAGGAAGTCCTCAAGCCCGATGGCTCGCCGGCTTCGGTCGAGGAGATTACCGCAGATGCGGAGGCTTGGGCGGTAGCGTTTAGCCATGACATCTTTTGCAACATCTGCTCCAACCACGAGCACGACTGCACCGAGACGTGCGTCAAGTACGTCAAGAAGAAGCTCGAGGCCAAAGAGAGTCTGCGCTCGAACAGAACCCCGTCGTGCCGCTTCTGGTTCTTTCGCATCCAGCAGCTATGTCTATCAGGCCGCACCAAGCGAGTGCGTCGGCGCGGCAAGCCTTTGGTCCGGACTCCGTTCATCGACTTCTCTGATGACCGCAACCAGCGGTGCCGCTGCCAGGTCAAACGCGACCAGCCGTTCAGGAGCTCCAGCAACGACGTCTCTCAAGTGACCAGCCGGTGCAACGTGGATTTCCAGTTCTTGATGTGCGCGCCTGACGAGTCTGCCGAGGCAGCAGAAGTGCTTCAGCCTGGTGGTGCTCCTCAGCCTGCCCAGGACGGGCCGCCTGCGGCCGCCCCGGCTCAGCTGGCCAAGCGCAGAAGGCTTACCAAGAAGACGGCCAGCATGAAGAACCCAGAGTCGGCAATCGCAATGCGCTCATCCAAACAACTCGGCGGCCGCAAAAAGTGGCTCTACGGTTGTGGCTCCTTGCATCCGACAGATGCATCTGTCGTGGAGAGCTTCCAAGCTGCTTTCCAGAAGGCTTTCTCCATGGACTTCTACATCACGAAGTACCAGGGCAAAATGATGGAGTCCATGACGCCGCTCTTCCAGTCTATGCTCGCCGGCATGCAGCGTCTGGAGCAGCAGGAGAGGGGCGAGAAGGAGGAGGAAGCCCGGAAGGTGCTCAGTGAGGGCGGCGCTGATGGCGAGGACCAGACGCTGGCCAAACGGGGCCGGACGCGCGAGGATCTCGCTCGCCGCGCTCGGCGGGTCTGTATCCGCCTAGCGTCGATGGCGAACCGGTGCTTCTGGCTCTCCACGACGGAGGTGGCCGTGCACATCCTCACAGGCGGCGACTGCCTCCAGTCGCACCACAATGTGCGGCTCTTCACGAGACAACTACAGCGGGCCTGCCAGCAGTGCAAACGCTTGCTAAACCATGAAGGTTCGGGCGAGGAGACGCATAATGATCAAGTGCCAATACAAGCAGTCCGCATCCAGATCCCTGACGCCGACAACGAGGAGGAGGACGCAGCAGGTGACACCAGCGGTGCTCCTCAGCCTCCTGGAGACACTCCAGCTGGTGATGAGCAAGGTGGCGGTGCGGAGTGCGAGGACATGCACGTGTGCACCACCAGCACGAACACGGCCGACGACTACGCCCACAGAGGCCCTCGCCTGCTGACCATGCCGTACTACGTCTACAGGATGTACGTCCGGCGAGTCCTGAAGCCGAGCCGGGTCAAAGCTTCTGGACCGCGATTCTTCGCCTTCGAGAACCACTACGTCATGGCTCAGCGGTACATGCAGGAGGTCAAGTTGACGCGGAGTGACGCCCCCACCATCGATGGCTTCCAGTGCCCGACCTGGGCACAGGACCCCGAGCAGAACTCGCTCTTCAAGGCCCTCCTCTTCACGCCTTGGGCGTGCGAGTGTCCCCTCTCTTGTGGCTGCGTTACTCAGTGCAGCCATATGTTGAGGAACTGCGACTGCCCCGCCGTGCGCCCATACTCGTTCGAGCGGGCGTGGCGGCTTCGGTGCGCGGAGATCCACGTGTTGGCAGCGCGCGCAGACTCCAGGAGCCGCCTGGCCCGCAAGAGGCTCGTGCTCGCGGACGCAACCCTTTTCTCCGAGCTGAAAGAGCCCCGGGTGAACCTTGAGGAGGGCGAGCTGGTGCTCCTCAGCCTAGCGCACTTCGCAAGGTCCCAGCTGGCGCGGCGCATGCCAGCGGAGGCGGCACGGCGCATCCTCGCCTTCAGTGACCACCATTGCCGGTGGCACGAGGACAAGTGCACCCTGGTGGAGTTCTGTGCGTACGTGGCGCGAGACGTGCTGGCGCACGTGGACCTCGCGGCGGAGGCGCGGGTTAAGCCTCGGCCAGCAGCGACTGCACACCTCGAGGCGGATGAGGACTCCGCGAGCGATGCCGAAGGGCCCAAGGGGCGAGTCCCGCTGGAGCTCGTTGACGTGGGTGGAGGCGGCGGCAGCGACGTAGAGGAGGACGTGGAGGACGCCGAGATTACCGAGATCTCCCGGTTTCCGCTGCGGGACCACGTCAGTGCAACCGAGCTGGCCCTACAGCAAGACCAACTGCAGCGCTTGGACCAGAAGGGCCGCCTCAGCTACGCCGATAAGCAGTTGAAGAACCTCGACCGAGCGTAAAGCGGCATGCTGCAGCCCAGCTTTGCACTGCCAGCCAGCAGCGGCGCGCGGGAACATCAGGGCACGCGGCTGGACGAGACCTTTTCTGACATGCTCGCCCTACAGCAGCAAAGCATTGCGCTCCAAAAGAAGCAAGCGAGCCCGGATGGAGAGACCTTGCCCGAGGCTGCGGACGACTGGCTACCCAGCGGTGCTCCTCAGCCTGCTGCCGGGGACGCGCAGCCGGAGCTCGTGCCACAGCTCTTGGCCATGCAGGGCCCGGCGGCTGTTGCGTGGAAGCTTGTCAATGATGCCGAGTGTACGGAGGAGCAGATTGACGCGGTGGCGTTGTTCGCGCTGTCCCTGCAGAAACGTTTTGACGGCAGGCCAGACAAGACAACGCATCTGCTCCCCGTGGTGTCCGCGACGGGCAACCACAGAGCGATCTGGCTCGGGGGGGGCGGCGTCGGCAAGACACGCACCCTCTCCAAAGTGGTGGAGCCGATGGCCATCACCTACTTCGGCGAGCAAGGGTACCTCGGCAAAGCACAGTCCAACCACGCGGCACACAATCTTGGCCCGCGCGGAAGAACTATGCACTCCTCCAACGGGCTGCTCATGGCGGACTCCCTGCAGACCGCCAGGCTGCGCTTGACCTCGCAGACGCAGATGAAGTTGGACCGCCTCACAGGCACACTCGGCGTCGACGTGATCGATGAGCTGGGTGCTGTGCCGGGGCCCCTGCTGCATGCCGATGCACTGCGCACGAC
>CAUYUJ010015596.1:12500-73460 GCA_963575745.1 Prorocentrum cordatum | reverse complement strand
CCGACCGGCGTCTGCCCGCTTGGCCTCGGAGAGGCCGCGCGCTGCGGGGCAGATGGGTCGGGTCCGCACCCTCCGCTCCTGGGGGAGGCTTCCTCCTCCCCCCCCCCCAGGGCCGTGCGAGGCGAGTGCAAGCGCCAGGATTTGTGGGGTCGGAATAACGAAGTTATTGCTTGGCACAAATCCGCCCGCGCTGTGAACGACCCCCGCGGCTGGCCGCGGGGGCGCCCTCGCTCGGCTGGTCGGCCGCGCGCTGGTCGACCCTCTTCCGCCTCCCGCTCGCGTCGTGTGGTGCAGTGCCGTGCCGTGCTTCCTCCGCCTGGCACTGGGGCGGGATATAAAAACCGTGCCGTGTGTCGGGTTTCGGCCCTCCGCCCTCTGGGGGCTTCGCTCGGCCCATAGTGGCTTCCTTGCGGCCCATAGTGGCTTCGTTGCGGCCCATAGCGGCCTGCTGCGTTCACGTGCCCAATGGGGCCCTCACTTCTGGTCCATAGTGACCACGAGCTGTCGTTGGCCCGCCCTACCCGCCCTGGGGGTGTGGGGGGGGGGTGGTGCTCCCCCACGGGCCCGACCGGCGTCTGCCCGCGTGGCCTCGGAGAGGCCGCGCGCTGCGGGGCAGATGGGTCGGGTCCGCACCCTCCGCTCCTGGGGGAGGCTTCCTCCTCCCCCCCCCCCAGGGGCCTGCGATGCGAGTGCGAATAAGCGCACAGGATTTGTGTGGGGATGTCTCAGGCAGCAGGCGTTTGCGTGTTTCCTGGACCAAACAGTCCTTCGCTGTGAGAGCAATTAGGAAGAGGATGTGCTCAGGGGGGGCGGCTGGTTCCACGACACCCTGAGGGAACGTGGCGGCCAGGGTGGTTGGGCACAGGGCTGCGTTCGGCGGCCATATGGCGGGGATGTCGCATCAGGGCGGTTTGCTTGTTTTCTGGCCCAACAGCCTTCGCTCTGGGAGACTCAGATGCTGAGGATGTCTCAGCGGGCGCTGATTTCAGCACCCCTCTAAAAGGGGGAGCCGCCATGGGTGGTGGCGGGTAACGGTCCTTCGTTCTTCGGCGGAGGGCCATTTTGTGGGGATGTCTCAGGCGGTTTGCTTGTTTCTCGTGGCACTACCCTCCAACATGACATGCACTTATGGCCTTGTGTGGCTAAACGCTCGTCTTACATATCCCACTGCCAACTATCCTACAACATATGCACATGTGGGAAGCTCCAAAGCTACCACGGGCTGAGAAGGGGAAGGCCTGGCAGCTGAGGAGGGGGGATGAAGAGGAAGAGGCTCGCATTCAACCATACTCAAAGCTCACTCTGACTCATACACAATCACTCGCATTAGGGGTTACTCGTCTTCGTCGGCCCTGTCGCCCACGTGGACGCGCTATTGTAGTCGACCGCTCATCAACAGACGCTCGCCACGGCATGACATAAAACATGAGATGCACATATGGGGAGCTCCACGCAGTGAGTAATTGTTCTTTCACCATGACTCCAGCTCCCCTCGTCCGTGCACATGCTTTTGGCCCATGATTTGCGACCCGCCCTCTTGGACGCCTCCTCTTGGACGCCCCTGACCTTCCGAGCCGAGCGCAAGAGGTGCCTGGGCCTGGATGGTGCGAGAGCAGGTCGGGAGGCGGCGGAGCCGGATCGGGAGAAGGAGGGAGAGGATGAAGGCCCCGCTCATTCTAGATCGCGCCTCTGAAGTATTCCAGTCGTCCTCGGTAGTAAGAGCTCAGTTGAGCAGTGTGGAATCCCCTCGTCGCCACGGCCGGAGGGCGGCTCGAGAGCCTGGCCAGAACAGTCTCCACGGAGGGCGCAGTTGGTCTCGGCGCGGTGCGCCTGCTGCCTGCACCCCCCACGGCTGCCTCGCGGCGCGGCGCAGGCAAGCAGCTTGACAAGCGGCGGCATGCTCCCCTGTGGAGCTCACTGATGGCTGCTGCGCTGGGTGCTCTGTCCCCGAGTGCCGCGGCCTCTTCCCCCCTCCCCCCCCCGCCCTCCTCGCCCCCGCGGTGCCTGGCGCTGGAGCGCGTCCTCGCGGAGCAGCCACACGCCCCGGGCCCTCCGCCGCCGAGGGGGCGCCGCGGAGGCAGGCACGCGCCGACCTCCGGCAGGCCCGAGCCCGCAGCCCCCTCGTGCTGCAGCCGCTGGGCTCGCTCCTTGAGGCCCGAGGGCGGGTGGACCGGCCGGCCTCGGCCACTGCCAGGGGCCACCCGCCGCCCCCGCCCTTCCCCCCTCGCGGGCCATGCCGGCGGGGCGCGGCCCGCGGAGCCCGGGCGGGGGAGGCCCGGGGGGACGCGCGCCGGCCGCCTGCGGGCGGGGCGAGCTCGCGGAGCTCCGGGGCAGGGGGCGGCGCGCGGCGCCGGCGGAGGGGGCGGAGCAGCCGGGCGCGTCGCAGCCTGCGGGCTGCCCACATGCGGCCCCGTCGCCGCAGGCTTCCAGGGCCTGCGCTGCCGGTGTGGTTGGCAGGTCTGCGCTGGGCCGCGGGGTCCAGGTGCGGGCCAGAGGCGTGCGAGCTCTTTCGGCCGCTGCTGGCCAGCATTCGCCGCAGGGGCTCGCCCGAAGATCTGGCTGCCGCGCGGGCTCGCGTTCCAACAGAAGCGGTCGCCGAGGACTTATGTCCTGCAATCTCGTTTCCACTGCGTCTTCTGTCTGTCGTTACTCGCAGATCTTCTACAACCGCAGCTGGGATCGACGAAGGCGACAAGCGGGTGCTCGCTGGGCTCCTGGAAGGGCTGCTAGCCTGCGACCTCGAGGAGGAAGACTTCTGCGAACTTACGGGCTTCTCTCGTCCGCAGTTGTCGCACGCGTGCTGGGCACTGCTCGGCGCGGCGGCACCACCACCCCGGGCACTGGAGCCCGGCGCAACCACTGGAGGCCGTGTGCAGCCCGTCGTGCACTTGGGCCCAGGCGCCCTCGTAGACATGCGGCTCTACGCGGCACTGGGGCTCGTGGTCCACTGGGTCGCCGCGCCCAGCACCGCGGCCAGGGCGAGAGGGCCGTGGCGCCAGCCACAAGCTGTGGCCCAAGCTTGCAGCCGCGCTGCTGTGGACGTGCCTGGAGAGCAGGGTGGCGATGCGCACGGCCGCAGCCCCGTGGCCCACGCACCCTTGCTGCTGGCCAGGGTCACCATGCAGGCGCACGGACGCGAGTGCCTCGAGGCGCTGCTGACCGCCCTCGCCGCCGCGGGACGCAGATCGCCCACTTTCGTCTCGCTAGCGCTGGAGGGCGTCGATGACCTGGCCTCGGCGCTTGCGGCCCTCGAGGGCGCGGGGTATGCGCACTTCAAGCTGAGCCGCCGCGCGGCGTTCGGCTGGGCCTCGGGCCTCGTGGAGTGGGGCAGTGGGCCCTTCGGCGACGCGGCAACCGACTGGCGCAGGGGGCTGGCGTGGCGCAACGCTTCCGCCGTTCGGCGGGACTGGGGCGCGCTCTCGCGGGGCGCGCCGCCGGCCGCTCGGCCGCTCGAGCTCGACCTGCACGCGGCGCTCGGTGGGCCTCGCAAGGGCCTGGGACTCTGCCTCACGGGGCAGCTCCGGGGCGCCTGCGGCACCCGAGACATGGTGGAGCCACTGCACCGCCACGTGCTGCGCGGCTTCGAGCCCCTCGGCGGCTTCGACGCGTTCGCGGTGGTGCCGCTCGAGGACTGCGACCGGGCCTGGAAGCTGCTCGGCGCGGCACCTCTGCAGGCGAGGGTGTCGTGCGTTGACGGCCTGAGGGTCTCTCAGCGGGAGCTGAGGTGGGTGCTAGAAGGCCCGCTCGCGGACCCAGACATCTGCCCAGGCCTAAAGTGTGGCTACGTGTGGCGCGATGTGGCCACGTGTGGCTCGCTCCTGAGGCGCCACCAGTCTCGCACGCGCACAGCTTACTGGCGCGTGGCGCGCATGCGTGCAGATATCCATTGGGTGTCCTTCCCCGTGCACCCAAAGGCTGCCTTCGCAGACGAAGTCATTTGGATCTACTCGCTGCCCGGCGAGCAGTGGATCGCGACGCCGGACCGCTTCGCGATAGGCCCTCCGGGCTTGATGCTCGACCAGTACTTCGGCACATATGAGTGGATGCTGGAGCCCGAGAACTGGCGGCACTACGACCCTGCACTGGTACCTCACTGCATGGCGCGGGGACACTTCGAACTGGACGACGCTGGCGCGGGCATGCAGGCGCTGCACGTGCGAGGCAAGACGTGGCCGTGCCCGCAGCACTCGGCACGCCGGCTCGCCTACCCGGGGCCAGAGAACGTGCTGGAGGCGCACCTGCGGCTGCGCGGCGCTCAGGTACGCATGCGCAGCGGACTGTGCTTCAACCACCTCCGCAAGGAGGGCTGTGGGCCGCAGGACTCGCTGTGCGAGAGGCAGCCGGTCCGCCACCGCAGCGGCTACTGGCTGAACGATCTCGAGGCGGCCCCATTCGACGGCGAGGAGCTGACGCGGGGCTTCGTCCAGCGCCAGGCTGGAGTCCCTGGGAGTGCGGTCGTCGAGACGGCGCTGCTCCACCACGACGGCCTCTTTGCCGCGCAGCTGTCCCAGCTGCTGCTTGCGGAGTGGGGAGCGCTCGGCCGTCCCCCGCGCGTGTTGGACCTCGGGTGTGGCCGCGGCGCCCTCGTGGAGCAGCTGGACCGTTGGCACCTGCCGGCCGTCGGCGTGGACGGCAGTGCCCTCGTGGAGGGCACGCTGCGTGAGCGCGGCCTGAGGGCCGATCTAGCGGGGCGAGGGCGGCTGGGCATGGAGGCATGCAGAGGGGAGCAGAGGGCCACGGCGCCGGTGTGGTGCCAGTGGTTGCGAGGCCTCGGGGGCACAGACTGGGCCCTGGCGCTGGACGTGGCAGGCGACCTTCCCCGCGCGCGGGTGCCGCGGCTGCTGGCACGCCTGCTGCAGCACGGGCGCCATGGCGCGGTCGTGAGCTGGTCAGGGCCGCGCGGGGCCCCCGCGACCAGGGAGCTCCTGAACGGGCTGCGCGCCGCAGGGTATCGGCGCGACCGCTCGGCCTCGACGGCGCTGAGGCTCTTTGCTGGGCTGCTGTACGGCCCCTCGGGGCGGAACGCCGCGGTCTTGAGGCGGAAGGCGCCAGCCGAAGAGTCATGTGGGGTGCGCCTCTTCCGCGAGTTGCCGCTGAGCAGGGCGTGTGCGTATGGCGAGAGCTATGGCTGCGTCGACAGCGGCGTTTGGGTGCATCTGGGCTGCTCAGGCCAATTCCTGCCGCCCCCACGCGGAGGTGACGTTGCGGTCGCCTTGGTGGAGTGCCGCAGCGACCGGCGCGAGTACAAGGAGTGCGCCTGGCCTGGGCCTCTGCCGCGCCTCAAGGCCCGCCGCAGGCACCCGCCACGCTTCTCTGCAGGCGCGCTGCCCCGCTCCGACCTGCTGCCAGGGCAGCCGGCCCCGAATACCAGCAGGGCGCACTTCTTCACGAGGCTGTTCGGGCTGCCCGTCGGCTACTTGTTCGACGCGATGGACCCGCTCACGCTGGAAGCTGATGCTGTGTGGTCTGGCGACCGGTTGCTGGCGATGTCCGCACTCCGAGCCTTCAAGCTGAGCCTGCTGCAAGGGGTGCACCTGCTGCGGGAGGCCCACCACTGGGCGGCCGACTGGGCGGTGCTTCGCCGGGCGCTGGATCCGTGCCAGGGCTCCCAGCGGTGTGCTCTTGTCGACCAGGCGCACCGCCAGCTGCTCATCTCGGGGGCCACATGCGAACCCTGCCCCTACCCCCCACGATCTCTGAGGGGGAGGGTGGGTTTCACTTCGCTCGGGAGCTCCTGAGCGACGTTTACCCCCACCCTCCGCCTCAGAAATCGTGGGGGGTACAGTGAGCGGCTTGAGTAAGAAGCACTTACTTTTCAAAAGGGGCTCGGTCGTTCCTTAAGGCTTGCATGCGTTACATATCCTTCCTTATGCGTTTTTTTATGATTTATTGTTCCTTATGCTTTTTTCCTTGGAAAACAGGGGCTTCGTTCCTTATTTATCGTTCCTTAGGTCAGGCCGATGACTGTAGGCGCAGGGTTCGCATGTGGCCCTCTATCGTCTCTGCCCTCCGCGCCTCGGCGGGCCACTTGGCCGCCGCGGCTCGCAGCGGCCGCGGCCGCTGTTCGCAGCCAGCGCCGGCGGTGGGGGCCCTGCCCGCGGCCCTGGACCTGTCCGACCCGTGCGCCGCGCAGCTCCTCGAGCGGTGGGACGCCGCCGAGCTCCGCGCGACGCCCGCGGCGGCGAGGGCCGTCTGGTTCGAGCGGCAGGCTCTCGGTGGGCATGCTTCCCACCGCCACCACCATCATTGGGAGGGGGAGGGGGTCCTCGTCCTCTCCTCCTCCCCTTCCTCCTTCTCCTCCTCATCCTCTGACGAACCAGCAACACACACCCATATCCATAGGGGGGTCGGAGAGGGCTATGGGTGCGTGTTGTCGGATGGGGGTCCCCGCTCGAACGGGAGCGTTCCCCAGAGTCCGACAACCCGCACCCATACCCATAGCCAGTCCTCCTCCCAACGACCCCCCTATGGGTATGGGTGTGTGTTGTTCGTTCGTCATCCTCCTCCTTCTCCTCCACCTCCTTCCCCCCTCCAACTCATGGTGGTGGTGGTGGAAAGCAGGCCCAGCAAGGCTGGCGGCAATGGCCGGTGGCTGCCGCGCTTCCGCCCCGGAGCGCCGCTGGCGCGGTACCTGTACAGGCTCGAGGGAGGAAAAGCAGCATTAGAGCATCAACCTTCCCAGACCCCCTCGAGTAATGAAAAAATCACGTCGGGAGGTTTTTCGTCATTTTCAGCCTCTGGGGGCCCTTGCCGGGCCTCGGGACCGTCAAAAAACTCGGGATGAAAAGCGGGGGTCTGGGTTTGGAGGGCTGCGCGGACTTCTCGGCTCGGCGCTGGGCCCCCCTGGCGGCGCCCGCCTCTGGCGCCGCCCATGGCGCACGTCGTGCGTCAGGGAGGGGGGGGGAGGGGGGGCCCAGCGCCGACCCAGCCCAGACATGCGACGTCCTGATTTTGTCAGGACGGCGTCCCGGGAAGTCCCGACCCGTTTCCCCAGGGCCGGTTTTTCGTCCTGAGTCGTTTTCTGACGGTCCCGAGGCCCGGCGGGGGCCCCCCGAGGCTGAAAATAGCGAGAAACTGACCGTCCTCATTTTTTCACGACGCGATCATGTCTGGGAGGAACTCTGCGCGGAGCTCCTGAAGGTTGTGTTCGTGTCGCCCTTTCTGCCTTCTGCAGACTGGCCTACCGCGCCACCGCCCGGGCCTAGGGCGCGTACCTGGCGGCCTCTGCTCCCAGCGCGGCGGCCTGCGGAGGCGGGCGCTCGTGGCGCGGCTTTCAGGGGCGATCGAGCCTGCCTCAAGTCGGGCACGTCCCTCTACAGGAGGAACATTCAATCATTACACCAGGGGAAAAACCCCAAGCAGTGGATGGTTTTCGCTGAGGAGATCGACCGGGAACCCGGGAGCCGGGGAACCCAGAACCCACCGAAATCGGCCCGGAACGAATAACCGGGAACCGGGGAACCCGGAACCGGGAACCCGCGAAGCCAGCCTGCTACCAAAATCGGCAGGAAACTTTCGCCAAATCTTCTAGCTTCCGCCAGGAACCCTTCAGTGCAAGCGCTGATTGGGGAAAAATAGTTACAAAAAAGTCTGGGGAGGCTTTTTTGGCTACTCTTGACCGTGTTGGAGTATTTTCTGACGATTTTTACCTAACAGCGAAGACTGATAGGTTTCTAGTGGTGTAAAAAGAGCTCACAGATCACTCCACAGGGGGGTCCGGGCAGGTGTTGGGGCGTTTCCGTTTTCGGGGCGGCATGAGGCTCGCTCGTAATTCACCAACAAGGCCGAGCACCCGTTGCGTCTCTATGTGCTTGCGCCCTTCCCAGAAACTCTCCAATCCCAGGCGCAACAATCTGGTGGGGCCGGGATGCAATGTAGGCCACTTTCTGTGCTCGTTTCGTGTGACATCCCAGAAAAACGCCATTCCCAGGCCACATTCTGGGGGGCCGGATGCAACTGTAGGCCACTTCGTGCTCTTCGACATCCCAGAACGCCATTCCCGGGCCACATTCTGGGGGCCGGATGCAACTGTAGGCCACTTCGTGCTCTTCGACATCCCAGAACGCCATTCCCGGGCCACATTCTGGATGCCCGGAGCCAACTGTAGGCCACTTCGTGCTCTTCCATTTCCCAGAACTCCATTCCCGGGCCACATTTTGGATGCCCAGAGCCAACTGTAAGCCACTTCGTGCTCTTCCATTTCCCAGAACTCCATTCCCGGGCCACATTTGATAAAGCCAGACGCTTCATAATCCTTCCGCCACAGCCGTGTTTGGTTCAGGACTTGCTAGTGACACTGCAGTCCACTGCATTCAATCGTGCCACTGCATTCATACACTGCAGTCCACTGAGTTTCGATTGCAATGGCGTTCCCCTGGCCGTACCCCCATGTCCAACGTTCATCCGCAGCCTCTGCTCCGCGAGGCTCGTCCGAAGTGTCGCCGCCTCGCGGTGCATCTCAGCCTGCGCCGCCTCGCGGTGCTTCTCAGCCTGCGGAGGAAGGTGGACAGACGCCTGGTTCTGGCGCTGTGCAGCCTGCGTCTTTCACGGTCGCCTCGTTCAATTTCGGGTTCGAACAGGGCATGATGACTGGTAAGCAGGCGGCCACTCACTGCGCTAACTTCGGAAGGTCGTGCGCCAAGATAGTGGAGACCGCTGATGCTGATATGGTCTGTGGCTGCGAGGTCGGTGCGTTCCGTGAAGGCTTTCGCCGAGCAGGGATCAACGTGACAGAGAACCTCAGTAAGCCTTTCGGTGATGGCATTCGCTTCTTGGAGGTCGACAACTACTTGACTCTCTGGGGGTTCCGCGGTGCTTCTCAGCCTGCGGAACTGACTCTGTGCGAAGACAGAAAAGTTTACAGGCCTCCTAGCGGCCGAGATATTGATGCTGTTATTTCACATTTTGAGGTGAACAAACCAGGCCATGACAAGTTCCACGTGGTGATCGCCAACATGCACATCGTGTGCGGCAAGAAACCGCCGAGCATCCAGACTCGAAAGCGGACAGTTCGCCAACTCCGCTTGCACCTGGACGGCCTGGCCAAGATTCTTGAGAATCTAAACGAGGCAGTCGTTGTGCTTGTAGTCGGCGACGACAACCTCACTTTCCAGGAGGCGCGGGAGGCTTGCCAGCGCGAGCAGAACGACGAGAAGGTATGGGAGGTCCATGCCACTCCGGCCGACCTCAAAGGCGACCACGTCGCGGTCTGCGGAGCAGTCGCCCGTTTCTGCTCCATTGCCGTTGGCGCGTCTTTTACGGATCGTGGCATGCGCAACGACGCACACGATGCGGTGGCGGTTGCGCTCACTCTCCCTGGTGCTATTCAGCCTGGGGAGAGCAAGAGGCGGAAGATTGTCGTCGAAAACGTCTCCGACGCCGACGTCAGCGTGCAGGCGGACGCCGAGTCTTCTGCGCATTGGGATCGGTCGCCGAGTTCTACTCCTCCGCTTTCGCCGACTTCACCGGGTGATCCCGACTACGTCGAGGATGTCGTTCAGAATCGCGCGAACGACTTGCACAGGGAGCTGAGGCAGCTTTGGGGCGAAAGGTACGACGAGGAGTGCGATCCGAAAGTCCTCCATCATCTCAGTCTCTTGCTTTTCAAAAAGAGGAAGTCCACGGAGCCAGCGGACACTGATCCAGCTGGCGCTCCTCAGCCTGGCTCGGAATATGACACGGCCTTTGCGTCTCAGGAGGAGACTGGCCGAGCCATTCTCTCTGTCCTTAAGCATCGACATGACTTTCTGCGGAGCAAGAACATCGACGACATGCGCTACGTTCTCACGGAGCCTGAGCGCCAGGAATTGGTCAGAGTAGCTCGCGACCAGTACGAGCAGTCGCGGCAGCAGCGTGCGCTTCAGGAACGGGATGTCGAAAAGGGAAAAGCGAGAGGCAAGTCTGCGCCACAAGGTGGCCATGCGGTTCCGCAGGGTCCTAACAAAGGGCCAGGCGGTAAGAAAGGTTCTCACGGTGCTTCTCAGCCTGCGGGAAAAGGTGGCCAGGCCAAGGGTGCAGGTCTGGGTAGCGTCGCCAAGTTTGTGAAAGACCAGAAGCGTAAGCGGTGGCATCGCCATTTTCAACGTGTGGCCGGTACCAAACAGATCTGGGAGGTGCTGGCCTTCTCAGGGCGCTTCGACGTTGATTGGCTAACGCAAGCGTTGCAAGCTGATCACAGCGAGGGCCGCGATGCAGCAGTTCCCGAGGAAGCTCTGCGGCAACAGCGGCGCCGGCTGCACCACCAGAAGGCCGAGGCCATCGCGCGCTACAACGAGGGGGAGCGGCTTTCCATCCATCTGTCTGCCCAGGCTGGCCAGGCAAAGCCGAACTTCACGCGCAGGCAGCTGGACGTGTTGCAGATGTTTGAGAGCGGAGCGCTGCTTCAAATCCGCAACCAAGCGATTCTGGCGTGCGGGCACGGCCGTCTGTTCAGGGGCGATGGCGACTACCTGGACATCGGCGGCAGCACGGGCGGTGGCTCCAGGCGCATCATCGATTCTTGGCAGCCGCCGGACTGGCATGACTTCCTCCAAGACGATCAGGACATCTGAGTTTTGCAAGTCTCTCTGCCCGCGGTGCTTCTCAGCCTGCGGTCTGCCGCTCTCCAGCTGCGGTCTCGAGCAGCAGTGTTCGAAAGCATGCGAGTTCCTGCGGTGCTTCTCAGCCTGCAGGTTTCGCAGCCTGCGCTCTGCAGTACAAGTGCTTTTCAGCATGCGACATCCTGCGGTGCTTCTCAGCCTGCAGGGTTCGCAACGTGCGGTTTGCAATGCATTCCTTTTCAGTATGCGAGTTCCTGCGGTGTTTCTCAGGCTGCAGGGCTCCGAGGCTCTTCGCTTCGATGCCAATGTTTTCAGACACCGTAGCTCCGCTCCGTAAACGTCTTCCAAGAGCCGCTCGCAACCTTTTGCAGCTGGCTGTCTGCACGCTTCGCCGGCTTTTGCTGCGCGGACAATTTTCTCACACACGTCAGCGCCGTTTGTAGGCGTCAGAAAAAACATGTAGACATTCACGAAGGGCTCAGTCTGTATATCGTCACATCATTACATACGCAGTCGTCGAACACATCGGTGTACATTCAGCGCTTTGTCCTTCTACAGCATTCTTTCCGTTGATAACAGTGTTCTGATGGGTTCGCTTCGTTCTAAAAGCGTTGATAGCAGTGTCTCGTTTGCGGACAACTCATTCTATATCAACTCACTGATACCGAGTTTTCTTTCACCATAAGTGAATGCATACCAGTGTATGTTGGTTACTACAAAAGTGGGTTCCTACAACCGACTTCATGATCGCTATCATCATCGCAGATTTCACTCATCCTCATCACCACGACTGGTTCACGTTGGCCTGCGGTGCTTCTCAGCCTGCAGTTCCTTTCGTTACACTGTAGTTGAAGCCGTTCATGGCAGTGACTCGTTTAAAGACAACTTTAGTATTTGGGGAAGTGTCGATAGCAGCGTTTCTTTTTACTTATACAAGCGTTGATAGCAGTGTCTCGTTTGTGGACAACTCATTATATATCAACTCATTCATACAGAGTTTCTTTTCGCAGCAAGTGAATGCACAGCAGTGTATCTGCTTTACTGGCCCCCACTCCATTATCACTATCATCATCAACGATTTCCTACACGCGTGTGCGCGGCGGTCGCCATGAGTGAATAGTTTGCAGAGACTTCTCGCATTGATACCCATGGGTCACTTCAGAGTGAACTCATTTGTGATCTTCTTTAATTGGAAGTTGAATCGGTTGATGGCAGTGCCTCGTTTAAACTCCACTTTGGTATTGCTAGTAGTGTCAATGCCAGCGTTTCTTTTTAATTGTGCAAGCGTTGATAGCAGTGTCTCGTTTGTGGTTAGTAATAACAGCGTTGACAGCAGTGTCTCGTTTGCGGACACCTCATTGTACATCAACTCGCTGATGCCGGGTTTCCTATCAACACCATCATCATCATCCTATACCATGTTTTGCTCGAGTTCACCTGGCCGACCAGCCGCTGCGGTGCTCCCGCACCTGCCTTGTCCCCCCCCCTGTCAAAAACAATGCCAGCCAGCACGCCGCAAGCAATCGCCCAGCAACGCCCCCGCCACCCCCGGCCCCGTGCGATGGCCCGTGGGAGATTCTGCCGGATCCGCCCGCGCCGACTCCTCAGCCAGGTGTCGACGTGGTCTTTGAGCAGGCTCACCACGAAGACATCCGCCGTACACCAGGGATGGGCGGCAAGACCGCCTGCCAGTGGCAGCGCGCGCTGCGCGCCGAGTGCATTGTCAACAACTTGTCGTTCAAAGACGTAACAAACGACCCGTCCTACGACTGGAAGCAACTGCTCCGGTCTGCCGCTCCGGGTTTCGCTGAGCGCATAATCGGGCAGGGCATCGCCCAGGTTCTCTTTCGCATCATCGAGACAGAGCGCGACCCTAACTACTCCAACACGGATGGCCACGGCAGGCACTTCTTCGAGTTCCGTCGTGCAGACGGTTCAGCCATGCGCCTGCATTACCATAAGAACGGCCGACACGATGAGCCCACCTATGTCGGTCCACCACGCGCCGTTGCTCAGCCTGCCGTGCCTGAGCCTGGCGCTGCTCAGCCTCATGTTCCTCGTGGCGGCGCTGCTCAGACTGCCGTGCCCGACGGTGGCGCTGCTCAGCCTGCCGAGACTGGCGGTGATGCCCCACTGCTCTTCACACAGGAGCACCTGCAAGAGGCAGCCTGCTCGCGCCAGATTGTGGGCCGCGACGAAGCCAGCGCCGCTCTCCAATCGCAGTTGCACTACCACCATGGCGAGACTGCCCCAGGTGCTGTTGACATCACCGATGGCTCAGCATTTGACTGGCTTCGATGGGTGGCACATATCGAAGGTGCGCGCGACGTCATCCGCAATGGCGTCCACAGGGTCTACGCTGTCCGCTGGAATCCGCACTGGCTCCAGAGGCCGTCTTCTGCTACGGCAACAACACCTACAGCACACTGGTGCCCCGCAAATCGCGCTACACAGGCTCGTGGAGCCACGCGCGAATTGTGACTCACCGGAACGCCAATTGGGTGACCGAGCCGTTGCTATCTGCGGCCCCTGTGGCAGCTGCGCCGTGGCTGGTGTTGCGGGATCAAATAACCTGGGAGTGATCTCTGGCAAACGAGATGTGGTGCTTCTCAGCCTGCACTCATGTGACACGCAATGCCGTGCCCTGCAATCGCGTGGTGTTTCTCAGCCTGCACTAGCAGGTCCTTCGGAGGTCAATTGTTATGAGTTCGGCACGGTCTCGGTCAAGTACAGCGTGCTGTGGGGATCCCGAGATGGGGCCTGGCTCAAGGTGCTCAAGACGTACTGAGTGTCCCAGAGCCGGAGTGCCAGCTGATCCTCGGGAGTTGGAACGGCATTTTCAGGCCGTGGCCGGACACGTTCTGGATCAGGACGGGGGGGTCCGAGCCCGAGATAGATGCTAGCGCTCTGCAGTGCAAGTGCTTTTCAGCATGCGACATCCTGCGGTGCTTCTCAGCCTGCAGGGTTCGCAGCGTGCGGTTTGCAATGCATTCCTTTTCAGTATGCGAGTTCCTGCGGTGTTTCTCAGGTTGCAGGGCTCCGAGGCTCTTCCCTTCGATGCCAATTACCTAACAGCGAAGACTGATAGGTTTCTAGTGGTGTAAAAAGAGCTCACAGATCACTCCACAGGGGGGTCCGGGCAGGTGTTGGGGCGTTTCCGGGCGGCATGAGCCGGGCTCGTTTTTCACCAACAGTCACACACTTCGTGCTCTTCGCCTTCCCAGAACTCCATTCCCAGGCCACATTCTGGGGGGGCCGGATGCAACAGTCACACACAAAGTGCTCTTCGACATCCCAGAACGCCATTCCCGGGCCACATTCTGGGGGGCCGGATGCAACAGTCACACACTTCGTGCTCTTCGAGTTCCCAGAACGCCATTCCCGGGCCACAATTTGGATGCCCGGAGCCAACTGTAGGCCACTTCGTGCTCTTCTATTTCCCAGAACTCCATTCCCGGGCCACATTTTGAATGCCCGGAGCCAACTGTAGGCCACTTCGTGCTCTTCGAGTTCCCAGAACTCCATTCCTGGGCTACATTTTGGATGCCCAGAGCCAACTCTAGTCCACTTCCTGGTCTTCGAGTTCCCAGAACTCCATTGCCGGGCAACATTTTGAATAGCCAGACGCTTCATATTCCTTCCGCCACAGCTGTGTTTGGTTCAGGACTTGCTAGTGACACTGCAGTCCTCTGCATTCTATTGGCCACTACATTCATTCACTGCAGTCCACTGAGTTTTGATTGCAATGGCGTTCCCCTGGCCGTACCCCCATGTCCAACGTTCATCCGCAGCCTCTGCTCCGCGAGGCTCGTCCGAAGTGTCGCCGCCTCGCGGTGCTTCTCAGCCTGCGCCGCCTCGCGGTGCTTCTCAGCCTGCGGAGGAAGGTGGACAGACGCCTGGTTCTGGCGCTGTGCAGCATGCGTCTTTCACGGTCGCCTCGTTCAATTTCGGGTTCGAGCAGGGCATGATGACTGGTAAGCAGGCGGCCACTCACTGCGCTAACTTCGGAAGGTTGTGCGCCAAGATAGTGGAGACCGCTGATGCTGATATGGTCTGTGGCTGCGAGGTCGGTGCGTTCCGTGAAGGCTTTCGCCGAGCAGGGATCAACGTGACAGACATCCTCAGAAAGCCTTTCGGTGATGGCATTCGCTTCTTGGAGGTCGACAACTACTTGACTCTCTGGGGGTTCCGCGGTGCTTCTCAGCCTGCGGAACTGACTCTGTGCGAAGACAGCAAAGTTTACAGGCCTCCTAGCGGCCGAGATATTGATGCTGTTATTTCACAATTTGAGGTGAACAAACCAGGCCATGACAAGTTCCACGTGGTGATCGCCAACATGCACATCGTGTGCGGCAAGAAACCGCCGAGCATCCAGACTCGAAAGCGGACAGTTCGCCATCTCCGCTTGCACCTGGACGGCCTGGCCAAGATTCTGGAGAATCTAAACGAGGCAGTCGTTGTGCTTGTAGTCGGCGACGACAACCTCACTTTCCAGGAGGCGCGGGAGGCTTACCAGCGCGAGCAGAACGACGATAAGGTATGGGAGGTCCATGCCACTCCGGCCGACCTCAAAGGCGACCACGTCGCGGTCTGCGGAGCAGTCGCCCGTTTCTGCTCCATTGCCGTTGGCGCGTCTTTTACGGATCGTGGCATGCGAAACGACGCACACGATGCGGTGGCGGTTGTGCTCACTCTCCCTGGTGCTATTCAGCCTGGGGAGAGCAAGAGGCGGAAAATTGTCGTCGAAAACGTCTCCGACGCCGACGTCAGCGTACAGGCGGACCGCGAGTCTTCTGTGCATTGGGATCGGTCGCCGAGTTCTGCTCCTCCGCTTTCACCGACTTCACCGGGTGATCCCGACTACGTCGAGGATGTCGTTCAGAATCGTGCGGACGACTTGCACAGGGAGCTGAGGCAGCTTTGGGACGACAGGTACGACGAGGAGTGCGATCCGAAAGTCCTCCATCATCTCAGTCTCTTGCTTTTCAAAAAGAGGAAGTCCACGGAGCCAGCGGACACTGATCCAGCTGGCGCTCCTCAGCCTGGCTCGGAATATGACGCGGCCTTTGCGTCTCAGGAGGAGACTGGCCGAGCCATTCTCTCTGTCCTGAAGCTTCGACATGACTTTCTGCGGAGCAAGAACATCGACGACATGCGCTACGGTCTCACGGAGCCTGAGCGCCAGGAATTGGTCAGAGTAGCTCGCGACCAGTACGAGCAGTCGCGGCAGCAGCGTGCGCTTCAGGAAAGGGATATCGAAAAGGGAAAAGCGAAAGGCAAGTCTGCGCCACAAGGGGGCCATGCGGTTCCGCAGGGTCCGAACAAAGGGCCAGGCGGTAAGAAAGGTTCTCGCGGTGCTTCTCAGCCTGCGGGAAAAGGTGGCCAGGCCAAGGGTGCAGGTCTGGGTAGCGTCGCCAAGTTTGTGAAAGACCAGAAGCGTAAGCGGTGGCATCGCAATTTGCAACGTGTGGCCGGTACCAAACAGATCTGGGAGGTGCTGGCCTTCTCAGGGCGCTTCGACGTTGATTGGCTAACGCAAGCGTTGCAAGCTGATCACAGTGAGGGCATGATGCAGCAGTTCCCGAGGAAGCTCTGCGGCGACAGCGGCGCCGGCTGCACCACCAGAAGGCCGAGGCCATTTCGGCGCGCTACAACGAGGGCAAGCGGGCTGTTCCTCCATCTGTCTGCCCAGGCTGGCCAGGCAAAGCCGAACTTCACGCGCAGGCAGCTGGGCGTGTTGCAGATGTTTGAGAGCGGAGCGCTGATTCAAATCCGCAACCAAGCGATTCTGGCGTGCGGGCACGGCCGTCTGTTCAGGGGCGATGGCGACTACCTGGACATCGGCGGCAGCACGGGCGGTGGCTCCAGGCGCATCATCGATTCTTGGCAACCGCCGGACTGGCGTGACTTCCTCCAAGACGATCAGGACATCTGAGTTTTGCAAGTCTCTCTGCCCGCGGTGCTTCTCAGCCTGCGGTCTGCCGCTCTCCAGCTGCGGTCTCGAGCAGTAGTGTTCGAAAGCATGCGAGTTCCTGCGGTGCTTCTAAGCCTGCAGGTTTCGCAGCCTGCGCTCTGCAGTACAAGTGCTTTTCAGCATGCGACATCCTGCGGTGCTTCTCAGCCTGCAGGGTTCGCAACGTGCGGTTTGCAATGCATTCCTTTTCAGTATGCGAGTTCTTGCGGTGTTTCTCAGGCTGCAGGGCTCCGAGGCTCTTCGCTTCGATGCCAATGTTTTCAGACACCGTAGCTCCGTTCCGTAAACGTCTTCCAAGAGCCGCTCGCAACTTTTTGCAGCTGGCGGTCTGCAGACGTAGTCTGTCTCAGCATGCGAGCTCCCGCACGCTTCGCCGGCTTTTGCTGCGCGGACCATTTTCTCACACACGTCAGCGCCGTTTGTAGGCGTCAGAAAAACATGTAGACATTCACGAAGGGCTCAGTCTGTATATCGTCACATCATTACATACGCAGTCGTCGAACACATCGGTGTGCATTCAGCGCTTTGTCCTTCTACAGCATTCTTTCCGTTGATAACAGTGTTCTGATGGGTTCGCTTCGTTCTAAAAGCGTTGATAGCAGTGTCTCGATTGCGGACAACTCATTCTATACCAACCTACTGATACCGAGTTTCCTTTCACCATAAGTGAATGCATACCAGTGTATGTTGGTTACTACAAAAGTGGGTTCCTACAACCGACTTCATGATCGCTATCATCATCGCAGATTTCACTCATCCTCATCACCACGACTGGTTCACGTTGGCCTGCGGTGCTTCTCAGCCTGCAGTTCCTTTCGTTACACTGTAGTTGAAGCCGCTCACGGCAGTGACTCGTTTAAAGACAACTTTAGTATTGGGGGAAGTGTCGATAGCAGCGTTTCTTTTTACTTATACAAGCGTTGATAGCAGTGTCTCGTTTGTGGACAACTCATTATATATCAACTCATTCATACAGAGTTTCTTTTCGCAGCAAGTGAATGCACAGCAGTGTATCTGCATTACTGGCCCCCACTCCATTACCACTATCATCATCAACGTTTTCCTACACGCGTGTGCGCGGCGGTCGCCATGAGTGAATAGTTTGCAGAGACTTCTCGCATTGATAGCCATGGGTCACTTCAGAGTGAACTCATTTGTGATCTTCTTTTATTGGAAGGTGAATCGGTTGATGGCAGTGCCTCGTTTAAACTCCACTTTGGTATTGCTAGTAGTGTCAATGCCAGCGTTTCTTTTTAATTGTGCAAGCGTTGATAGCAGTGTCTCGTTTGTGGTTAGTTAAAACAGCGTTGACAGCAGTGTCTCGTTTGCGGACACCTCATTGTACATCAACTCGCTGATACCGGGTTTCCTATCAACACCATCATCATCATCCTTAACCAGGTTTGCTCGAGTTTCACCTGGCCGTCCAGCCGCGGCGGTGCTCCTCAGCCTGCCTTGTCACAATGCCAGCACGCGGCAAGGCATCGCCCCCGCCACCCCCGGCCCCGTGCGATGGCCCGGGGGAGATTCTGCCGGATCCGCCCGCACCGACTCCTCAGCCAGGTGTCGACGTGGTCTTTGAGCAGGCTCACCTCGAAGACATCCGCCGTACACCAGGGATGGGCGGCAAGACCGCCTGCCAGTGGCAGCGCGCGCTGCGCGCCGAGTGCAATGTCAACAACTTGTCGTTCAAAGACGTAACAAACGACCCGTCCTACGACTGGAAGCAACTGCTTCGGTCTACCGCTCCGGGTTTCGCTGAGCGCATAATCGGGCAGGGCGTCGCCCAGGTTCTCTTTCGCATCATCGAGACAGAGCGCGACCCTAACTACTCCAACACGGATGGCCACGGCAGGCACTTCTTCGAGTTCCGTCGTGCAGACGGTTCAGCCATGCGCCTGCATTACCATAAGAACGGCCGACTCGATGAGCCCACCTATGTCGGTCCACCACGCGCCGTTGCTCAGCCTGCCGTGCCTGAGCCTGGCGCTGCTCAGCCTCATGTTCCTCGTGGCGGCGCTGCGCAGACTGCCGTGCCTGACGGTGGCGCTGCTCAGCCTGCCGAGACTGGCGGTGATGCCCCACTGCTCTTCACACAGGAGCACCTGCAAGAGGCAGCCTGCTCGCGCCAGATTGTGGGCCGCGACGAAGCCAGCGCCGCTCTCCAATCGCTGTTGCACTACCACCATGGCGAGATTGCCCCAGGTGCTGTTGACATCACCGATGGCTCAGCATTTGACTGGCTTCGATGGGTGGCACATATCGAAGGTGCGCGCGACGTCATCCGCAATGGCGTCCACAGGGTCTACGCTGTCCGCTGGAATCCGCACTGGGCTCCAGAGGCCGTCTTCTGCTACGGCAACAACACCTACAGCACACTGGTGCCCCGCAAATCGCGCTACACAGGCTCGTGGAGCCACGCGCGAATTGTGACTCACCGGAACGCCAATTGGGTGACCGAACCGTTGCTATCTGCGGCCCCTGTGGCAGCTACGCCGTGGCTGGTGTTGCGGGATCAAATAACCTGGGAGTGATCTCTGGCAAACGAGATGTGGTGCTTCTCAGCCTGCACTCATGTGACACGCAATGCCGTGCCCTGCAATCGCGTGGTGTTTCTCAGCCTGCACTCGCAGGTCCTTCGGAGGTCAATTGTTATGAGTTCGGCACGGTCTCGGTCAAGTACAGCGTGCTGTGGGGATCCCGAGATGGGGCCTGGCTCAAGGTGCTCAAGACGTACTGGGAGTGTCCCCGAGCCGGGAGTGCCAGCGATCCTTCGGGAGTTGGGAACGGCATGTTCAGGCCTTGCACGGGAAACGTTCTGGAAGGACGGTGGGGACAGTCGAGCCCCGAGATAGTGCTGTAGCCCGCTCTGCAGTACAAGTGCTTTTCAGCATGCGACATCCTGCGGTGCTTCTCAGCCTGCAGGGTTCGCAGCGTGCGGTTTGCAATGAATTCCTTTTCAGTATGCGAGTTCCTGCGGTGTTTCTCAGGTTGCAGGGCTCCGAGGCTCTTCGCTTCGATGCCAATGTTTTCAGACACCGTAGCTCCGTTCCGTAAACATCTTCCAAGAGCCGCTCGCAACCTTTTGCAGATGGCGGTCTGCAGACGTAGTCTGTCTCAGCATGCGAGCTCCCGCACGCTTCGCCGGCTTTTGCTGCGCGGACAATTTTCTCACACACGTCAGCGCCGTTTGTAGGCGTCAGAAAAAAATGTAGACATTCACGAAGGGCTCAGTCTGTATATCGTCACATCATTACATACGCAGTCGTCGAACACATCGGTGTACATTCAGCGCTTTGTCCTTCTAGCTGGGTCGCTTCGTGCTGAGGCTGAGGCTGATGCAGGCTGAGGCTGAGGCAGGCTGAGGCTGAGGCCGAGGCTGACGGCAGACTGAGGCTGAGGCTGAAGCAGGCTGAGGCTGAGGCAGAGGCAGGCTGAGGCTGAGGCTGAGGCTGAGGCAGGCTGATGCTGAGGCAGGCTGAGGCTGAGGCTGAGGCTGATGCAGGCTGAGGCTGAGGCAGGCTGAGGCTGAGGCCGAGGCCAAAGGCAGACTGATGCTGAGGCTAAAGCAGGCTGAGGCTGAGGCTGAGGCAGGCTGAGGCTGAGGCAGGCGGAGGCTGAGGCTGAGGCAGGCTGAGGCTGAGGCTGTGACTGCGACTGCCGTTGCCACTGCGACTGTCCTCGCGAATGCGACAACGACTGCGAGAACAGCAGAATTCTACAACTGGATTCTCATCCGAATCTTAAGGGGAATGCTTCCAGATATGCTCCTACACATGGCTGTTAGGTTGCTTTGCCGGGATAATCCTTTTTTTACCTAACAGCGAAGACTGATAGGTTTCTAGTGGGATCAAAAGAGAGCAGCAGATCACTCCACAGGGGGGTCCGGGCAGGTGTTGGGAGTTGCCGGGCGGCAGGTGCCGGGCTCGTTTTTCACCAACAGTCACACACTTCGTGCTCTTCGACTTCCCAGAACTCCATTCCCAGGCCACATTCTCAATACCCGGATGCAACAGTCACACACTTCGTGCTCTTCGAGATCCCAGAACGCAATTCCCGGGCCACCATTTCTGAATAACAGGATGCAACAGTCACAACACTTGGTGCTCAATCGACATCCCAGAAACGCATTCCCGGGCAATTAGAATAATCCCGGATTTGCAACAGTCACACAATTCGTGCTCTTCGAGTTCCAGAATTCCATTCCCGGTGCCACATTGTGGATTGCCGGAGCAATGTAGGCCACTTTTCGTGCTCTTCGAGTTCCAGAACTCATTCCCGGCCACATTCCATTTTGAATGCCCGGAGCCAATTGTAGGCCAACTTTCGTGCTCTTCGCGTTTCCCAGGGGGGGGGGGGAACTCATTCCCGGGCCACATTTTGAATTGCCCGAGCCAACTGTGCAACTTAGTTGCCTCTTCGACACTTCCCAGAACTCCATTCCTGGGCCACATTTTCATCAGGGGCAACGAAGAGCACGACGAGGAGGAGGACGAGCAAGACCAGGAGGACGAGGACGAGCAGGAGCAGGACGAGGAGCAGGAGGAGCAGGAGAAGAAGGACGAGCAGGAGGAGGAGGAGGACGAGCAGGAGGAGGAGGACGACCAGGAGGAGGAGGACGAACAGGAAGAGGAGGAGGAGGAGGAGGAGGAGGAGGAACGGAGGGGAGGGGAGGGGGTCGAGTTACCAGGAGGAGGAGGAGGAGGAGGAGGAGGAGGAGGAAGGAGGAGGAGGAGGAAGAGGAGGAGGAGCGAGGAGGAGGACGAGGACGAGGAGGAGGAGGAGGAGGGGGGGGGAGGGGAGAGAGTTACCAGGAGGGAGGAGAACGAGGACCCAAGGAGAGGAGGAGGAGGAGGAGGAGGAGGGAGGAGGAGGAGGAGGAGAAAACACCAGGAGGAGGAGGACGAGCAAGACGAGGAGGACGAGAACGAGGACGACCAGGAAGAGGAGGAGGAGGAGGAGGAGGAGGAGGAGGAGGAGGAGGAGGAGGGGAGGGGGAGGACTACCAGGAGGAGGAGGAGGAGGAGGAGGAGGAGGAGGAGGAGGAGGAGGAGGAGGAGGAAGAGGAGGAGGAGGACGAGGAGGAGGAGGAGGAGGGGGGGGGAGAGCACCAGGAGGAGGAGAACGAGGACCACCAGGAGGAGGAGGAGGAGGAGGAGGAGGAGGAGGAGGAGGAGGAGGAGGAGGAGGAGGAGAGAGCACAAGGAGGAGGAGGACGAGCAAGACGAGGAGGACGAGAACGAGGACGAGCAGGAGGAAGAGGAGGAGGAGGAGGAGGAGGAGGAGGAGGAGGAGCAGGAGAAAGAGGAGGAGAGGAGGAGGCAGGCTGAGGCTGAGGCTGTGACTGCGACTGCCGTTGCCGCTGCGACTGTCATCGCGAATGCGACTACGACTGCGAGAACAGCAGAATTCGACAATTGGATTTTCATCTGAATCTTAAGGGGAATGCTTTCAGATATGCTTCTACACATCGCGGAGGGCCGGATGCAACAGTCACACACTTCGTGCTCTTCGAGTTCCCAGAACTCCATTCCTGGGCCACATTTTGGATGCCCGGAGCCAATTCTAGTCCACTTCCTGGTCTTCGAGTTCCCAGAACTCCATTCCCGGGCCACATTTTGAATAGCCAGACGCTTCATAATCCTTCCGCCACAGCCGTGTTTGGTTCAGGACTTGCTAGTGACACTGCAGTCCACTGCATTCAATCGTGCCACTGCATTCATTCACTGCAGTCCACTGAGTTTCGATTGCAATGGCGTTCCCCTGGCCGTACCCCCATGTCCAAAGTTCATCCGCAGCCTCTGCTCCGCGAGGCTCGTCCGAAGTGTCGCCGCCTCGCGGTGCTTCTCAGCCTGCGCCGCCTCGCGGTGCTTCTCAGCCTGCGGAGGAAGGTGGACAGACGCCTGGTTCTGGCGCTGTGCAGCCTGCGTCTTTCACGGTCGCCTCGTTCAATTTCGGGTTCGAGCAGGGCATGATGACTGGTAAGCAGGCGGCCACTCACTGCGCTAACTTCGGAAGGGTGTGCGCCACGATAGTGGAGACCGCTGATGCTGATATGTCTGTGGCTGCGAGGTCGGTGCGTTCCGTGAAGGCTTTCGCCGAGCAGGGATCAACGTGACAGAGATCCTCAGTAAGCCTTTCGGTGATGGCATTCGCTTCTTGGAGGTCGACAACTACTTGACTCTCTGGGGGTTCCGCGGTGCTTCTCAGCCTGCGGAACTGACTCTGTGCGAAGACAGCAAAGTTTACAGGCCTCCTAGCGGCCGAGAGATTGATGCTGTTATTTCACATTTTGAGGTGAACAAACCAGGCCATGACAAGTTCCACGTGGTGATCGCCAACATGCACATCGTGTGCGGCAAGAAACCGCCGACCATCCAGACTCGAAAGCGGACAGTTCGCCATCTCCGCTTGCACCTGGACTGCATGGCTCAGATTCTCAATGCTTCGGAGCCGCACGGCCAGTCGTTCTGCTTGTAGTCGGCGACGACAACCTGACTTTCCAGGAGGCGCGGGAGGCTTACCAGCGCCAGCAGAACGACGAGAAGCTCTGGGAGGTCCATGCCACTCCGGCCGACCTCAAAGGCGACCACGTCGCGGTCTGCGGAGCAGTCGCCCGTTTCTGCTCCATTGCCGTTGGCGCGTCTTTTACGGATCGTGGCATGCGCAACGACGCACACGATGCGGTGGCGGTTGTGCTCACTCTCCCTGGTGCTATTCAGCCTGGGGAGAGCAAGAGGCGGAAGATTGTCGTCGAAAACGTCTCCGACGCCGACGTCAGCGTACAGGCGGACGCCGAGTCTTCTGTGCATTGGGATCGGTCGCCGAGTTCTACTCCTCCGCTTTCACCGACTTCACCGGGTGATCCCGACTACGTCGAGGATGTCGTTCAGAATCGCGCGAACGACTTGCACAGGGAGCTGAGGCAGCTTTGGGACGAAAGGTACGACGAGGAGTACGATCCGAAAGTCCTCCATCATCTCAGTCTCTTGCTTTTCAAAAAGAGGAAGTCCACGGAGCCAGCGGACACTGATCCAGCTGGCGCTCCTCAGCCTGGCTCGGAATATGACGCGGCCTTTGCGTCTCAGGAGGAGACTGGCCGAGCCATTCTCTCTGTCCTTAAGCTTCGACATGACTTTCTGCGGAGCAAGAACATCGACGACATGCGCTACGTTCTCACGGAGCCTGAGCGCCAGAAATTGGTCAGAGTAGCTCGCGACCAGTACGAGCAGTCGCGGCAGCAGCGTGCGCTTCAGGAACGGGATGTCGAAAAGGGAAAAGCGAGAGGCAAGTCTGCGCCACAAGGGGGCCATGCGGTTCCGCAGGGTCCTAACAAAGGGCCAGGCGGTAAGAAAGGTTCTCACGGTGCTTCTCAGCCTGCGGGAAAAGGTGGCCAGGCCAAGGGTGCAGGTCTGGGTAGCGTCGCCAAGTTTGTGAAAGACCAGAAGCGTAAGCGGTGGCATCGCCATTTGCAACGTGTGGCCGGTACCAAACAGATCTGGGAGGTGCTGGCCTTCTCAGGGCGCTTCGACGTTGATTGGCTAACGCAAGCGTTGCAAGCTGATCACAGTGAGGGCCGTGATGCAGCAGTCCCCGAGGAAGCTCTGCGGCAACAGCGGCGCCGGCTGCGCCACCAGAAGGCCGAGGCCATCGCGCGCTACAACGAGGGGGAGCGGCTTTCCCGCCATCTGTCTGCCCAGGCTGGCCAGCCAAAGCCGAACTTCACGCGCAGGCAGCTGGACGTGTTGCAGATGTTTGAGAGCGGAGAGCTGCTTCAAATCCGCAACCAAGCGATTCTGGCGTTGGGGCACGGCCGTCTGTTCAGGGCCGATGGCGACTACCTGGACATCGGCGGCAGCGCGGGCGGTGGCTCCAGGCGCATCATCGATTCTTGGCAGCCGCCGGACTGGCGTGACTTCCTCCAAGACGATCAGGACAACTGAGTTTTGCAAGTCTCCCTGCCCGCGGTGCTTCTCAGCCTGCGGTCTGCCGCTCTCCAGCTGCGGTCTCGAGCAGTAGTGTTCGAAAGCATGCGAGTTCCTGCGGTGCTTCTCAGCCTCTTGGGGCCTCTTGGGGGCCTCTTGGGGCCTCTTGGGGCCTCTTGGGGGCCTTGGGGGCCTCTTGGGGGCCTCTTGGGGCCGCTTGGGGGCCTTGGGGGCCTCTTGGAGGCCTCTTGGGAGCCTCCTGGGGGCCTCTTGGGGCCATCTTGGGGCCTCTTGCGACCTCCTCAAAAGCGCAAATGAGAGCTGCCCCCTGAGAAGGACAAAATGAGCCGAAAACCTTCGTAAAATCAATGATTTTGCTGTGAAGGAAGATGAGCGCGGCCCCCTCAGGACGGCAAAATGGGACCAAAACCGTAGTACAATCAATGATTCTGGCTTTAAAGAAGAGGAGGGGGACCAGACGGTGCCCCCCCGTCGGGGCCAGAATCCTCGTGAGGGTCGGGTTTTTTTTAGCCCTCCCAGGAGTCGAAAAAGACCCCTCGAACGACCCGCGGGGCGCCCTCTCCAGGCCCAGGGGGAGGGGGTAGGGGGAGGGGTAAACCCCTCCCCGAAGGGGAAGAAGGGGGGTTGAGAACAGAGCGGGCTCCCTAAACCACTCACGCCCAAAGGGCTGGTGGGATTGATAAGGAGCAGTGATCAAACCCGAAGGGCGGCCGAAAGCCCTCGCGTTCCGCCCTCCCACCACATGATTAAAAGCCGAGTACCACCAGCCCTTGGAGGGCCTCTTGGAGCCTCGTGGGGCCTCTTGGGGGCCTCTTGGGGGCCTCTTGGGGGCCTCTTGGGGGCCTCTTGGGGCCTCTTGGGGCCTCTTGGGGGCCTCTTGGGGGCCTCGTGGGGGCCTCTTGGGGCCGCTTGGGGGGCCTCTTGCCCTGACTCTTACTCCGACTCGTGCAGTTCGCCTTACTCTTACTCTGACTCTTACTCTCACCGTTACTCTTGCTCTGACTCTTCCTCCTCCTCCTCTTCCCTTCTTCCTCCTCCCCCTTGATCTCGCCTCCCAGCTAGGAGCTCTGGTGTTTCCTCGGTCGTGCTTCGTTTTCTTTTGGTCGTGTAGCGTTCCTGACAGTCCAAGACCAGCTCGTCGTCGCCAGTCGCCAGTCGCCTGTCGACCGCCCTCCCGACGCTGTCTCAGATGATGTGGCTCGCCGTGGATGGTCCGTCTGGGCATGGGCGTACGGCGCCGACGCTCGACCATGCGGGCCTCGTCCTGGCTCAGAACCACCGCATCGCAGGTCCTTCGGAGGTCAATTGTTATGAGTTCGGCACGGTCTCGGTCAAGTACAGCGTGCTGTGGGGATCCCGAGATGGGGCCTGGCTCAAGGTGCTCAAGACGTACTGGAGTGTCCCAGAGCCGGAGTGCCAGCTGATCCTCGGGAGTTGGAACGGCATTTTCAGACCGTGGCCGGACACGTTCTGGATCAGGACGGGGGGGTCCGAGCCCGAGATGGAGTGCTAGCGCTCTGCAGTACAAGTGCTTTTCAGCATGCGACATCCTGCGGTGCTTCTCAGCCTGCAGGGTTCGCAGCGTGCGGTTTGCAATGCAATCCTTTTCAGTATGCGAGTTCCTGCGGTGTTTCTCAGGTTGCAGGGCTCCGAGGCTCTTCGCTTCGATGCCAATGTTTTCAGACACCGTAGCTCCGTTCAGTAAACATCTTCCAAGAGCCGCTCGCAACCTTTTGCAGCTGGCGGTCTGCAGACGTAGTCTGTCTCAGCATGCGAGCTCCCGCACGCTTCGCCGGCTTTTGCTGAGCGGACAATTTTCTCACACACGTCAGCGCCGTTTGTAGGCGTCAGAAAAACATGTAGACATTCACGAAGGGCTCAGTCTGTATATCGTCACATCATTACATACGCAGTCGTCGAACACATCGGTGTACATTCAGCGCTTTGTCCTTCTAGCTGGGTCGCTTCGTGCTGAGGCTGAGGCTGATGCTGGCTGAGGCTGAGGCAGGCTGAGGCTGAGGCCGAGGCCGACGGCAGACTGAGGCTGAGGCTGAAGCAGGCTGAGGCTGAGGCAGAGGCAGGCTGAGGCTGAGGCTGAGGCTGAGGCAGGCTGATGCTGAGGCAGGCTGAGGCTGATGCTGAGGCTGAGGCAGGCTGAGGCTGAGGCAGGCTGAGGCTGAGGCCGAGGCTGAAGGCAGACTGAGGCTGAGGCTGAAGCAGGCTGAGGCTGAGCCTGAGGCTGAGGCAGGCTGAGGCTGAGGCTGAGGCAGGCTGAGGCTGAGGCTGTGACTGCGACTGCCGTTGCCACTGCGACTGTCGTCGCGAATGCGACTACGACTGCGAGAACAGCAGAATTCTACAACTGGATTCTCATCTGAATCTTAAGGGAATGCTTCCAGATATGCTCCTACACATCGCTGTTAGGTTGCTTTGCCGGGATAATTTTTCATGCGCCAAACGCGGGGGGGAGAAAAACAAAAAGATCGCAAAATGGACGCGCTGGGGCACGCCACTTTACGCGAAGTGCGTCCCGGATATGACTTTGCACACTAAACTTGCCACCGCCCGATCGTTACGCGGGGTCCCTGGGCAACGGGACGTGCGTCCCGTATATGAATTTACACAGCGAGCCTGAGCCCGCCCGCATCCAATAATTAAGTATTTTCGCCAGACGTCGAACATTTGCCGCCATAAACGGATTTCCCATGTGAGCCCGCCCCCGCCCAATAGGGAGTTGCGTCCAACAACGACGGGCGGCTTCTGGGCCCCAGGCGCAGCCGTTATTGCCAAGAGCGGTGGCGGACGACGACGACGACGACGACGACGACGACGACCGCGGCGACGTCGACGACGACGACGACGACGACGACGACGACGACGGGGATCACAGCGACCACGGCGACTGCGACGAAACCGACATGCGTTCTCGCCTCATCGCCGGCCACTGCTTAGCTCTCGCTCTTCTGCGTAGACATCATCAGCATCCTCAGTCGCCTCCTCCTTCTAATCCTCCTGCTCCTCCACCCTCCTCGTTTTCCTCCTCCTTCGCATCGCCATGTTTTTTTCCCTCGCGTTCCCTCCCTTGCCCTCCCAGGGGGGCCACGACAGCGCGGCTGCCGTCTGGGTACCATTGCACTTATTAAGGATCGCGCGCTTCCCATTCCATCCGCCCGAACGGCAAAGGTTGCCGACGCTATAGGGCAATTGCCACCAGTGCGATTGGGACGCACCCAAACAGGTTCGACATCCACACAGCCGGGAAAAAGTTATAACACGATCAACAATATGATCGTCTTGAACGATCTGCAGACGGCAGCGCCCAAAGAGGATCATTAAAAGACATGCTCCTTTCAATGTTGGCAGCGTGCGCAAGCGCGCACCACGGGCCAGGTCATTGATATGCCATGCTTTGGCTTGCGCGCCCGGTGGCGACATTCGGAGGCGGGCGCTCTTTACCCGGCTGCTCTTCCAAGTTTGTCCTTCACAGGGCCGCTGGCGCGGGCGGTTCCACGTTCTGCCGTGCGAGCGACTGCGTTCCCACAATCGGATGGCCAACGTGCTCCGCGCAATGCAGACGAGACGCTCCTCCGTAACATTGGCACGCGGATGTCGCTTCATGCGACGGGCCCCGCCTGGTATTATTCAACATCGTTTCGGTTTCCATCCCTGTGCCACTTCTGTTATACACTTTTTTCACGGGGATGGGTAGTTTTGCCTAGGTGTTGGGTTTCCGCGCGATTCCCTCTCGTCTATTAGCGTGCCGCCCTGTGGGTCCTGTGAAACGTGTGAGACTTGTGCCCCTGTGTGACTTGTGCGACTTGTGGGACCTGCGAGACGCGCGGGACCTGGTCGACTTGCGGGACCAATGGGCCTCGCAGGACCTGTGCGACCTGTGCGACCTGGGAAACTTGTGGGAACTGTGGGGCCTGTAAGACCTGCGGGGCCTGCGCGAAACGTCGGCCTCGTTAGGACCTGCGAAACCTGCGGGGCCTGTAGGGCCTGCGGGGGCCGCGGGGTCTGGGGGACCTGTGGTGCGTGTGGTGTGTGCGCGTGTATTATCAGGGCACTCGATGTTGAAACCCATGCGAACTTCAAGGTTTTCGAAAAATTGTACCATGCGCGCGACGACGCGCGCGCGTGCACTTCGTCTCACGTGTTGCGACAGAGGGTTGTGAAAACTGATGGTTGTTGATCAACGAATGCGCGCGCATAAATCCTTTGCAGACGATGAGGGGGACGGGGGGGGGGGGCAAACTCAGGCCTGACTGGGGACAGGGGTGGTACGTACGAACTCCTAATTCGGATGGACGATGGCGCAGAATCACATGTAAACTGCACATCCCCAGGGGGTACCAATAATTCTGGCCTCGGGAGGGAAGTGGATCCTAATTTTTGTTTCTAAACAAAAAGGACAACCGACGTGGTGCAGTTTATGCTGTGCAATTAATTGCTGTTCGCAGTGAGTTGGCAGCACCACTGGACGGCTCGCGCAATCATCCCACCCACACACCCGCAAGTTGATCTGCAAAACTCATGCGGAAGCGATTGCGATGAGTGCTTGGTGTTGGCTGGTGCATCTCCGCGGCCGCGCTAGCCTGCGCACGCTCGCGCGCGCAGCGGCCAGCTGGTTTAGCGCGACCGACGCGAAAGCGGTGGCGCTGACCGCTCAGCACATCCCAGCGTGCACTTCAGTGCGAGTCGGCGCCTTGGGCGGGCGCGGTATCATGGCAACGTCGACGATGGTGGACTCGATGCTAATAGTAGCGATGCTGGCGACGATGCTGACTGCGACGACGGGGCAGCCAATGACGGCGGCGATGCTGATCACGCCGACGACGATGACGGCGTCTTCGCGTCAGTGATGAAGGTCTTGGAAGGAGTTCGACATTCGCGAGCGGCAGACGCGCGAGAGTGGCCCGCATGGTATTGTTTGACACGGATCGTGCGACCCAAGCACGCGCGCAAGGGCGTTCGAACGATTTCGACATGCACAAGCGAAGCCCGCGTTTGGTAGCATGTTATGAAACTGTTGAACAAAAAAAAGCAGGGTTGTCTTAAGAATTCGCAGGAACGCACGCACACTTGTGTTGAACATCCGCGTTGCGAAACCATGTTTTTATGTGTTATGGAGACTCTGTTTGGAATCCTTACGAAACCGGAGGTGTTTGAAAGGTTTCGGCATGCGCGCGCGACGACGCGCGCGCGTTCTTCGTTCCATTTGTTGAAATGGACTCTCGCGACAGCACGCGCGCAGGGGCGTTATAACGATGTCGACATGCGCGCGCGCGAAGCCCGTTTGGCAGAATGTGCTGAACATGTTGAGAAACCAAAAAGGTTTCCTTAATAATTCGCAAGAACTTGCGCGCACGCTTTTTTTGAATATCCACCCTGTGTCTTATATGTGTTTTGGACACTCGATTTTGAAATTCTTTCGAAACCGGAGGTTTTTGAAGGATTTCGGCATGCGCGCGCGACGACGCGCGCGTGCGCACTTCGTCCCATGTTGTTGCATGGGATTCTTGGCAACTTATGAGTTTTGATGCACGGGTGCGCGCGCATAGTATTTTTTGCAACGGAACCCAAAAAGGGGTCGATACTTACCGGGCTGGGATAGTGTGAATTTAAAGGTAAGATGGGCATTGGGTCAGAATCATGTGTGTTGCATCGGTTCTCCGTGAGTGGATAAGTCTGGGGGGGAGGGTGGTAGAACCTACCTATTTTTAGAAAGGAGAATGTACACGGTGTGCTCAATATGTTGTGCGTTCTATGTTGCGCAATTCACTTTGACTGTCTTGAAGCTGTCCTCTCCACTGCTCGTGCAAACATCCCACCCTCCCACCCGCAACTTGGCCGCAAGACCTCTGAAGACCGTGGCGGTAGGTACCAAATGGCACTTGGCAACGACACCGACGCCGACGACGACAGCGACAACGACGATGACGACGCCGCCGACACCGACTACGACGACACCGACGACGTCTCCAACGACTTCAACGACGACGACAACGACGCCGACGACGACGACGATGACAACGCCGACGATGACGACGCCGACGACGACGACGACGACGACGCCGACGACGACGACGACGACGACGACGCCGCCAACGAAGACGACGACGACGACGACGACGACGAGGGAGGAGGGAGGACGACGACGGCGACAACGACGACAACGACGAGGATTGAGGACGGCGACGACGCGAACGACGAAGAAGGAGGGACGACGGCGAGGCCGACGATGACAACGACGAGGGAGGAGGGAAGACGACGACGACGACGACGACGACGACGGCGACGAAAGAGGAGGGACGAGGACGAGACGCCGACGACGGACGACAACGTCGAGGGAAGAGGAAGGACGACCACGGCGACAACGACGACGGAAACGACTCCGACGCCAAAAAGGACGACGACGCCGAGGAAACAGAGGACAACAACGACAACGACGACGCGCGCGCTTTTCCTCCCATTTGTGGAAATGGATTCTCGCGACAGCACGCGCGCAGGGGCGTTATAACGATTTCGACATGCGCGCGCGAGAGGCCCGTATGGTAGCATGTTATGACAACGTGGGACGAAACAACAAAAATGCATGGTTTTCTCAAAAATCCGCAAGAGCGCTGGCGCAGGGTTCCTTTGAACCATGCGTTTTCTTTTGTGCATGTTTTCGTGACTCTCGATTCTGAAACTTCTACGAACCCTGAAAGTTGTTGAAGGATTTCGGCATGCGCGCGCGACGACACGCGCATGCGCACTTCGTCCCATGTGTTGGAAGCGATTTTTGGAAACTGCCAATTTGTGATAAGCGAGTGCGCGCAACATATTTTTTGCGGAGGATGAGGCGAGGGCGATACCGGCCTGGCTGGGACGGTATGACTTCATATGATGGACCTGCGTCGTGTAATTTATGTTGCGCAGGGTCTGTCGCGTAATTTACGCGGCCTAGTGACGGGACGGCGACGGCGGCAACAAGCTCGGCGACCGACAAACAGGCCCAAACGACGGGCGGCGACGAGGCGGCGACCGGGCGGCGACGGCGGTAACAAACGCGGCGACCGACAGGCAGGCCCACACGACGGGCGGCGACGAGGCAGCGACGGCGGCAACATAGCCGTCTGACCGGCAGACAGACCCAGACGACGGGCGGCGACGATGTGGCGACGGGACGGCGACGGCGGCAACGTAGCCGCCAGACCGACAGACAGACTCAGCTCTTTAGTCACAAGGAGGAACCCCTGAGTGTAAACTCTGTCTGGGGAGTATAGATGTGTACACATACATACATACATAAATATATACATATAAATACATCTATATATATGTATAGAAAGGCGGAGTGGAGTCAGCTCTTCCAACATGGTCGAGCCATGCGCGCCAGAGTTTAGACATCCATACACACACATACATAGATATACAGATGCATAGATATACATTAAAACATCGCGCGCGCGCTTCGCGCGCGCTCAGGTTCTTGCAGGCACAGTAGTCCTTGACGCATTCACTGCTCCACTCAAGTAGTGGACCACAGTCCACGCATGCCAATCCGCATTCCGAAAGGCTTTCGGGGGAAATGGCTGCGTAGAGGGGCGGAGGCCGAATGAATCGGGTTCCCAGAAAGCCTTCTGGGCGAATGGGTTTGGGGGGCGTCTTGGGGAGCCTGTTGGGGCGTGCCGTCGTCGTCGTAATGTCGTCGTCGCCTCTTGGGGCGCGTGGTCGTCGTCGTCGTCGTCCTCCTCCTCCTCCTCGTCTTCGTCGTTTCGTCGTCGTCGTCGGTTTAAGAGGGCACTTGGGGCAACTTTGTGCGAAACAATCTGCGGAGGGCAGCGAGAAGGCGATCAGTCATGTTCACAATCGACTTCCCAGACAGCTCTCCTGTAGCATGATGGTACTTCGAAGCCTCCGGAGACTCGCGAGCCCATGATGAACCATGTACCCGGAAGGCTTCCCGGGGACATGGTTTGTTGGGGTGTGTTGGGGGGGCTCTTGGGCGTTCCCTGGGGGCCCCTTGGGGGCCTCCGGGAACTCTCGGGCCCATGATGAACCATGTCCCCCGGAAGGCTTTCTGGGGACATGATTTCTTGGGGTGTGTTGGGGGGCCTCGTTGGCGTTCCCTGGGAGCCCCTTGGGGGTCTCTTGGAGCTTCCTGGGGGCCTCTTGGGCACCTCACGGGGCTTCGTGGGAGCCTCTTGGTGGCCTCCAGGGGCCTACTGGCGGCCTCTAGGGCCAAAGACCTCGAAATATCGGTTGGCGGTCCCCTCTTGGGGAGCTCTTGGGGCACACTTGGGTTGCCTGGGGAACCTCCTGGGCCGTCTTGGGACCCTCTTCGGGGCCTCGTAAGCCGTCTTGGAGCGATCTGAAGGGCCTCCGAGGCCGTGAGGGAGCGCTGGAAAGCGGGAAAAGCGAGAACGCCAAAATCCCAAACACTTTGAACATGAGTGAATCTTACCTCCCAGGGCCCTCTTGTGGAGCCTCTTGAGTCCGTCCTGGAGCGTGTTGGAGTCCTCGTCGGCTGTCTTGAGGGCATTTTCGGGGCGGGCTCGCGCCGCCTCGGGAGCTCTGGACCCCCCCCCCCCCGCAACCCCCGGCGGGCACAGATGGGGGGAACAGGCAGCGGCCCGCCCCCCCTCCCGGGCCTACTCCGAGATAGAGAATCATATTCCTGGGAAGCTTTCCGGGAGCATGATTTGTTCGGCTCTCTTAAGAGGGGGCCCTCTAGGGGCTGAACGAGGGGCCCCATTTGACCTTCTCGGCAAGCCTACTGGAAACATGGTTGGGGCGGTGGGCGGAAGCCCAAGGAATGCTGTCTGGGAAATACGATTTACCGAGGTGTCTTGGGGGCCCGCAGGGGGCTTCCCTAGAGGCCCTTTTGGAGGCCTATTGGGGCTTCCAGGCCTCTTGGGAGCCTCACGGGGCTTGGGAGCCTCTTGATGGCCTCCGGGGGCGTCCTAGGAGCCTCTCAGGCCGGAGACCTTGAAATGTCGCGCTCTTCGGGCCCTCTTGGGTCGCTCCTGGGGCTCTCTTGGGGCGCTCTCGAGGCCCTCTTGAATTATCTGGGGAGCCTCCTGGGCCGTCTCTGGGCTTTCTTGGGAGCCTCTTCGGCCGTCTTGGAGCGATCTGAAGGGCCTCTGACGCCGTCGGGGACCGTGGGGGGGCGGAACATGGGAGAGCGCACAAATTCTTCAAAAACCATCGGAAAAATTATTATGTTCGGCTTCTGGGGCCCTTTGGAGGGGCCTCTGGAGGCTCTCTTGGAGCGTTTTGGCGGCGTCGTCGGCCGTCCTGAGGCCATCTTCGGCGTGTCCGGGCCTCTGTGGCTGTCTTGGCAATCTTTCGGGCCCTCTTGGCGTGTCGTGGCGTGTTTGGGGTCGGGCCTGGGCAGTCCCGGGACCCCTGGGACCCTCCCAATCCCCCCATGGGGTGGTACGGCACTGGCCCGCCCACCCCCCGACCTACTCCGATATATTTATAGACGTCTATTGTTATAAACATATACATAAATATGTATATGTATATATATGTGTGTGTGTGCATTTATTCATTTATTTATATACACAAGACTGCATTGGCGCTTCGCGCCATGCACCTTGGTCCTCAAAGTTCGGCGTGCAAGCGGGGTGGCAGGAAGGTCAAGCCAGCAATTTAGCGATAACTCCTAGTTGCTGTTTCCAGCCATCGTCGCTATCATAATGCTTTTCGGCATCCTACCTCCATGCTACTGTTTCTTCATGATAACATACCCTGCGCATTCTCCCCATCCTCCTCAGTTCTTTTTTTGCGGAGGCTCCTCCTTGGAGAGCCTATGGGGGCCTCACAAAAGTTTTCAGGCTTTCTGCAAGCCTTTTGGAAGCCTCCTGGGCTTGTTCTGGGGTCCTCTGGGGGCTTCCTCGGGCCACCCTGCCTCCAACCGCGGTCTCCCTGAATGACTGGGTCACAATTTGGAATGCTTCAGAGCGTGTCTTCGGGCCATCTTGGGCCGCCATGCGGCTCTCTTAGGGCCATCTTGGACCCCTGTTGTGCCGTTTTGGGGCTGTCTCGGACTGCCTGGAAGCCCTTTCGAATAGTTGTGGGGCGATTATGGAGCCTCCCAGGCGTCTTCCAGAAGACCGCCGCCTTGGAGCGTCGGGAAGCCGAAAAGAGGATAACTCCAAAATTCACCAAAAACCAATGGAAAATCACATATGTTTGCCTCTTGGGTCCTTCTTGGGAGTGCTCTTGGAGGCCTCTTGGGGCGTTTCGGAGCGATCGTTGGGGGTCTGACGGCTTCGTGGGCGTCGTCGTGGACCTTATTGAAGCTTTCTGGGGTCGTTTCGGGAGCGCGCCGGAACGCCTGGAACCCGTCTGGGACCGTCTTCGGGTGCTGGGAAAGCTTGGCGAAACGCCCTGCGAGGCCCAGGGGGCCGCTTCGAGGCCCGTCCGGAGGGTCCCAAGGCCCCAGATCCCGGGAGTCCGGTTTTGGGGAGGGGGGTCCCCCCCGCCTGGGCTTATAGAAATTTAGGAAGAGGAATATATATATATATATATATATATATATATATATAAATAAATATACATATATATATATATATACACAAATACATTTCTATATACACACACATATATATATACATACATATCTCTCTATCTATATATATATATAGCAAGTACGGACGCTTGTAGGCGGCCAAGCAGCGTCAGCTGTATTGATACAATCTTTCCAGTATGCGCGCTCGAGAGAGGCTTCCACATGCCGCGAGTTCGGGGCACGGCCGGTCGCCCCCGCTGAGACATAACAGCCAGCACAATCCACAACAGGTATTGTACAGAAGTGAACCGATATAGAAGGATTGGATGGAGGGCGAGCTTGAACATACGGCCGCGACGATCGCGGTGCGGCGGCGCCTGCCCGCCAGCCCCCTCCTCACTTCACGATGTTAAATCTACCAGCAAGTAAGGACGCACTAGGCGGCCAAGCACGTCAGCCTGTATTGATACTCTTTCTCAGTGTGCGCGCTCAGAGGGCTTCCACAGGCCGCGAGTTCGGGGCACGGCGTCGCGCCCTGGCAGGGCGGATATAAAAAAGCTGAACTTCAGCCACACAATCCCGATTCCCAAACGGCATGGCCCCAGGCCGGAGCCCCACGGGGCTTCCACTAAACACAGGAAACAGAGAACTCATGTGCACAGGATCTCTCCGAGGCGTAATCCATGCATTTGCTCAGAGGAATGGGCGAGGACTGCCGCGGCAGCACGAGCGAAAGAAGGGGGGTACGCAGCAGCCAGGCTGGTCCATTTTCGCCCGCCTGGCGCCGTCCCAGACAATTCGATGTGGCGCTCCCCGGTGCGCGAGCAGATCCCATTCTTTCATTTTTTGCACCTGCGAGCAAGGGGCTCAAAACTGGAAATGCTCCATCCCTGAAGCCTGGTGGCTTTTCGCCATCGGGCCCCGTACTGGCAGAGGTGGCACACGACGAAATCAGACTCGGGCTGAGCTCCAAGATGGGCTAGTCTGGGAGCCGCCCAAATCAGGGAGGTCTGGGGATTCTCCAGCAGAACAGGCACTCCGAGACCATTGGCCAACGAGAGGATGCGGCACGAAAAGCGGAGGGTCGCATTCCCTACTCGAACTCTGGCGGATTCGCTCTCGTTGAGATTGGGCAACCCCATGGGCGCGGCAACATCGCGGAGGGGCTTACGAAGGGCCCGTGTCCAAGTTGTACACGGGGTGCCCAGAAAAATCCCCCAGATGAGACCGCACTTAATCCAGCCCGAGACGAGCCCTTCAAACGTTTTATCAAAGTGATCCTCACAGGGGCCATGCAGGAGGTCAAGGCTGAGGGCTCCAAAACCCTCGGCTCTGAGGGCTTTCGCGACTTTCCCAGTCCCAGCAAAAAGTTCCAGGAACACTCCATGCCTACGCTTGCGAGAGGCCTTCAGTTCCTGAGCGGGCAGCCGCTTCAAGTGACGCTGGACCTGCGCCGGCGAGGCTATGGCAGCGAGGCGCCGATCCGCGCCTGCACGGGCGCGGGCCGCTGCTGCCACGGGCGCGGCCGCTGCGCGAGGGCGGATCCCAGCTCGACAATCCCTAGCAGGTTGGTGTGCACGAAGCGGCCTACTATGAAGACCCGGTCGGGAACCTTGGTCATGGCATCCTGCAAGTAGGCCTCCTTGGCGTGACGCCTCATGCTGCCCGGCGAGGCCCATCGGCCGTGCCTCAGGGTTCGCCCCCGCGCCCTCCGGCCCTCCAGCAGATCCCAGCTCGCCCCGCCGTGTCGCAGCGCGTTGAGGGTCGGGTTGCGGGCCAGGAGCTGCAGCAAGTCCGCGGACACCTTGAAGCGGTCGCGCAGGGCAGGCAGCGTGAAATCCCAAAAAGGCTCTGGTCGAGGCCCACGGCGGCCATGAGGCCGGCACGCAGCGGCCACCAAGGCCGGTCGAGCTCTATCACCACGCTCTTGTTGCACAGCCCGGTCCTGCCTGGGCGGCCGCAGCTGGTGGGGTGCAGGAGCAGCGCCCAGCTGGCCGCCGAGGCCGCTGCTTGCGCCGCTGGGCGCACCAGAGAGCCCCCTCGCAACCCCTGCTCCTCGAACGGCCTCAGGTAGCGGCTGAACGAAAGCAGGATCCCTATCGCCATGCGACGGCGTCCGCTGACGGCCAGCAGCCCAGCCAGCGCAGCCGCCGCGAGGCATGGAAGAGGCACCCGCGTCATCGGGGGCACGCGACGCGCCCAGGACCTCAAGCCCCCTGTGGCGCGCGGCAGATGGTCCTTCCACGAGCCCTGGAGGCCCGGCAAGAAGTGCGCCAGGGGCGCCAGCCACAGAGAACCCTGGCTCGCGGGGGCTCCGCGCACGAACATGTAGCCCGAGGAGCGGGCGGTCACCAAGTCGAGCTGGCCGAAGTCCCTCCAGGCCAGGCGGCTCACGGAGCCGAAGGCCGCGAACTCTCTCAGGATCCTGCGGTATTGCTCCTCCGGGCTGGTCCGCACCGCCAAGATCTCCAGGAAGCCGAGCTGTCCCACCGGCGGCCGCGCGGCCTTCCGCCGCCCCGCCGGGGCGGCGCGTCGGCTGCGGGCCTCCCAGGCAGCTGGCGGAAGCCGCCGCGCGGGCAGGCGCAGGACTAGCGGCCGCGCTGCTGCTGGATGCCGCCGCGCCGCCATGCGCGGGAGGCTGTCCAGCGCGGGCGTCTGAGTCTGAAAACCAGGAGCGACGCCCTCGAGAAAGAGCGTCGGCAGGGTTGCGTTCTGACGGAATCCACCTGCAGTACAATCTCGTTCCTGTAGCGAGAGACATCATACAAATTTTGAGCAATGGAAGTTGTAGGTATGCTGATGCAGCTCTCCCCTTCGCCACGGCCAGACACAACGGCATATTATCGACCAGCGCCAGAACCCGCCTGCCGCGGCAGGCTGAGGACCTCAAGAGGTGCTTGTAGGCAACTACCAGGGCGTCGGCCTCCAACCCCAAGACGTTCTGGCCCGTCTGGACCTTCGTGGCAACCACACCCCTCCAAGACTTAGCATCCAAAAGACCTGCGGGCACCTCGTCGAACTCCTTCAGCTTACTGCCGAGATCCAAGACCAGGGGGCCCTTGCTGTGGAGCTCCATGTCGGGGTCCTCGGGGAGCTTGTCGGGGTCCAGCGTGCTGGGCGAAGCCGAGTCGAAATCCAACTGACTGTAAATCAGCACGCCCCCCCTTCCCGCGGCCTCGCGAGGGCCAGCAAAGGATGATGATGCAAGGGGTGGGCGGAGAGCAGCAGTGGAGAGAAGAGATCTGTCTCTGGCACGAGCCCCACCCTCAACTCGGTACCGCCACCGCTCGCACAGACGCCCGCAGCGGGCGATGAGGTCGCCTGAGGCCTGCCGACGGCAAACGCCCAGCCCCTCCTCGCTGGCGTCACTGGCGACAAGTCGCGTTGCCCAGGGCGCGGTGAGGTCCGCCACGAGGAGCGGCAGCAGACAGCGGGCGCGCCACAGCTCAGTCCGCACGGAGGGCCAGAGCGTCTGCACCTCCGCGCCGGATGCAATCATGAAGGCGTAGGTCGCGTTGAGGAGCCCCAGCGCCTCACGCCTCACCATAGAGGCCCAGGTCAGGTCACCTACCAGCACGCGCACGAGGTGCCCTGAAGCGCGGCCGCGCCTGAGCAGCTCCTCAATGGCGAGCTTCAGCCTCCAGACAGATCGCCCCTTGATGGCAAGCCAGCGGCCCTGCCTCAGCTCCATCCCCGGGAAACTGCAGGTGCCCGAAGCCCGCTCAGGCTCGTGGACTCTCACGCCAGCGCCCTCCAGCTCCGCGGTGATGCGATCCAGGGCGCGGTCGGCCTCCGACTCGTCACCGCCGACGGCCAGGTAGTTGTCCACGTGCCCTGCGACGGCGGCCTGGCCCTCCGGCTCCACGACGACGCCGGGGAGGCCGTCCTCGATGATGAGGTGGCCTGGCACGCCGGCCCGTGAGACCGCTGTTCGCAGAGCAAGCTAGCAGAGGTGCAGCGCCCAGGAGAAACCCATCGGCAGCACGACCAAGCAAGCCTGCACCCTGGTGGCATGGGGAAGTCCTGCAATGCCGCGTGCCTCCAAGTGCCTCCTGTCGATCGGCGGGAGCCTGAAGTAGCGACACAAGCCCTCGGGCATCAGCAGCCGGTAGAAGGCGTCGTCGATGTCTCCCGCCGCGACGACCACCTTGCCTCCGGGCGCCTCCAGGTTCGAGAAGGCGGCCGCGCTCGGCAACGTGGTGGCTGGGGGGTCCGTGAAGTACGCATTCGCTGTGCGAGTATCAAAAATGAGCCGTAGACGGTTGCTCTTCTTTGCCACGCAGAAGACTCCAATCGGCTTGATGCTGGGGTCCTCCGCCTGGAAGCAAATCATCTTCCGCTTCAACATCTCAGCAAGGAAGTCGGCGAACGTCGCCGGAGAGAAGGCAAGGTGGGGGTCGACATACGGCCCGCGAGGGCAAACCTGCTGCAGAAGGGCGTCAGCCTCCTCGCGACCACGCAGCATGCTCGAGCTCCATGCCCTAAGCCATTGAGCGTCCGGGCCAGCCACGACCTTCGTGAGCGGCACGGGGTCGTCGCCAACGTCGGGCCACGAGATCAGGCCCCGCGAGTAGGGTCGGCGAGGCCCCCCCGTGGCGCACAGCGGGGAGCCAGAGAGGATATCCGAAAGAGCTCCTTCGGGAAAACCCTCGCCCTCGGCCAGCGGCTCGAGGCAGGCGAAGGTGGACTGGATGTGCTCGAGAGACGCCCGCTGGCCTTCAGAGATACCGAGGGCAGACGGCTGGGCCCCAGGAGCACACACAGCATTCATGACGTCGATGGCGTCGTTGGCCCAGTCTTGCCAAGGAGCATCATCAGCAAGCTGACGGTGACCGCGGCGGCTGCGCCCAAAACTGGAGCCCCCGCGAGGGCGGGCCAAGGACGGCAAGGGGAAGGTGTCCCGCTGGCGCCCTCCGAGGTCCGCACGGCGCGAGGGCAGAGGTGGCCCGTCAGCTGGTGCGTCAGGGCGCAATGGGCTGGCTGGCGGGAGCGGGCGCCCAACTCCGCCCCCCTCTCCGAGGCTACTTGTCGCCCCTGCCAGAGCACTTGTCGCCCTTGGCCCCCTTCTTATTCTTGCGGGCCAAGTCGCGCTCCTCTCTGGCTTTGCGTTGCTCCTTCCTGTAAGCATTCATCTTCGTGAGCTCGTCCTTGACGTGGTCCTGCAGCGCCGGCGCGACGCGCGCGATCCCGCGCAGCTGGTCCGTGCCGAGCAGCACGTGCGCGTCGAGGCTGCCCGAGTCTGCTGCCGGGGCGACGCGGTCCCTGTAGCGCTCCTCCTGGGGCTGCACGGCTCTGGCCAGCATCTCGCCCGAGGCGACATTGGCCACCTCCAGCTGGTCGTAGATCACCATGCGCTCGAGGGCCCTGCACGCCTGCCCATGCTCGTCGACGCCAGGATCGGGCCCCTGCAAGCGTGACTCCGAGAGCCAGCGCGAGTGGCGGCCCGTAGGCGTGCCGCCGTGAGCCTCCATGAACTTAAGGACCCACAGCGCCGTCCGCGAACCTCTGACCGGCCAGTCGGGAACGGCCCCCTCAGTCATGTTCATGACCGCGCGGCGGAAGTCCGCGTGCCGCTGCCCCTGCAAGTCGTACGTGACGGGCTGGACGCGCGTATCAGCTGGCGCGGCCGCGGCCGCGGCGGCTCCAAGGCCTGCAGCTGCGGCAGCTGGCCCGGCAGCTGCGGGCTCTACCACCAGCGGCGGCGCGGGGCCCGCCAGCGCTGGGGCGCCTGCCACGGGCGCCGCTGGGCCGCCGGCGAGCGCAGCCGCCGAGCCAGCCACTCCAGCCGCCACGGCAGGCCCGCCAATCCCTGCCGCGGGTGCTGCGAAGGGGGCAGCAACCAGCATCCCAGCGGGCGGCCCCGCACCGCCGGCAGCGTGCGCCGCAGCCGCCGCGCCACCGGCGGGCGCGACACCCGCGGCACCAGGCCGAGGGCGAGCTCCGACAGCAGCGCAGCGCAGGTTGGGCACCACCGCGTCCTCAACGCCCAGGGCGATCCCCATCCTCGCAGCCCAAGCAGCCAGCGCCTGTGCGACCCGCGCAGGCGCTGGGACGCCCCTGAAGCCGTGCACGTGCATCCCAGCAGCAGCTGGCGGGTATGCGCCCATGCGTTCGCCCTCGCACGGCAGCCAGCGGCGCACCTCGGCGGCGGCGAAGAGGTCCTCCTCGTAGCTGTCGTCATCTGGTGTGAGGGTGCACGTCAGGCCCGAGCCGTCAGGCGCGAGCACCATCAGTCGCTCGAGCCACACGTTGGCGTACCCCGCGTACTCCACCAGGATGAAATCCCTTTCCTGCAGTCCCAGGGCCGCTATCGGATGCCGTGCTGCGGCCGCCGTCGCCATGCTAGCGTGTCAGCTGTGGCTTCGAGGCCCGCAGAGCCGCCACTTGAGCCGCCGCCAGCTGCGTCGCTGAGAGGGGAGCCTCCAAGGCCGCCGCGAGCGGCCGCCCGGGAGCGCCCGCCGGCGCAGTGGCCCTTGGTGTCGCGGGTGCGCCCCGCCTGCCAAGGGCCCAGCCCGCGGCGCCCACCGCGGCCAGGCAGGCCAGCCACGCCAGGCTGACTCCCAGCGGCACGGGCCGCTGGACCTCCGACACCGAGCCGCCTGGGCACGCCAGCCGCGGCTCGCAGGTACAAGAACAAAAAGGGCACGGAGGCGGCGATGGGCACGCCGGGCACTGCGATCCCCAAGCGGCACCCCAGGCCGCCGCGCCGGCGGCGAATCCCCGCGTCGCCTCGCGGAGGACGAGGCTCGCGGGGTCCATCCACGGCCCGGCCGCCTCCGCTGGGAAGCCCCTGGGGCCTCGGAGCTTGAGCAGTACGGCCGCGACGATCGCGGTGCGGCCGCCTGCCCGCTCCCCTCCTCGCTTCACGATGTTAAATCTACCATATACTCGGCCGCTCAAGCCCGAGACCCTCCTTTGCCTCCCGTTCGTTCTGAGTGAAGCCCACAAGCCGTGACATCGATGCCGCGGTGGAGACCGCTCAGCCCATTCAAGGCCACTATACTGTTTAAGTGTGCAGCCACCGACCACGTGGTGGTTCAGACGGTCACTGACAGCATTCGCCTTGCGCTGGCCGAACACACAATGTTGTGTCACGCGGCCTGGGCATGCCACCAGGTTACTCTTACAAGGAAATTGGCTCGGGACCATCGGCTTGCACCAGACCACCCCAACCAACCCGAAGACCCGAATCTGACCCGAATTTCGGGTTGGGGGGGTTCGGGTTCCATTGTTTGTCCCAGCCATCCTGTGGTGTTGGGTCCTCGTTTTGAAGAGACGGTGCCCTGCGTCTCCTCCTCCTTCCTTCCTTCCTCCTCCCTCCTCCCTCCTCCAATCATCATCACGATCATCATCATCATCACCCGTTTCTTCACACCCAACACACGTTTTGTGACCCCGTAGGGACCTCCACCGACGGTCGCAGTGCCACCGCCCGCATGCGTCACGCACCACCCAATACAGCGCTTCGTGGCCCCATAGGGAGCTCCACCGACGGCCCCAATGCCACCGCCCGAATGCGTCACGTACCACCCAGTACAGCGCTTCGTGGCCCCATATGGAGTTCCACCGACGGCCCCAGTGCCACCGCTCGCATGCGTCACGCACCACCCAGTACAGCGTTTCGTGGCCCTATAGGGAGCTCCACCGAAGGTCCCAGTGGGACAGCCCGCATGCGTCACGCACCACCCAGTACAGCGTTTCGTTGCCCCATAGGGAGCCCAACCGAAAGCCACAGTGGCACCGCCTGCATGCGCCACGCACCACCCAGCACACCGATTCGTGACCCCGTAGGGAGCTCCACCCGAGGCCCCAATGGGACCGCCCGCATGCTTCACGCACCACCCAATACAGCGCTCCGTGGCCCCATAGAGAGCTCCACCGACGGCCCCAGTGGCACCGCCCGCATGCTTCACGCACCACCCACTACAGCGCTTCGTGGCCCCATAGTGAGCTCCACTGACGGCCCCAGTGGCACCGCCCGCATGCTTCACGCATCACCCAGTACAGCGTTCCGTGGCCCAATAGGGAGCTCCGCCGAAGGCCCCAGCGCTACCGCCCGCATGCGCCCCCCCCACCCAGTACAGCCCACCGACGGCCCCAGCGGCGGTGTCCGCATGCGTTCCCCCCACCCAGTGCAGCGCTTCGTGGCCCCATAGGGAGCCCCACCGAAAGTCCCAGTAGGACCGTCCGCATGCGCCCCGCACACCCAGCACAGCGATTCGTGGCACCCACCGAAGGTCCCGCCCGCATGCGCCCCCCCACCCAGTGCAGCGCTTCGTGGCTCCATAGGGAGCTCCACCGACGGCCCCAGTGGCACCGTCCGCATGCTATTCCCATCGTGGCCTTCTTGGGACCTCCACCGAAGGCCCCATTGCCCCTTTCCGCATGCGCCTCCCCCACCCAGTACAACGTTTCGGGGCATCTGACGCAGCTCACCAAAGGCCCCAGTGGCACCGTCCGCATGCGACCCCCCCACCCAATACAGCGCTTCGTGGCCCCATAGGGAGCTCCGCCGAATGCCCCAATGGAGCCGCCCGCATGCGTTTCCCCCACCCAGTGCCACGTTTCGTGGCTCCATACGGAGCTCCACCGAAGGCCCCAATGGCACCGTCCGCACGCGTCTCCCCCACCCAGTACAACGTTTCGGGGCCCCTTACGGAGCTCCACCGAAGGCCCCGATGGAACCGTCCGCATGCGTCTCCCCACCGGCCCCATTGGGAGCCCCACCGAAGGCCTCAATGGCACCGTCCACATTGCGCCCCCCCCACCCAGTACAGCACTTCATGGCCCTATAGGGAGCTCCACAGAAGGCCCCAGTGGCAAAGTCCACATGCGTTTCCCCCACCCAGTGCAGCGTTTCGTGGCCCATCGGGGGCTCCACCGAATGCCCCACTGGCACAATTCGCATGCGTCTCCCCCACCCAGCACAGCGTTTCATGGCCCATAGGGGGTTCCACCCAAGGCCCCAACGGCAAAGTTCGCATGCGTTTCTCCACCGAGTACAGCGTTTCGTGGCCCCTTACGCTGCTCCACCGAAGGCCCCTGACAAAGTTCGCATGCGTCTCCTCCACCCAGTGCAGCGTTTCGTGGCCCATAGGGAGCTCCACCGAAGACGATACCCACAACTGCGGTACTCACAACTGCGTATGGTTGGGTCCTTCGCCAGGCTAATTTTCAAACGTTCCCCGACCACCCCCAACTGGAAATGGAGGACATATTGAAGCCTTCGGGTTGGGTTGGGGTGATTTGGTGGGTGGTGACATACATGCTGGCACGCCCCAATCGCATACATCCTGTTGCGGGCCAGCCCACTACAGGTATAGCTTTTGGAAACAGCCGCAGGGAGACCAGAAACCGTGGGGCCGCGCACGAGCTGGAAAAAAACACACATCCTGGCGAGGGACTCAAGAATACGCAAGTGCTGTACCGCAAGACAGGTAGGACGCAAGAGGGGGAGCTACCTAGGGGGCCACGAGACATGTGAGGAAGATGCCGCAATGAAAGACAGGGGCCTTCAGTGGAACTCCTTATGTGGCCACGAAACGTGTGAGATGCGTGCCGACATGATACGCGGGGACGCATGCGGACGCAGCCACTGGGGCCTTGGGTGGAGCACCCAGTGGGGCTGCGAAACGTTTGAGGGGCGTGCAGAAGTGAAAGGCGGTGGCGCATCAGGACGCAACCACTCGGGCCTTCGGTGGAACTCCCTGTAAGGCCACGGAATGTGTAAGGGGAGCGCCGGAATGAAAGGCGGAGACACAGCCATTATGGCCTTCGGTGGAGATCTCCAAGGGGACACGACACGTGCGAAGGGCGTGCCGAAGTGAAAGGCGGAGGCGCACAGGGACGCAGCCACTGGCGCGTTCGGTGGAGCCCCTTATGAGGCCACGAAATTAATGAGGGACATCCCGCCATGAGAGTCCGGGGCGCATAGGGGCGCAGCCATTGGGGCCATAGCTCCCTGTGGGGCCACGAAACGTGTGAGGGGCTTGCCGAAGTGAAAGGCGGTGGCGCATAGGGACGCAGCCACTGGGGCCTTTGATGAAACTCCCCCTATAGTGCCACGAAACGTGTGAAGGATCTGCCAACATGAAACGCGGCGACGCTAAGGGCCTCAGCCACGGGGGCCTTCGGTGAAGCCCCCATATGGTGCCACGAAGCGCGTGAAGGGTGTGCTGATGTGAATGGCGGAAACGCTTAGGGACGCAGCGACTATGGCTTTGGGTGGAGCCCCCTATGGTACCACGAAGCGTGTGAAGGGTGCGCTGACAGGACAGGCGGAGACGCCTCGGGACGCAGCCACTGGGGCCTTCGTTGGAGCTCCCCATGGGGCCAAGAAACGTGTGAGGGGTGCACCGAAATTAGAGGCAGGGGCGTGCCGGCATCAAAAGGGGCGCAGTCACTGAGGCCTTCGGTGAAGTTCCCTTTGGCAACGAATGTATGAGGCTGTACCGAGTTGAGCGACGGGGACGTGCCGAGACGCAGTCATTGAAGCCTTCGGTGCACGAAGTGTGTGAGTGGTGCGCCGAACTGGATCGCAGCCGGTGGAGCTTTCGTTGGAGCTGCCTGTGGTGCCACGAAGCGTGTGAGGTGTGTGCTGGCATGAATACACACGCACGCAGCCAGTTGGGCCTTCGGTGAAGTTTCCGCCATGAAACGTGCGACGCTATACCATAATGGAGGGCGGGGGCGCGTCGAGACGCAGCCTCTGAAACCTTCGTTGGAGCTGACCATGATTTTGTTTTTGAGCTCACCATGGAGCCACGAGACTCGTGAGTGGTGTGTCAAGATGAGAGGCGTGGACGCACAGGGACGCAACCACTGGGGCCTTCAACGTGTGAGGGGTGTGCCGAAAACGGGCTTGACACCCACATGGACGTCGCCGCTGGGGCCTTGGGTGGAGTACGGAACAAGTGCGAGGTGTGCCGACAGTATAATGGTATGGTGATGGCGATGCTAAGGATTTATGGCAATGGCGATGTGATAAGGAAGATGCTGATGGCACCCGATACTAGATAATAATATTGCTGGTGATGGTGATGGTGAGGGTGATGATGATGATGATGATGATAATGATGATGGTGATAATGCCGGTAGCAGGCATGATGTTGGTGACGGGGATGATGGTGATGGTGGTGGTGATGGTAATGCTGATGGTGATGCTGACGATGCTGACGACGATGATGATGATTATGGTGGTGATGATGCTGCTGATGATGATGATGATGATGATCATGCTGATGATGATGATAATAGTGATAGTGATGGCGAATAGCGATGATAATGGTGATGCCGATGATGATGGTAAGGATGGCGATAACGATGGCGATGGCGACGATGATGTCAATGACGATGATGATGATGACGATGATGATAATGATGATGACGACGATGATGCTGATGCTGGAAGTAATGGTCAAAGGGGAAGCCGGAGAGGGAGGAGGATGCGGGCGGATGATGATGATGATGATGATGATGATGATGATGATGATGATGATGAGAAGAGGAGCTAAATAGGAAGGATGATAATGCGAGCGTTTGTTTCCCCTCAAAACGCATACCAAACACCGCAGGATGATTGGGAATAAGTCGATAGCAGGTACCATCATGACCGCCCACTGTTGGGGAACCACCCCCCCAGCACCCATAAAATCAAAATTATTTACAGGACCTCCTGCGGGGGGACCCACAGGGGTCATTCCTTTAGTTTGACGATATTACGGTCCGTGGATGGAGCCCGGTTTGTGGCCTTTCGCCTGAGACGTCCTCAGCATTTGACTGGTTTGGCCCCAAGGGTTGGCCTGACTTGGCCTGGTTTGATTTGGCCGGGGGCGCCCACCTGACACACCCACACAACTCGCCTCGTTTGGCCCCTGGTTTGGCCTGGTTTTGGGCCGGTTTCGCCTGACACGTCGTCACACTTTGCTTGGGTTGGTTGTGCTTGAGACCTCCTCACAAGTTGCCCAGTTTGCCTTGGCTTCGGCGCCGTTTCGCCTGAGACGTTCTTACAATGTGTTTTCGCCTAAAGCGTGCTCGCGATTCCCCTGTTTGTGGTGCAAGCCCACATCGTCGTAAGCTGCGCGGTGTATGCTATGTGGTGCAAGGTATGTTGCGGAAGTTGTGTGATGAAGCTACGCAGTGAAAGCCCACGTCGTCGCAAGCTCTACGGTGCAATATGCGTGGTGCACAGTAAATGGTAGAAGCTTTGTGGTGCAAGCTATGGGGTGCAAACTCAGTTGCCAAACTTGAAGTTGACAACTCCACTGCTCGCGCGATCACCCCACCCACCCACCCGCAACTTGGTTTGCAAAACCCATGCGGGGGCGAATGAGATGAGTGCTGGGTGTTGATTGCTGCGTCTCTGCGGCCGCGCTAGCCCGCGGATGCTCGCGCGCGCAGCGGCCAGCTAGTTCGGCGCGACCGACGCGAGCGCGGTGGCGCTGACCGCTCGGCACATCCCAGCGGGCACTTCAGTGCGAGCCGGCGACTTGGACGGGCGCGGTATCATGGCAACGTCGACGACGGCAGACACGATGATGATAGTAGCGATGCTGGCGACGATGCTGACAGCGACGACGGGGCAGCCAGTGACGCCGCCGATGCTGATCACGCCGACGACGATGACGGCGCCTTCGCGTCGGTGATGGATGTTTTGGAAGGAATTCGAAATGCGCGAGCGGCAGACGCGCGAGAGTGGCTCGCATGGTATTATTCGACACGGATCGTGCCACCCCAGCACGCGCGCAAGGGCGTTCGGACGATTTCGACATGCGCGCGCGCGCGAAGCCCGTTTGGTAGCATGTTATGACCTGCTGAGAAAACTTACGGTTTTCTCAAGAATTCGCAAGAACGCGCGCGCGCACGTTTTTTCCTTGTTTTTGGGGGAACCCGTGTTGCGAAACCGTGTGCTTTTATATGTCTTTTGGACAATAGATCTTGAAGGAAGGACTTCGGCATGCGCGCGCGACGACGCGCGCGCGCACTGCGTCCCATTTGTTGCAAGAGATTCTCGCGACGGCACGCGCGCAAAGGCGTTCGAACGATTTCGGCATGCGCGCGCGAAGCCCCTAATGGTAGCAGTTTACGAAAACGCTGAAAAAAAGCAAAAACACTAAGAATGTGGCTTCTAAAGGTTTCGCAAGAACGCGCGCGCACGTTTTTTCTTGTTTGTGAATCCGTGTCGCGAGACCCTGTGTTTATGTGCTGTTTGGGCACTCGATCTTTAATCCTTCCGAAACCGACACGGTTCTTGAAGGATTTCGGCATGCGCGCGCGACGACGCGCGCGTGTGCACTTCGTCCCATTGTTCGCAAGGGATGTCTGAAAACGTATGGTTTTGATAAACGAGTGTGCGCGCATAGTATTTGTTGCAGAAGATGGCGGGGGTGGCGATACCTGTTTGGTTGGGATGCTATGAATTCGCAGGTAGGCTGGACATTTGGTCAGAATCACATGCACATTGCAATGCGAAAAAGTGAATTTAACCCCCGGGGGGGAGGGTGGTAGAACCTATCTATTTTTAAGGAAGGAAAATCCACACATCCTGTCGCGGCCATGGCCTGGTGTCCGGCGTTAAGAGAAAGTTCTCCCAAGCCCGTAATTGAGTACTTCATCGTGGAGTGCTCATCGTGGAATGCTTCATCGTAGAGCGTGTCCGCGCGACGTGCTCGTATGCGGCAAGCCTCCTCGTGAAGTGCTTCTTCACCGTGAAATCATCATCGTGGAGGTGCTGGGCCTCTTCGGAAACATCCTGAAAGGCTTTATCGTAATAACGTTCCGCTTCAGCGTGGTGCTCTGCTTCATCGTGGAGTGCTTCATCGTGAAGTGCTTCCTCAAGGTGCTCGTGAGCAGCGCCATTTCCACCTTTGGATGGTGGCGTCTGGTGGGCCATCATCAAGCAGCTCGCGCCGGAATGCAGCACACCCCGTGCTCGCGGGGTCGAAGATGCCGCAATGTTCTGCAAGCCTCGCAGCATGCTTTTCCGCCAGAGCCCGTAGCGTGGCCCCAGCCGACGTCAGAGCGGCATCTTGCATGTCTACTCATTCGCCACCGTCAGCAACCATTCATCACCGCTGAGTTTCATGATGGTCCGGTCCCCCTCCTGGGTGTATGTAGCAGCTGTCCCGTGGACGTTGGAAAAATCCTCCTCCTTCTCCTGGTCCTGCTACTCCTCCTGCCCCTCCTCCTCCTGCTCCTTCTCCTCCTACTCCTCCTCCTGCTCCTACTCCTCATGCTCCTCCTCCTCCTCCTCCTCTTCCTCCTCCTCCTCCTCCACAGTCTCGCCCTGATCCTCGTCGGTGTCCACCTCATCGTCGCCACCAACCCTCCTGCCCACCCACCCCCAAGCCCCAGGTGAAACCCCGAGCCACCGCGGTGGGCCCACCCCACCACCCGCACACGCCGGCACCCTGGCACCCCGACAAGGGCGCCGCGAGCCGCGCAGTGCTCTCTGGGGCGTGGGGCGGCCTGGTCGTCCGCGGAGGCGTCCCTGGGCAGATTCCGGGAGCGAGCGAGAGAGGGGGAAGGGGGGAAGAGCGGGGGGGGGGGGAATCAGACGAAGCCAAGACAAGTTTCGGGGTTTGCACAAGGTGCTCCTGGCCCAAGGTGCCCCCAGCTTGCCGCTCCCTTTTGGACCCCCTGGGCCCATTGGGCCTCGTGAGGGGTGCTCTGGAAATCGCGGGGGCCTCTCTGGAGATCCTGGGGGCACCTTGGGCCAGAGGAACTTCTAGCAACACTCGACGACAATGACAAGTCGGACAAGGATAAATCGTGGTCCCTGAGGTCCGGCGGTTCTGGAAGATGCATCGGGCTCCGCGGCCGCTCCAGAACGTTCCCGAACCTTCTGAGGGCGTTCTGGAACGCTCTGGAGCGACTTATCCATGTCCTATAGCCCCGCCCGATGAAAAGGGGGCCTTAGCGAAAGAGCTCACGTTGCTGGCCTCCCCGGCGCATCGAGCGAAGCGAAGCCAAGCCTGCCATCGCAGGTCAGAAGCCAACGGCACGTGCGGGTGGCAGGCGCACCGACGCTGGCGCGCGAGCCATAGGACGGACCAGAATACAGAGCTGCTTGGCTCAGTCCTTCATGCACAACACATGCTCTCCTTCGTGTGCGTCCCACACGTCCAGATTTACAACAGTGTGAGCATACGATTCCCGATGTTTCTCAAGGGGGCGAGGGGGGTTACGGGGGGGATACCAGAACAGCTCACGTAGCTGCTTCCCCGGACGCCTCCCGGCGCCAGGAGGCATCAATACATGTGTAAATATATAGGTGTGTATATATATATATACACATGAAAAAACGGCGGGGTAAAAACCAGCCACGCGCAGCAGAGTTCGTAACTCCCCACTTCCCAACGCCCCACATCATGTCGTCCGAACCGAGATTTGCTCCTGCGCAGGGGAGAAAGGTTCCCTCTCCCCTGCCAGGCTTGGAAATCGGGGGCTATGGGCCAGGGGGCTCCCACTCTGGACGCGGGGAAGGGCCTCGGGTGGCGAAGCCGTGGTGGGGGCCTCGGCCGCACCCCTGCGGAAGGAAAGTTCACTGCCCTGGCTCAGGCTTGTAAGGCGCTTCTATGCACCGCCCCGGTCCGTGGCTCCCCGTGTTCGGTGCAGGCTCGTTCATCCAACGCACCTTCGTCCTCCTACTCCTCCTCTTCGGACGCCCGAAATGGGTGTAAAAGAAATGGGTACGATGCCCAACTACAAATGTTGTCCAATACCAAAACCAGCCGCTGTTGTGCAGGCGGCCTTCTGTCTCAAATGCACAATGTCCGCGTCGACACCGACAGCAAATCCTGTCCAAAATGAACAAGACTTGGTTTCGGTTGTTGTATATGTTCTTTCTTCGATCATCCCGAGATGGCTTCTGGTGTTTCGGAACCGTTTCCGACGGCTACCTAGGCGCCCCGGCGATCCTCGGAGTCTGAATCTGAATGCCCCTGCTTCCTGAAAGAGTTACTCGCGTTAACGATATGTGTACATTGTTGCTTGCTGTGCACGCGAAACGAAAACCACTCCTGCGCAATGAGGAGGCCCGCAACAACCGTGTCCATTCAGCGTGGCCAAGACTCGAGCAATGGAGGCCTCGACGCGAGAGCGCCACTCGCATGAAGCATCTTGCCGCTGACAAGTCAGATTGCTACCCTGCGAGCGTGATCGAAATCCCGATGACCACATATATCCACAGGACGGAACTGACAGAAGCTGCAATAGCTTGGTACACCAGGCATCGATACAGTGCTAATGCGTATACACGTGACTTCCTAGAGTGACATGTAAACTTGTACTGGACTGAGTCATGTTACGATGCGAACTCGTCCCTGCGACAAGTCGTACTCGTACTCCTGGTGTCCGACGTCGTCCGTGTTGTTCCCATTGTGCCCGCGGGTACCCAAAGTGTAGTTCCGATAAACATGTTCCCAACCCTCCTGTGCTACTGGGTCTTTGTATTGAATCAGCAGCGCCCCGCGTGACTCCTCCGCTTCCTTCCTCCTTATCATCCTCCTGCTCCTCCCCCTCTCGACCTTGCATATGTTTTCCGCACGCCCCAATTCCCATCGCAAGCATAATCGCTGTCACCATCCCCAGCATGATCCACATCGTCCTGGTCATCATCCTCATCTTCTTTAGTTTCAGCAACGTCGTCTTCACCGTCATCATCACCCTCATCCCCATCATCACCATCACCATCACCATCAACATCATCATCAACAGCATCACCATCACCATCGTCACCAACACCACTCACCACCATCATACACGCATCGAGGCCCCAAAGGGAGCCCAAAGGAGGCCCCAGCGCGTGCGCCCACACGCGGTCCCCACGCCCCATGTCGGCACACCCCTCCCTCACACGGACCGCAGCAGCATAGGAAGCTCCACCGGAAAGTCCCAGTGGGTCCACACGCGGTCCCCCCACCCACGTCGGCACACCCCGCACACGCTTCGGGATCCCATTGGGAGCTCCACCAGAGGTCGTGGATGCGTCCACCTGCGGTCCCCCCGCCTCCTCCTCCTTCGCCTCTTCCTCCTCCTCCAGAATTACTCAATATGAATACTCTCCCTCTTCCCCTGATGACGTCTCGGGAGTAGCCCCCCCCCCCCCCCCCCGCGCGGTGTTTTTACCTAACAGCGAAGACTGATAGGTTCTAATGGTGTCAAAAGAAAGCATCTGATGACTGAGAAGGGAGGTCTGGGCGGCATCCGGACAGCGAGGGCCGGGCTCAGGGCCGGGCTCGTTTTACGCAAACAGTCACACACTTCGTGCTCTTCGACCTCCCAGAACTCCATTCCCGGGCCACATTTTGAATGCCCGGAGCCAACTGTAAGCCACTTCGTGCTCTTCGACTTCCCAGAACTCCGCTCCCGGGCCACATTTTGGATGCCCGGATCTAACTGTAAGCCACTTCGTGCTCTTGGACTTCCCAGAACTCCATTCCCGGGCCACATTTTGAATGCCCGGAGCCAACTGTAGGCCACTTCGTGCTCTTGGACTTCCCAGAACACCAATCCTGGGCCACATTTTGAATGCCGGAGCCAACTGTAGCCACTTCGTGGTCTTCAGCTCACCAGAACTCCAATTCCGGGGCCAAATGTTAAATCCCTAGCCAACTGTAACCACTCGGCTTCTTTCGAGTTCCCAAAATAACGATCGTGTCATGATTTGAACGCCCGAGCTGCCGAGCCAACTGTAGGCCACTACGTGGTCTTCGAGTTCCCAGAACTCCATTCCTGGGCATGATTTTAAATGCCCGGAGCCAACTGTAGGCCACTTCGTGCTCTTCAGTTCCCAGGAGTTCCATCTCCCCGTCCACATTTCTGAATGCCTGATGCAGGCTGAGGCTGAGCTGAGGCAGGCTGAGGCTGCGGCCGAGGCTGAAGGCAGACTGAGGCTGAGGCTGAAGCAGGCTGAGGCTGAGGCTGAGGCAGGCTGAGGCTGAGGCTGAGGCAGGCTGATGCTGAGGCAGGCTGAGGCTGAGGCTGAGGCTGATGCAAGCTGAGGCTGAGGCAGGCTGAGGCTGAGGCCGAGGCTGAAGGCAGACTGAGGCCGAGGCTGAAGCAGGCTGAGGCTGAGGCTGAGGCAGGCTGAGGCTGAGGCTGAGGCAGGCTGAGGCTGAGGCAGGCTGAGGCTGAGGCTGATGCAGGCTGAGGCTGAGGCAGGCTGAGGCTGAGGCCGAGGCTGAAGGCAGACTGAGGCTGAGGCCGAAGCAGACTGAGGCTGAGGCTGAGGCAGGCAGAGGCTGAGGCTGAAGCAGGCTGATGCTGAGGCAGGCTGAGGCTGAGGCTGAGGCTGATGCAGGCTGAGGCTGAGGCAGGCTGAGGCTGAGGCCGAGGCTGAAGGCAGACTGAGGCTGAGGCTGAAGCAGGCTGAGGCTGAGGCTGAGGCAGGCTGAGGCTGAGGCTGAGGCAGTCTGGAGGCCTGAGCAGCAGAGGCCCGGCTAGAGCTGAGGCTGAAGCAGGTGAGCGAAAGCCGAGGCTGAAGCTCAAGGCCGAGCTGAAGGCAGCTGAGGCCTGAAGCATGCTGAGGCCTGAGGCTGAGCAGGCTGCAGCTGAGGCTGAGGCAGCTGATGCAGAGGCAGGCTGAGCTGAGGCAGAGCTGATGCCGCTAGGCTGAGCAGGCTGAGGCCTGAGGCCCGAGGCTGAAGCAGCCTGAGGCGATGCTTGAAGCATCGAGGCTGAGGCTGAGGCAGGCTGAGGCAGAGGCTGAGGCAGGCTGAGGCTGAGGAGGCTGAGGCTGAGCTGAGGCTGAGGCAGGGTGAGGCAGAGGCAGCTAACAGATGTTGTTCAATGACAGGCAGCTGACTGAAGCTCATGGTCGCCAGCTGAGGCAGGCGAGCCTGAGGCTGAGCAGGCTGATGCTGAGGCAGCTGAGGCCTGAGGCAGGCTGAGGCTGAGGCTGAAGCAGGCTGATGCTGAGGCCCGCTGAGGCTGAGGCTGAGGCTGATGCAGGCTGAGGCTGAGGCAGGCTGATGCTGAGGCCGAGGCTGAAGGCAGACTGAGGCTGAGGCTGAAGCAGGCTGAGGCTGAGGCTTAGGCAGGCTGAGGCTGAGGCTGAGGCAGGCTGAGGCTGAGGCTGTGACTGCGACTGCCGTTGCCGCTGCGACTTTCATCGCGAATGCGACTGCGACTGCGAGAACAGCAGAATTCTACAACTGGATTCTCATGTGAATCTTAAGGGGAATGCTTCCAAATATGCTCCTACACATCGCTGTTAGGTTGCTTTGCCGGGATAATTTTACACACAGGTTTCCCCGGAGTTGGGCTTTCGCCTGCATTTGTTCCCAAAATGCTGCTCTCGCTGGGGCGCCGGCTTCATTTTCGGGCCCCACTCGTTCCGAATCGTGCTCCCGCTGCAGCGCTGGCATCATTTCCGCCGGCGCCCGTTTCGGCCAGCGCCGGAAAATCGTGTTCCGAGGCGGCGCCGAAAAAAGGCTATTCCAATACACATTTTTCTTTTGAAAATGCTGAATTTCTGCTTCCGGCGCCCAGGCCTCCCGGGCCGATTCCGACGCCCGGGCCGGCGCCCGAGCCGGCGCCCGGGCCGGACGCCCGAGCCCGCAGGCCAGCGCTCGGGCCGGGTCCGGAGCCGGTTCCGGCCGGCGCCGGAAAATCGAGTTCCGAGGCGGCGCCGAAAAAAGGCCATTCCAATACACAATTTTCTTTTGAAATGCTGAATTCCTGCCTCTGGCGCCCGGGAAGCCTCCCGGGCCGATTCCGGCGTGCTTCCGCTCGTTCCGAATCGCTCCCGCTGCAGCGCTGGCCTCATTTCCGCGCTTCCGCTCGTTTCGACTCGTGCTCCCGCTGCAGCGCTGGCGTCATTTCCCGTGCCGTGCCACGGCATGCAATGCAATGCTAGGTCGATACTACGCTTTGCGGTGCTCGTCTACGCCAGGCCACGCCGTGCTCTACAATGCATCACGTACCCTTTCGGGATCATTGCCCTGCTCGACATCCGACTGTGCGAGTGAGAGGGGATCCGCGCCATGGTAAGGGATGGGGGAGGGGTAGGATGTCACATATGACGCGAGCGCACCTAGCTTAGCCTCCTCCCCCTCCCCCTCCTGCAGCCGAAAGCGGGTCTGTGCGCACGTGCCCGACGCCATCCACTGACGCCGAAGAGGCACACCAGGAAGGTGTACTGCTCCTTCTCCGCTCCTTTCCCTTCTGATTAACCCCTCCTTGTCGCACCCCGAGGCTGGTCGGAAGGGCGGGCCGGGCGTTCCGCCTGAGATTTCTTCACATTTGATGACCCTGAGACTTAGCAATTGACAGCAGTTTCGCGGATGGTGGGCGGGCAGTTTTCAAAATGTGGCTCTCGCCTTAGCGCCACGCGCATTCGTTTCAAAACATTGCGAAACTTTTGCGGATTGGGGGCGGGCCATTTTCAAAAAGAGACTCTGGCCGCATTCGTTGTACAAAATTTCAACAGTTTCACGGATTGAGGACGGTTGCGTTTCAAAGTGTGGCTCTCTCCTGAGCACCGCTCTCTCAAGTTTTACGAACTCCCATGGCTGGTGTACCAGAAATTGCGTTTTGGAACGATTCGGGATTGTCAGGGCGCAACAGTGATGTTTGTTCGCGGTGTTGAAATCCCAAGAACGGCGTTCTGGCACGATCCGGGATCGTCAAGACGCGACAGTCAAGTGGATTCATGGCATTGCAGTTCCGAGCATGGTGTTCTGCCTCGCTTTAGGATCTTCCAACGGTTGTCCCCCAACAGGGCACTTCCCTGGGTGGAAATGAACCCTTGTAGGGGCCTATGAAAAGAGAGAGCTTGGAGGGATGGTGTCAAACTCGTTGATGAGTCTGGGTTTACACAGGTCCTCCTCCTCCTTCTCCTCCTTCTCCTCCTCCTCCTCCTCATCATCACCATCCTCCTCCTCCTCCTCTTCAACCTCCTCCTCCTGCGGGAACTCCCCCCGACCTCCGAAGACCTCCAGAGGGCCCCCGAATTGCGCGCCGAGACACTCGGCAGCCCGCCGAAACGCCTCCGAAGGCGACCGCCTCCGAAGGCCTCCGCTCCGAGCCTCAGAGAGAGGAAAGCAGGTGGGCCGAGGGGGAGGAGAAGGATCGAGGAGGAGGAGGAAGAAGAGGAGGATCGAGGAGGAGGAGGAGGAGGAGGATCGAGGAGGAGGAGGAGGAGGAGGAGGATCGAGGAGGAGGAGGAGGAGGAGGTCATGGAAGCCTCCCAGCGTCGCTCGGGCGGCCGCGGGGCCGCTCGCGGCAGGCGCGGGGCCGCCAACGCGCGCCGGGCCGCAAAGCAGCGCTCCTGGGCTGGCTCTCAGCGCTGGGCGCCGCCTCGGCCGCCCCGGCTCTGCCGCCGCCGCGGCCTGGACGCGGGGGCTCTCCTCCTCCTCCTCCTCCTCCTCCTCTCCTCCATCCTCGATCCCTCCTCCTCGATCCTCCTCCTGCCTCCCTCCTCCTCCTACTCCTCCATCCTCCTCCTCGATCCTCCGCCTCGATCCTCCTCCTCCTCCTCCTCCTAGCTCCTCCTCCTCCTCCCTCCTCCTCCACCTCCTCCTCCTCTCCTCCCCTTCCCGATCCTCCTCCTCGATCCTCCTCCTCCTCCTCCTCCTCCTCCTCCTCCTCCTCCTCCTCCTCCTCGATCGTCCTCCTCGATCCCCGATCTCGGGGTCCGGAGTCGAAATGAGCCCTGCTGGGGGGCAGGGCGCACCGGCTGCATTCTCGCTCTCTTGCGACATGGAGTTCCAGGGTGGCCGCGTGGAGCGCCTTTCCCCCCGGCCGCCCCGACTCTTCCGCCGCCGTGGCCTGGGGGTTGGGTCCCGGGGGGCAGCGAGAGCCCAGGATCGCACGGAGAAGTCGGATGGGCGCTCGAGAGGAATCGGATCGGCGAATATCGGCAGCCAGGTCGGGAGAAGTGGAATCGGATAGGGATCGGCAGGCTAGTAGTAAGGCCTCCATTGGCAAGCCGAATTCCAAATCGGAATCCGAAGTCGAATCGAATTCAATCGGAATCGATCGAAGTCGAGCCCAATCTGGCCAACCGGGCCAGAGGATTCGAAATGAGCCCTGTTGGGGGCGGGGGGGAGTTCGCATGGGGTGCATTCTCGCTCTCTTGCGCAATGGAGTTCAGGGTGGCCGCGGGGAGCGCTTCCCCCCCCCTCCCCCCGAGAGAGCAGAGAGGAAGAGATCAGAAAAGAAGACGAAGGGTGGAACACCCCCCTCCGGCCACGGGGCCTCACTGGCAAGCGCCCGCACGCGCAGCTTCGCCTCGTCCGCGCGCACGTCACGCACGACACATCCCGAAACCGAAACCGATGTACTAGTTGGGGCAATTCACGTTTCACTTCTCGGGGGCGCGCAAACATGGATTAGCGATCCATGGATTTGGCGTGCCGCCTCGTTCGGCGGCGGGAATCCGTGATTTCCCATGTAAACGGGACCCGTCGCTAATCCACGCCCCCTTGATCCATGTTTGCGTCGCCTGAACTTCGGTCTCACCCCACAACCCCCGACCAACGAATTTCCGAATGGTCAGGCACATGCAGCAGAAGTCGAGGGCGAATCAAGCAAGCGCGAGCTCAAACTGAAGATGTCACTCGAGCCTGTCGGCTTCGCGGTCACACCGATGCAACAACAAACACTCCGACCAAGCGTGCAAGAAAAGAGGCGACACAGGTGCCGCTACCGTACCTTCGGCACGCTGATGCGTGTGAGCATGCCTGTCTGTGTGCCTGGTAGGGCTCCGATGTTTTTAGGGACGACCTCCCTCCCCAGCACGAGCGCAAGTGAGAATGTCCCAAGACGGCTGCAAGACGACCCAATACCTACCAAATACGGCCCAACCCAAAAGAAAGGCTCCAAGATGTCCCCAAGAGGCTCCACGAGGCCACAAAAAGCCCCCAAGAGAAACCCAACATGGCTTCCAGTCAGGCCCTAAGATACCGAAACACACACGTTTACAAACTGTCAGTGTGTTCATGGGATGTGATTATTAATCGTTCTGGGTTCATATTGCCTCAGGACAGCTTTCGAGAGCTCCAAGTAGCTCCGGAGACAACCCAAAGCGGCCCCAAGACGGCCTCAAGACGGTCCTCCAAAAGGCCCGAAGGCTAGCCAAGACCGCCAGATGAGGACGCTTACACGGCCCCAATGTCCTTGGCTTGACCGAGCCTCTGCGGGAGAGCCTGGTATTACCATCGCATCCACACCCGATTCCAGACCCACGACAAGCCCCGCCCCCGACAACCCCCCATAGGACCCCCAGAGGGCCCCCGACAGGCTCCGAAGAGGACCCCCAAAAAGTCACTGAGAAGCCTCAGAGACGCCCCGACAAGTCAAGGAGGGAGGACGCAAGAGAGCGGAGAAGATGGCAGGGCGCAGGCGGCTTTTGCAATTGCAGTGCGCTGCATGCGTTCGGAGGTGACGCTCTCCGCCCCCCCACCCCTCACCTGCTGCTTCGCCATGGGCGCGCCGCCGAGCATCTTGCGTGGTCTTGCGGGGCGGGGCGAGGCAGGTGGCGAGGGAGGGAGCTGGAGAGGAGATCCCCCTGTGGCTCCTCCTCTGTCTCCCCCGTCCCTCCTCTCAGCCTCCACCGTCGCAAGAAAACACGTGTCCCAAGCAGTGCTTGCACATGGGGGTTCTTCCCTTTCATGGGATTGGGCCTGGCTGTCCATCTGGCCGGCGCGTGGCCGCCTCGTCACCGCCTCGTCGCCGCCCGTCGCCTGGGCCCGATTGTCGGTCTGGCCGCCCGTCGCCGCCCGTCGCCGCCTCGTCGCCGCCTCGTCGCCGCCCGTCGCCGCCGCCCCGTTGCACCCACCCCCCGTGGCATTGCAGCCGCGTTGCGTTGCAACCGGGTTGCATTGCATTGCAATCGCACTGCGTTGCGATGCGTTGCGTTGCACCACACAAACTGCGCTACAGATATTGCGCCAAGTAGTTTGCACCACATAGGTTCTCCAATCTTAAAGTGAAGATAGACTCTACCCCCCCCCAGACTATCCCCTCCCACTAGGAAGATACAATTTACACACGACTATGCTTCAGTTTTCACTGTGCATGTGTATTCATACAATCCCAGGATGTACCCTTATCGCCCCCCATCCCTGACAGATAGGGCACATGCGAGCACACACACGTTGATCAACCAAGCAAGTGAAACGAATCCCTTGCAACCAAAAGTCAAAGTCCACACGCGCGAGTCATCTCGCGCGCATGTCGGAACCCCTCCAAAACAGAACATGTTGCACAGGTTTCGAGATCGAGGTTCCGGAAAGCCCATCTGTTTCAGCAAATATGCGCGCTTTTGCACATTCTTCTTACAACCAGCGGTTGTTCAACATTTTCGCCGAATGAGACCACGAGGGTCCCTCGCGCGCGCATGCCGAAATCATTCGGAATCCCCCTCGCGCTTGCTGGGCGGGGGGAGGGCGATCCCTGTCAAATAACACCATGCGGGCCACGCACGCGCGTCGGCCGCGCGCGCATGTCGAAATCCATCCAACACTTCATCAGCAACACATGGACATCATCATCATCATCATCATCATCATCATCATCATCATCATCATCATCATTGGCGGTGCTGGCATCGGCGCCGTCATTGGCCTTGCCGTCGTCATCATCCTCATCGCCACCACCTTCGCTACTGTCATCATCTTTGCCGCTGTTGTCCGTTGTCGACGTCATAATGATACCGCGCTCGCCTGAGTCACAGACCCGTATGAAGTGCCCGCGCGCCAGAGCAGTCTTTGACGCGCGGTGGGAACGAACCACCGGTGAGCGTCATTACGACCGCATCGGCTGCGCAAAACAAGCTAGCTGCTCTGCGCGCGAGCTTGCGCGCGACAGCGCGGTCGCAACGATGCGCCAGCCATGGTCAAGCAGTCATCGCAATCGCCGCCGCATGGATTTTGAAGATCACGTTGCGGGTGGGAGCGTGGGATGATTCCTCAAGAAGCGGAGCTGTCAACTCCAAGTTCTTCAAATTTAGGCGTAACATAAATTGCACCACACATATTGCACCGCATGATGGCATACACCGCATGCATTGGCCAAATACAATGCGCTACGTAAGTTGCGCCACATTGAATGCACAACATAGGTTGCATGACATAGCTTATACCACATATGATGCGCCACATCGATTGCACCAGATAGACTGCACCACGTAGCTTACACCACATAGATGGCACCACATAGAGTGCACCACATAACTTACATCACGTAGCCCACAGCACATACATTGCACCGCATGGATGACACCACAAATATTGCGCACCGCGAATTGCACCGCATAGCTTGCACCACATAGCTTGCACCACGTAGATTGCACAACATAGTATGCTAGACCACACTGTTTTGGCTCCACGCTGGCTAATATTGTTTAGGTGTCAAGCAAACTTCCAGAGGACGTTTGGGACCCGGATCCTCAAACAAAAACAACTGTGGCGACAAAGGATCCCAAGGATGGGGTCGAGAGCTCTGCGGCCCACGTCGCAAAAGTACGACGGCGTGCAGAAGGTTTCGCTCTCGAGCGCCTCTAACTCAGATGCTGTTACCCTCCTCCACCCGTTCTGCCAAGGAGACGGAGCAGAAGCCATGCACTGACTGCAGGCCACTGCTGGACACATTGGCTGCAGCTCCATCTGCTAGTGGTCAGTTCGACATCACCAGCGTTGGCATGTTGGCTGTGCGCACTGGTCCTGGGCGACTGCGCTCGCTCGCATTCCACAGCGCCGTACATGAAAGCTGCATAAAGGCACGCGATCTTGCGCGCCAGCGTGCCAGTCCAGAAAACTCGCAAATGGCAGAGGAGTGAGCCACACACACACACACACACACACACTTGCAGGGCTAAGACAGAATCCAAAGCTTCTGGACCCCCTGTGCATCCCCACCCCACCCGGCGAGAAATAGGCGAAAACGAGCCTGTACGCTCCCCCGCTGGTCTACGACAGCAGCCGAACGCAGAGAGCCCACAACAGCGCGCCCCGAGGAACTAGCCAAGCAAAGGCCACCTGGAAACTGTTCGGG
>CAUYUJ010015596.1:0-10000 GCA_963575745.1 Prorocentrum cordatum | reverse complement strand
TCGGGATAGGGGTGGGCTAGGGACAGAGATATGAATGCAGGGCTGGGGATACAGGGCTAGAGATACAGGGGTGGGGGTAATATAGGGATAGGGATAGGGAACGGGATGGAGATATGGGAATTGGAAAGAGATGGGGGATAGGGATAGGCATAGAGGCAGAAGGATAGAGATGCGAATATGGAAAGGGATACGGATGCGGATAAGGATAGGGATAGACAGTGGGAGACGACGAGAGACAATCGGGGGCAGTGGGAGACAATTGGAGACAGCGGAGGACAACGGGGAAAAGGATAGGGATAGAGATACGGATGCGGATCTGGGTAAGGACAAGGATAGACAATGGATGGCAACGGGAAACGACGGGAGGCAACTGGAGACGGACAGCGTGGCCGACCGATTCCAAATCCAGCAACGCACCTGTTCGTTTCTTAGGATTTTACGGAAACGTTACGGACAAGCGGTTTAGGAAATAAAGTCTGTCCAGACTGTCCAGCCGCCGCCCCTAGACGGGCACCAAACACCGAAAGCCGATGTCGCGCCCAGAACCATGAAAGCTGGGGTCAGCGAGGTTGGTTTTCGAGGAAGACCGGGGGGCACACACGATCGATGCCAAGGAAGGGCTAATTATCATGTTGCTCGGTGGATTGACAGTGCAAATTCGACAGCATCGCCAACCCCAGTCATCATGATGCACACACCGTTCGTCTCTGACAATGCTCGCTTCTGGCGCTAAGATCGCCCCGCCCACAGGGTTCCCGACCAGGACGACTGCTCTGAACCCCGAGCGGTTCGGCGCGGGGAAGGAGCGCACCACGCTATCTGCGCTCGGCACTCCAGCCCCGAGCGCGGGCCCGCTGCCGGCAGCGTGCTACAGGGGCGCCCTGTCCTCTGGATCCGGGAGGCGATCCCCGCCCCACCGTGCTTCGGAGCACGGCGAATTGAGACAACGGCGGCTCAAAATCGCCACCCAGACACCTTTTTCCGAACTGCGTCCTGCCACGTGGACTAAGGATCCCCCGATGGCCAACTGCCACCCTCCTCAATGCTCGGGCGCGGGGACTCAGGATCCCCCCGAAGGCCGCCTGCCGTTGTATGAACGCGCCCCCCTCAAGGCCCGGGCCCCAGGCAGGCTCCCCCCCCAGCGGCGCAGGCCACAAGGCGCTCTCGGACACTGGCCCTCCGCCTTTGCGCGCCTCCGACTTGTCCACCCTCGGTGGGGGGGGCGGATTGAGCAGGGACCGACCGTCCAAGCATTCCTAGTCCTATAGGCCTACCACGACATGTTCTTAGAGCCCCAACAAGTTCTAAGAGCAAAGCCGATGCGCTTACAACATCAAACCGATGTGTCAAAACAAGACAATCCCAGCCAGAAGCGCTCAAGGAACACTTCGTGGAAGCCACGAAAGGCTCTCGGCACAAACGCAGCGCGCGCTCTTGTAGCGACCGCCCCTGCGAGGCCGCCAGCACCCCATCGTTGGGCGCGGCGCCCCCGCGGGGCGGGCCGCGCCCGCGGGTCTGCGCAATCGCCGCCCAGGGCGCGGCGCCCGCCCCCTGGCAGGGTCACCCGGGCGCCGATCACCCCCAGGGGCGCGCGAGGGCGGGGGAAACGCCGCGCCCCAGCTGGCAGCGCCGATGGCTGGTAGCAAGGAAAGAGAACCTGCGCGGCGCGCTCGTCGCGCGCGCGAAGCTGAGCCGCCGCGACGCGGGAACCCACGGGCGGCCGAGCAAACAAACAAACAGCGCTGGCAGCGCCGCGCGGCGCGGCGCGCGGCCCCGCCTCGCAGGCCGCCCCCGCGTGGCGTCGCGCTCGTCGGCGGACGTGGCCGCCGACGCCCCCGCGCCCCCTGTTTCGCCATCGCGCGCGCGCGCGCGCGTTTGCGCCTGCCAAGCAAGCGAGTTCGTGGGCCGACCACAAACACAGCGCGCGCTCTTGTAGCGACCGCCCCTGCGAGGCCGCCAGCACCCCATCGTTGGGCGCGGCGCCCCCGCGGGGCGGGCCGCGCCTGTGGGTCTGCGCAATCTCCGCCCAAGGCGCGGCGCCAACCCCCTGGCAGGGTCACCCGGGTGCCGATTGCCCCAACGCCGACGGTAGCCGGGGAGCCGCCAGGGGGGGGGGCGCGAAACCCAATGCCGAGCCAGCCACCGCTGGCGCGCGCGTTCCCCTCGCGCGAGAGTTATCCCGGCACGCGCGCAGGTGCACGGCTGCCTGCGGCTCCTGCAGCATGGCGTCGCCCTCGAGCTCTTCTCGATCCACATGATCGAGGCGCGCGTCCGAGCGCCAGCGGCCCGCGAGGAGAATCTCAGCGAGCCTACCACCACTGCGGCGTAGGGTCTCCGCGTGGCCACGCCGAAAGCCCTCGTGCAAAAATGCGCGGAAACGCGCTCGCCGGCCTCGTGGGCGAGCCGCCGCGCCGAGTCGAGAATGCACCCGCTCGACAGGTGCGCAAACGGCGCGGTGCCCGCTGGCGCGCGGTCGAAGATGGCACCGAGGTCGTGCGCGGGGCGAATGGTTTTGCGCGCCGCGCACCAACAGCTGCGCACAAGGGGCGAGGCATGGTCGACGTGATTGCACCCCAAATGCAGGGTGACACGCCCGCCGGCGAAGAATAGTACCGCGCGTGCCTTGCGCGCGCGACAATCGTCGTCAGAGAAGGAGAAGGGCGCGGCCACGCGCGGGCCCCCCTTTTCGACTCCGAGGCCCTCTGACGGCACTCTGAAAGCGAACGCGAAAGCCGCGACGAAAAGACCCCGGGCGGCCCCGTCGGGCGCGCGCGCAAGCATGTCGACTAAGCGCCGATGGCCGATCGCGGGCTTCGGCGCCGGCCCGTCGCGCAGGCGCTTGCGCGAGACTTTCACTTGCGACTCAATTTCCACTTGCGACCCGTGTCATTGCTGCATGGAGACGACCAGCCGAGCAGACATGCGACCTCTAGCTGCTTGAGTTTCTGCTTCGCCCTGCGCGGGCTGCGACAACCAGCCCGCGAGCCTTCCATGAAACTACGTGTAGCGGCACGCCCTCGGACCACAACTCATGCAGTGCCCAGCTGCTGTGAAAGTGGCCACGTGGGAGCGTCGATCGAGAGCTAGGCCGAGTCGTCAAATCTGGATGTGATCGGCTCCCTCGATCTGGAGACGGGCCGCCTCCGCTGGGTTCAACTTGAGCTTGGATGGCTCACGAAGTCCCTGCGGCTCCACCTCTACCGCTGGCGTCGCACCCTGTTGGGCAAATCCAAATCGGCGCAACGCTTCGAATTCATGTTCCGAAGCGATTCTTCCATCATGGATGCCAGCGTCTTTGTCCGAGCCCCTCTTCCGCGCTGGCATTGCCTATTGTCTCCAGAAACAGACGCAGGGCGTCCGCTCCGTGGACATTCTGCGCGATAAATCGTCTTCAGTTGCCTCGCTCGGAGTCCGAGGTTCTGACAAGCGCCAGGGCCTTGGGCAGCGCAACTCCCTGACCTCCCACCACGCGCAGGTAAGAGCGACGGGGGCAGGTGTCCTCGAGGAGCTGGACTTGTTGAGGCTGAACTCGGGCATCTTCGATCCATCGCGCGGTACATCGGTGGATTTCGGCGAGCTGGGCGCTGTCTGGAGCTCCAATAATGAAATGGCCCGGGCTGGGCTTCCGACCCTGGTCAGCCAGGCGCGCCATGTCGATAGCTGGAAGTTGAGCTTCAGCGAGAGGCGCTGCTTGTTCCAAGCAGCTGACCGCCTGTCGAAGCGCCCGTTGCCCTCCTGCTTGCAGGTCCTGTCGGCGTCGGATCGAGCTGGCTGGTGGCACGCCCTTTGGCTGGATGCATTGTTGTTTGCGCTGCGTCTGAGCGCATTGCAGCTTCGCCGCAACCCCCTGCAGGCTGAGCGGGTCGCGCACCGAGGTCAGCTTGCGGAAGGAAGGCAAGGGGCTCACCTTCTGGGAAAGTGGGCACGCGCTCATCTTCTTCAGCAGCGCGGATGTGCGCGGTGCCATCCTGACGCGCCACAATCCCCGCGCAGAGGCGCGAGAGGACGGACGCGCACTTGACCAGGGCTTAGTGTAAAACTTTCTAGCGCACGGGCGGATCCAGCTAATCTAGCCACAGGGGCTGCCGAGACTGAGGGTCCTCTCGGATGATGGTGGTGATGGTGGTGACCATGATGATGAGGATGACGATGGCGATGATTGACGACGAATATAGTGGTGATGGCGATGATGGCGATGGCGATGATGATGGTGATGACAATGATGGTGATGATGCCCATGGTGCAGATGATGATGACAATGGCGATGCCGATCATGATGATGATAATGATGATGATGGTGGTGCGTTTGGCGATGGCGATGGTAATGGTGGTGGTGGGTGTGATGATGGCCATAATTATTAAGACGCTGATGAGGATGATGCTGATGGCCATGATGATAACGATGACGATGACAATTGCGGCGATGCGGGTAACAATGGTGATGATGATGGTGGTGATGACGATGATGATGGTGATGGCGATGGCAAGTATGATGAAAATGACAATGGCGATGGCGGTGATGATGACGACGCTGCCGATGACAGTGGTGATGCTGACGATGATGCTGGCGATGGCGATGGTGATGATGACAGCGATGATGCTTCCGGTGGCGACGGCGATGAGGGTGATGCTGATGACGACGATTGCGATCACGAGCCTCATGGAAATGACGATGACGAGGACGATTGCGATGACGATGTTGTGCTGGTGGTGATGATGGTGGCGATGGTGATGGTGACGGGGGTGGTGATAGTGAGTGTGCTGATGATGGTAATGGTGATGGTGACTTGCATGACGATGATGGTGACGATAACGATGAGTATGACGATGTGGTTCACGGTGGCTGTTGTGATAATGGCGGGCCCCATGGTGATGGCAGTAGTGATGATGATGGAGATAGTGACAGTGATGATGGTGGTGGTGATCACAATGATGGTAATGACGATTCTGGTGATAATGATGTGCATGATGACAATGAAGATGGCGATGTTGATGGTAGTGGTGGTGATGATCATGGTGCTGGTGATGGTGCTGCTGAAGACCACGACGATGCTGATGACGTTGATATGATGATGACGAAGATGATGGTGCTGGTCATGCTGGCGATACCAGAGATTGGAATGGCGATGGGTGGTGATGATGGCGATGATGTTGTTCATGATGGTGATGGCGACGGGGGTACGGATGCTGATGATGATGCTCATGATCATGGTGGGGCCAATTAGGATTAGAGTGTGTGTGTGTGTGTGTGATGCTGGTCGTTCGGGGTATCGCGATGGTCATGGAAATTGTGACGACGATGGCGATGGTGATGACGGCGAAGGTTGCAACGAGGGCGATGGCGATGACGATGATGATGATGATGCTGCGCGTGGCGATGATGAGAACGGTGACGATGATGGTGATGTTGATGATGGCGGCGGTGATGATGGCGACCGTGATGGTGATGGCGCTGGTAATGATGATGGTGATGGCGATAATGAGGACGATGATGATTATAAACTTGGTGATGGCGATGATGACGACGATGCCGATGGCCATGTCGATGACGGTGGCGACGATGATGGCGATGGCGACGGTGATTTTTCAAAGTCGGCATCAGGGCCGAGCGAGCCAGCACGCCGTTGAAGAAAAAATGGTCCGCCGCAGAGAGCCGAATCTCTCGTGGGCCCCCGCTCTTGGGGCCACGTCTCGCGGGCGCTTGCACAGGGGGGCCGCGTCGCGCTGCCGCGAGGCGCTTCGAGGGGGCATTTATGCGTCAAACAGAAACGCCGCGGCCGCGCCTCCTGCTGCTGCATCGAGCTGATCGCGTGGGCCCTCGGGCCTTTCGAGGCGGGCTGGCCCCGAGTCGGCAGAATTCGGCTACGCCAGCCCTGCCGACCCCGAGTCTGCTTGCCCAGACAAGAAGACATAAAACAAACTATGACTGGCCGCGCACGCTCTACGGCATGTCCCAGCACTGAGTCCTCTCGGACTGGCGGCGCACGCCCTGCGGCGCGCTCCTGCTCTGAGTCTGCTGAGAGAGGCGGCGCGCGCCTTGCCACCCTCGAGTCGGCTAGCCCAGAAATGAAGACAGAAACTGCTGAGACTGGCGGCGCGCGCCCTGTGGCAGGCTCCAGCTTTGAGTCTTCTAGGACTGGCGGCGCGCGCCCTCCGGCATGCTCCAGCTCTGAATCTTCCGAGACCGGCTGCGCGCGTCCTGCCGACCCCGCGTCGGCAGCTGCTGAGACCGGCGGCGACCGCTCTGAGTCTCGCGAGACTGGCGGCGCGCGCCCTGCGGCGCGCTCCTGCTCTGAGTCTTCTGAGGGCGGGCGCCGGCGCTGCACCTGCACGCCGTGGCGGCTGGCAGGGAGCGGGGGCCCCCTGACAAAAACGATTGCTCGGGTGTCTCCAGCCAGCGCGCCGCCCCTTCCTCGAGCCACCCCGCCGGCGCCACCCCGCGGCGGTGCTGTGCCGCGCCCTCGGCGGCCAGCGCCTTCATGGTTAGCTTGCGGCCTGGCCACTCTGGGGCCCCCGCGATCAGCTCGGCCTGGTCCGCGTCGAAGTATCGCTCGAGCCGCGTGATGCTGACCTGCTGCTGCAGTTCGCACTTCGTGACTTCGACGTCAGCCATCTCGTCGGGCGGCTGGGCCTGCCCCAGATAGGCGCCGATATCCTGCTTGAGTGCTCCGCCCGCGCCGCACTTCAGGAGGCTCTTCAGCGCGGCGAGCCCCAATGCTGGAGCTGGGGGCCCTATCTCCTTCAGCGCCTGCTTGTCCTCCGCGTCTCCGCCGCGGAGCGTGTCGAGCATGTTCTTGTAGCCCCCCAGCTCGGCGGAGATCCCGCCCGCGAGTGGGCGTTTCGTCGTCATCGTGTACGCGCCGATGTTGATGCTGCTGTTGAGGCGCGTCCTGTGTGCGGTCTGGAGCAGCAGCTTGAGCGCAGTGCGAAGCAAGGCCATCAGGTCCTTGCCATTGCTGCTCCAGACCTCGTCGCTGTGGGCCCCCCATCCTCGCCCCGCGGCCGCCCCTGCGCTTCCTGCGCGCGTCGCCCTCGGCTGCCTGCTCATCCTCGTCGACCTCGGTCGCCGCGTCGATTGGCGCTCCCGGTGACTGACCTGGCTTCGTCGGCGGCTCCTGGGGGCGGGGCTTGGCCGTGGGGGGGGCCCCTCGTCGCTCCTGGAGGCGGCGCCAGATGCCTTGGAGCCCTTGGAGGAGTCCAGTGGGAGGCGCCAGTTCGCGCGTTTCGGCTCGGCTACTGGCTGCGCGGCCTTGGCGGCGGAGCCCCCCCCTGGTAGCGCCGCTGCTGCCGCCATCGTGCTCGCGCCGTAGCACTGGCAGCGTGGGCGTCGACGCTGCGGTGAAGGATGGCGCCGCTGTTGGAGTCGCTGCCGGGGCTGCTGCCGCCCGACGTGGCGGCCGAGCAACGCGTGGCCGATGTCGAAGAGCTTCGCACGCGCCCAATATGAGGTCCGCTGCTCGGCGGAGGGGTGCTCTAGCTGCCGGGGCGTCCTCGATCGCGCGAGGTGGCCGAGGTGCAGGTCCGAGCGGGGCGGCTGCTCGAAGCTGCGATGGGCCCGACTTCGCCCGGCGGGCGGCCTGAGCATCGGCCCCGATAGCGACGGCGGAAGATGCGCGATAAGATGGGCTCGATACCTAGAACCATCCTGCAATTCGCGCTGACAGGCGGGATCGGGTTCACATTCATGAAGGGGGCACTGTAGTGCACAAGTAGCCTGGTGACATGGATATACATGATATGTGAGCTCCGCTACACACCGACCAGCAATCCATGAACGTCGTAGATGTCGCGTAGCATGATCTTGGTTTGGGAAAGTAGTCTGGTATACGATACATGTGTTGTCGACCTGCAATGTTGTGACTAGTGATGGCATACCGCGTCCGCCCCCCGGATATTTCGACTGACGCGTACCCAACTGTTCGAGAATCCCAAACCGTAGCCCACAAGAGAGAATTTGACATACGAACGGGCAATTGATTTCGTTGTCGCTGTCCGTCTCGTCGCACGAGGTCGTCGAGGGGAGGGGGGAGGCCAACATGCTGGTCCCAGGTGGTGCCCACTGTGAGGCTCAATAGGAGGCTCTGAGTGCGCGAGCGGCGCAATACTGGAAGGTGCTCCGAACAGACTCATCTTCCCACAGGTGTTTGACAACGGGCGGCTGCCACACCTCCTGGAAACTCTCGCCGATGGGGCCGATGCCAGGCACAACAGGTCATCCGCGAGCTGCTTGGCCCACGGGTGAACACTCGGAGCAGCGGTTCTCCCACCCTGCTCGTTGAGAGTGGGAGCACTGGCTGGGCGGTAGCATGGTGGTGACTTCCGACGGCCAGCCCCATGGTGGGTTGTAGCGTCGGCGCTTCGCCTGCCACAATCGTTTCTAAATATATTCCAACTCCTCAACCACTGCCATAATATCCGAATGTCACCAACTAAAAATCCCGTGATCTCACCAACCGGGGGACCCGTGATCTCACCAACTGGTGATGGTGATGGTGATGCTGACGGTGATGGTGCTGGTGATTGTGATGATGATGATGATCATCATCATCATCATCATCATCATCATCATCATCATCATCATCATCATCATCATCATCATCATCATCATCATCATCATCATGCTGATGATGGTATCGAACGCGGAGGAGGAGGAGCAAGGAGGAGGAGTAGAATTCCACGCAAGGCGGACCCTCCCTCTTGTGGTTCTGAGCGGATCCCTGGGCCGCGAAAGAGCGGGCGCGGCGCCGTCTCCTGCGGTGCGCCTCTGGAGCTTGCGGCGCGCCACCTCTGCCGCGCGCTGCTGGTCCTCACCTCGGCGGGCCTCTCTGCTTCCACTTTCTCTCTCAATGTCTCTCTCTCTCTCTCTCTCTTTCTCTCTCTCTTTCTCTTTTGTTTATTTGTTTCTCTCTCTCTCTCTCTCTCTTTTGTTTTTTTTTGTTTTTTGTTTTCTCTCCCTCTCTCTTTTTCTCTCTCTCCCTCTCTCTCTCCCTCACTCGAAACCGCCGATCCGAGAATACCTAGACCCCTAGAGGCCCATCAGAGAGTCAGGGGAGGGCGTGGATGGGGAGCTGAAGGATGGACGAGCGTTACAAGACGTGTGCCCGCCCCGCATGCGGGCGACGGAATACAAATTCGCCGGCCCAACTCGCCAGAGGCGTGCTCAAATCTCCAGCAGCAATGTTCGATTCTTCTGGTCCGCGCGCGCCTGGCGGAAACCTGGCAACGGTTCTACCAATGGAAGGCGGGTGGTTCTCAAAATGTGGATCTCGCACAAGCGTCGCGCACATTCGTTTTAAACAGTTGCAAGAGCTTCACGGATTGAGGGCGGGTGGCTTTCAAAATGTGGTTTTCGCCTCAGCACCGCGCATATTCGTTTAAACAAAATGCAAGAGCTCAACGGATTGAAGGCGCAAATATGGCGCTCGCCATAGCGCCGCGCACATTCGTTTGACCAAATTTCGGTAGCTTCACGGATTGAGGGCGCGTGGTTTTCAAAATGTGGCTCTCGCCTTAACGCCGCGCACACTCGTTGTAACACATTGTAAGAGTTTAACGGATTGCGGGCGGGTGGTTTTCAAACTGTGGCTCTCGCCTGAGCATCGCGAGCACTCGTCCCCAAAAATGATGCAAGCGCTTCACAGATTGAGAGCGGGTGGTGTTCAAACTGTGGCTCTCGCCTTAGCGCTACGCACATTCAATTAAAACATGGCAGGGGGTTCTTTGGTTTTCATCGTTATATTACCAGACATGCGTTTTGGAACGACGCAGGGCTGTCAAGGCGCAACAGTTATGTTGGTTCGCAGTGCTGACGCCCCAGCAATGGTGCTCTTGCAAGGCTCAGACGCCCTGAGAACGGTGTTATGGCACACTACAGGGCTTTCTCATGCTAGTCCCCCAACGGGAGAATTCCCTCAGTGGAAATGAGCCGTTGTAGGGGCCTATGAAGAGGGAGCTTCGAGGGACGGTGTATTCCGACATCGCTGATGAGTCTTGAGTTTAC
>CAUYUJ010015595.1:299359-322818 GCA_963575745.1 Prorocentrum cordatum | reverse complement strand
TGGTGCTGGTGGTGGTTGTGGTGGTGGTGGTGGTGGTGGTGGTGGTGGTGGTGGCGGTGCGGCGCGGTGGTGGCGGGCGGATGGGCTCGCGAGAAAAAGGCCCGCGCTGGGGCGAGAACGCCATCCTGAACGACGGAGGCCAAACACCGATCCGAAAATGAGGCCCACGCTGCAGCGGGAGCACGATTCGGAACGATTCGGGAGCAGAAATGGGGCCGGCGCCTCAGCGAGAGCAGCATTTTGAAAAAAAAACGCAGGCGAAAACCCAATTCCCGGGAATCCTGTGTGTAAAAAGAACAGTGCGCGGGGGGGGTCGGTTACTTTCAGGCCGCCATCGGAGGAAGAGGGAGAGTAGTATTCATATTGAGTAATCGTGGAGGAGGAGGAGGAGGAGGAGGGCGGCAAAGGGGTGAGAAGGGGAGGAGTGGGACAGCAAACATGATTGAGGACGAGGAAAAACGACGGTGGAGGAGCAGCGGGATCAGCCCAAGACGCTGGTTTGTGTCCACAGGAGTGTGGTTCGAAGGTGCTGGCTTCCGTGTCAGCAACGCCAGTCAGGTCGTGGCCAAGCGTCCACGCCCTCCAGGACCGCAGCTCGTTCTTGGTCTTGACCCCAGCGGGCACCTGGGACGTTGGGGTACAGTCAACCCGCATATCAAGGATGGGTATCCTTCCCAAGGGCACACTTGCATCCTTGCCTCCAGGTCCATCCTGCGCCACTTTCGTTGGCCGCGCCCCGCTCGAAAAGCTTCGACCTGGGCGTCCGAGGCCCTCGCGTCCCTAATCATCGTGCGTCCTTGTGATGCGGGTTGGCTGCAGATCTCTTGATCGGGGACGGAGAGGCGCCCACCTCTGAAGTTGTCGCTGGCAGGGCCTGCCCAGGATGTGCCGCCAGGCCTGCCCGCTGCCAACCCCGCGTTCTTGGTGGCAGCTGCTCGAATCCGTGAGGTCGACGAGGTCGGTGAGTAGACCAGGGCGGGATGAGGACTGCGGCGGGCGAGGGGGATGAATAGAATGAGAATGGCAAGTGAGATGACGAGGATGACGATGATGATGGTGATGCTGATGCTGATGATGTTGGCGGTGGTGAGGTTGATGATGACAGCGATGCTGCTGATGATGGTTGTGATGACGATAGTGATGAAGATGGAAATGATTATGATGCTGGTGTTGATGCTGATGTTGTTGATGATGGTGATGGTGGTGATGATGACGATGATGATGATTTTGGTGGTGGTGGTGGTGCTGGTGATAGTAGCGGCGATGGTGGTGAGGATGATGAAGAGGCGGGGGAGGAGGAGGAGGAGGAGGAGGAGGAGGAGGAGGAGGAGGAGGATGAGGAGGAGGCGGAGGAGGAAGACGAAGCCGATGACGAGGACAAGGGCCAAGAAGATGACGAGGAGGAGGACGACGAAGATGCTGGCGATGATGACGAGGATTGGGATGAATAGAAGGGAGGAATGTCAGAAGAGTCGTCACGTGTGACACGTCTTCATTTTTCGAGGAGCCTTTTATGGGCCTCATTTGTGCCGTTCTGGGGTCGTCAGGGTATATGGTGCAGCAGTCTTTGGGGTCCTGTGCGGCCTTCTTTGGCGTCTTGGGGCCCTCTTTGGGCCGTCGTGGGGCCGCCCTCCCTCTTTTCATAAGCTGTCTTGGGTCCTCCCAGAGACCTCTTCGGGCCGGCTTGAGCCACTTTGGGCTCCGCCCTGGGCTGCCCAGGGTCCCTGCTGTATTGGGGCTTTCCTGGAGGACTCCGAGGTCGGGCCGTCGTGGGGGCCGGTCGGATGCTCTTCGGGCCGCCCGGCGCCGCCGAAGCCCGACGAGTTTTTCCGTCGGCAGCGAGGCGGGACAATCCGCTCCAGCGTGGCAGCGATACAGGGGCACTACAAAGCTCAGAGCCCCGAATCATCAGGGGTAACTCGGGTCAGGGATAACTCGGGTTCCTTTTTCGGGAATCCAAACCCGAGTTACCCCGGACCCGAGTTACCCCGGATAATCGGGCGTCCAGAGCCCCGAATCATCAGGGGTAACTCGGGTCAGGGATAACTCGGGTTCCTTTTTCGGGAATCCAAACCCGAGTTACCCCGGACCCGAGTTACCCCGGATAACTCGGGCGTCCAGAGCCCCGAATCATCAGGGGTAACTCGGGTCAGGGATAACTCGGGTTCCTTTTTCGGGAATCCAAACCCGAGTTACCCCGGACCCGAGTTACCCCGGATAACTCGGGCGCCCAAAAAGCGAACATGAAGCCCGAAGAGTACGAGAATGCGGGGGGTCGTCCGAGACACGCGCGCAGGCAATGCTTGTTGCACTTTCCAGGCCCCTCCGGAGGCTCTCCTGCAGATCTATTGGGCCGTCTTGGGGCCACCCCAGGCCCCGGGGCCGTCACGGACCCATCATTGATGGGCCTGCTTTCCACCATCGCCACCAGAAGTTGGAGATGGGGGGGGGTTCTCCTCCTCCTCCTCCTCCTCCTCCTCCTCCTCCTCCTCCTCCTCGTCCTCCTCCTCCTTCCCCCCTTCAACCTATATGGTGGTGGTGGATCTTGCCGGATCCTTCGCGCTGACCCGGGTCTGGGCGCAGGATCTCGTAGGACCCCGCAAGTGGGACCCCGCAAGGCCTGACTGACCCGGGTCTGGCTTGGCCCGGGCCAGAAGATCGGGCCGAACGAAAGGGGGGGATAGGGAAAGGGGGGGGTACGAAATCTGCTGCATGCAGCTGGTTTCGGCCCTGCCGCCGGGCCCATTCCTCGATGCATGGTCGCCTCCCGGCGCCGGGAGGCGCCGGGAAAATCAGCTACGCCAGCTGATTCTCACCCCCCCCCTTTGCTGTCCCCTCCTTTCGCCCGGCCCGAGGAAAGCCCCGAGCGTGCGCCGTCGCGGCGGCCTCCGGGGCCACCTCGGCGGGCCCGAGTGCCCCGCCGCGGGTGCACTCGGGGGGCCCGCCGGGAGCTCCCGGGCGCTGCATGCGGAGGGCGCCAGGGAGGCGTCGGGCCTCCCAGGGAAGGTCTCGGGAATGGGGGGCGAGGATATCCTCGGCGTCACCCCGACATGCTTGTAAGTCGGGCCTGTCGCTCTACAGGAGGGATGTTCAAAAAATAGTCCAAAAATAGTCTCCGGATTACTTTTTGATTATGTTTTGACCATTTTGGAATATGTTTTGACGATTTTCTATGTTTCCTCCAAATCCCCCTGTATGGGGACAGGCACGACTTAAACATACTTCTACTGCATGTGCGTCGCCCCCCCAGGGGCGACGCGCGCACCGAGAAATCTTAACAATAGTATGTGCGTGATGGTGGGCGCTTTCTGGCCACACCGCTCGGGAAGCAGTATACTACAAGATGGGTATACTATATGTTCGGGTCGGACGCGCGCCTCCAAGGCGGACATATGGTACTAGTATGTCTCTGTGCGTCCCAGGGAAACACGCGGAAATCTTATGGTCGGGTGTTTTTCTTTGTTTGTGGTGATGGCGATGATGATGTTGGTGTCGCGATGGTGATGTTGATGATGGTGATGCTGAAAATCGTATGGTGGTTGTGGCGATGTCGGTGTTGATGATGGTGGTGATGGTGATGATGATGATGATGATGATGATGATGATGATGATGATGATGATGATGATGATGATGATGATGATGATGTTGGTGCTGCTGCTGATGATGATGATGATGATGACGATGACGATGCTGATGATGATGCTGATGATGACGATGATCATGATGACGATGATGATGTGAAGGAGGGCGTTTAGGGAGGAGGAGGATGGGGAGGAGGAAGGTTAGAGGGGGGCGGCAAGAAAAGGAAAAAGGGGCATAGGGGAAGAGGAAGAAGAAGGACTGAGAAGCGAGGGTGGTTGGGGTGCAGGGATGTTTTGTTCTCCGAAGTACAAGGGAAACTGTCGAGATATCAATGGCTCCGCGCGAATAGTGTGGTTCGGGGACGTGGGCCGCAGCGCTTTGGGAGGAAAGGGGAACGGGTAAGGGCAGGGGAAGTGGTCGAGAGGGGCGCATGACGAGGGCATCGAGGATGCGGATGGTGATGGGTGGGCTATGATGATGATGATGATGATGATGATGATGATGATGATGATGATGGTGATGCTGATGCTGATGCTGATGCTGATGCTGATGCTGATGATGATGATGATGATGATGATGATGATGATGATGATGATGATGATGATGATGATGATGACGATAGTGATGTTGTTGATGTTGTTGTTGATGATGATGATGATGATGATGACGACGATAGTGATGATTATGGCATCGACGATGCGGATGCTGATGACGAAGAGATGTTGCGGCGCGTTCCACGCGGGGACCAATGGGGTCTAAGAATGTGTTCCAAACCAAGAAATAGGCAGGCAGGGACACGCATCAGAAGGCCTGGAGGCTTCGCAGAAGGTTTCGTGGAATTCGGTGAAGAAGGTTTTGTTGGAAGGGTCCCTGAACATGTTGCCCATGTGGGTCTTGTACAACTGTTCTAAGAGTCTACAGCCTCGGGGGAGTTTTCTTCTAACGCCCGACGCTGGGCTAACGGCTTGATGCAGCGGGTCACTTGTTATTGAGGGCGTGAAGATGTGGGCTTGCACCACACAGCTTGCACCAGATAGGGTTTCCACCACTTTCTTCGCATCACGTAACTTGCGCCGTATGGGTTGCGACGATGCGCGGCATCACCACAGAGCTTACATCACACAGCTTGCGACGATGTAGGTTTGCACGACATCGTGTACACCGCAGAATTGGTGCCACGTAACCTGCACCACATAGCTTCCATCGCACAGCATGCGTCGATGTGGGTTTGCTTACAACTCATATCTGGCGCCCCGCGGCTTGCATCGTGGAGCGCATGTGAACGATTTTCCAACCGATATGCCATCCAAGCCATATCGCACCACTCCGTCTACAAAGATGCTGCAGGCGAAACCCACCCCGAAGCATAACAGGTCGAGCATTTTGTGAAGACGTGTCAAGCGACACTGCAGGCAAGCGAGGCAAATCGTGAGCAAACCACAGGTCCCAGGCGAAACAACATTGGATCAACACCAAGCTAAACAACTTGAGAGGACGCATATGGAGAAACCGCGCCGAAGCCAACACGAACCAAGTACATCGTGTTGACTTGTCGAGCGAAGCCAGGCCCACACCAGACAAACTCAAGACCCAAACCAAGACCTTTCTGGAGATGTATCAGGCAGGGCGCCTGGCAAAGCCAGACCAAACCAAACCAAAACAGCGGCCAAACCAGAACACTTTGATGATGTTTCTGTTGATGTTTCAGAAGAAGCGTCCCAAACCAGGGGCCATCCACTGAGCGTAATCACATGAAACTCAACGAGTGGATGACCCAAAGGGGTCCACCCCCGCAGGGCGCCCTGCAGTTACACTTTTATGGGGGGCGGGGTGTTGGGGCGGCTCTTGCTTGCAGCTGATCGTTCTTGCTTCTCTACTCAAGGAACCGGACGGACCTGTGCGCTGGTTCCGTCCGACAGTGCTGGCCCGTCACTGGCGTCCCTCCGGGCCTGGGCGCGCGTCCGGCCGGCCTATGGTGGCCCGCCGCCGCCGCATTTGGTTTGCAAGTTTGGTTGTACGAGCCTCGTAGGTGGCGGTGGACCTCGCGGACGTCGAGTACGTCGGGGACTGAGTGAGTGGGGCTCCCGAGGGAGCCTACGAATCGTGCGGTCGGGCGCGCAGAGCCCGGCTGTGTGGTCAGTGGGAAACGGAAGAAGGCACCTAATTGATTGCATTACGTAGCTGGCACCCCATTGGCTGCACCCACAGGGGGTGCACCGCACAAATGGCACCACAGACGTGGCGCAGTATAGACTGCACCACATAGCTTGCACCACGTATACTGCACCACGTAGATTGCAATAGTCTCCTCCACGTAGATTGCACAATCGACTGCACCACAGATCATTGGGATCTCCCCCCTGAAACTACTTGGAATTATCCGTGCGACCTCGCCTAGTGCCTAGTGCAGTTTACGTATGTTTCTGCCCCCGTCGTTCATTTCGGGGGTCCCCAAACGGGGTGGTGACCACGCCCTGCGGTGAGTCGGTGGGGATTCGGGGTCACAGCGCAGTTTGGGGGCTCGGGTCGTTCTTCGAGGACGTCTCGGGCGACAGGGGCCTCCGAGGTCCCAAGGCCGTGCGCTGACGGACCGCGCGGCGAGGTCTTGGGGGGCTTCGAGGTCACCGCGCGGTCTGTCACCGCACCGATTCGGGACTCCAAATCATTTTCCATATGAACTCACACCATCCCAGGCAGGTTGGGTTCGGCACCCCCTTTTCGCATGTGACATAATATGTTATGCGCGCGCACTCTTTCATCATATGTTCAATAATCCTTCTGCAACAACGCATGGCAAATTCCACGCATGCTCGTCGTAGCTCGCGCATGCCGATATCCTTCAAACACAGCGGTTTCACAAGGATTGAACATCGAGTCCCGGATACATTTCTCTTCAAGAAATGGCTATGCAGCACGATGGTTCAAACAGGTCAGCGCGCGCGTGCTCCTGCGCACGCTTCAGAAAATAATTTTTACATCGTCATCAGATTGTCAAAGGGCCCTTTTGGCGCGCATGTCGAAACATTTGAACGCGCTTGCGGGCATACTGGGGGAGGGGCCGCGATCCGTGTCAAACAGTAGTTATCCTGCGGGCCACTCGCGCGCGTCGGCCGCGCGCGTGTGTCGAAATCTCTCCAAACGCTCATCGCCGGCACGTTTACACCAGGATCGTCGTCGGCGTGATCAGCATGGGCGCCGTCATTGGGTTTCGCCGTCATTGTCATCATCGTCACCAGCATCGCTACTATCATGATCGTGTCTGCGGTTGTCGGTGTCGCCATGATACCGCGCACGCCAGAGCTTCCGACTTGCACTGAAGCGTTCGTGCGTGAGTACGGCCTGCGGGATACATTGGGGAGTGCCCAGCTGTCAGCGCCACCACGGCCGCGTCGGTCGCGCCAGACTAGCTGGCCGCTCCGCGCGAGAGCTTGTGCGATTGCTGCGACCGCAGCGGTGTGCCAGCCAGCACTACGTAGTCATTGGAATCGCCGCCACATGATTTTTGCAAATCAAGTTGCGGCATGGTGGGCGGGTCAGATGATTAGGCGACCAGTGGAGTTGACAAGTATAATTACGCCAGGATTCATTGCACCGCATCGATTGGACCACACGTGTTGCATCACATGTTGCGTGGCGCACAACGTAGCTCGCACCACACATCGCGCACCACATTGTTCCAAACCGTTTACACCACATGTATTGGCCACGTAAGTACCACAACATAGCTTACACCATATACATTGCACCACATAGTTTACACTATATGGCACCACCTAATATGGTATAATTGGGTTGTGTGGGACCCACGCAATCTAACATTGCAATTGCTACTTACGTGTGATTGGGATGATTCTGGCTCTTGCGCAATCCCCCAGTGTTGCGGCCTTCCCGTGGTTTCCCCCGATACGATCAATGTACGGGGCTGGCCCGCAGCAAGATGTATGTGGCGCGGAACAACATGCATTTGCCTTCCGATTGGTCTCTGGGCAACGGTGTCGCATTGGGGCACACATTCCCGATGCGGTAACAAGTGCGCTGCAGGATTCGGAATCGGGTGGGCGGCCACACCGATCGCACCATACATGTTGCACCGCCTTGGTTGCAGCACGTAGCTCCCGTCACAAAAATCTGCACCACATGTTGCACACTTGTTCGCACCACATGGATCGCACCGTGGGTTTCACCACAAGTGCACCATGTCTGATATTTTGCGCCATGCAGCTTGCACCGTATACGTTGCACCAAAAGGTTAACCCACATATGTTGCACTAGCCCACACACGTTGCACCACGTAGGTTGCACCCCACAGGCTACACCACACATTGCACCACATACACTACACCACGTAGTTTGGTATAACACACGGTTCGGGGTCTATTCTGGATAAAGTTGCAACCGTTACCTAATTGTGTTTGAGTTTTTTTGGTCTCGTACGACTTCCTCTCTTTTGTTGTGGCCTTCCCACGGCTTCCCCTCAAGTGAACGGGCTTCTGTCGCTGACCCGCAAGAGGATGTTTGCGGCCTGGGCGCAACAGCATGTATGCTGCCAGGGCGCAGCCGCGAACAGATGCCCTCCGCTTGTTCTCGGGGCAGGGGTGTCGCATTAGGAGGCGCATTCTCTTGAGAGCCCCCCCGCCTCCTCAGAAGGTTGCCCTTCGCGCCATCCCCCTTTGCGCGCGCCGCCGCGGGGGCTTTCCGTTCCTCTTTGTCTCCTCCTCTTTTTTTTTCTCCTCCTCCTCCTCGTCCTCTTGGTCCTCCTCTTTGTTTTCCTTCTCGCCTCCGCATGGCGCGAGTGGAGAGGAGGTGGGCCCCAGGGCCGCGACCTCCCGAGTGCGTGCCGCAGCGAGAGCGGCGCGGGATGAGGGCCGCCGCGCCATCGGCGGCAGAGAGCGCGGCGCGGCCAGCGCCGCGCAGCTCGCGCGGAGCGAAATGCGAAATAGTCGAACTACGCTTTTTCTTCCTTGTCCTCCTCCCCCTCCTCCTCCTCCTTCTCCTCCTCCTCCTCATCCTCATCCTCATCCTCCTCCTCCTCCTCAAACGTTCAAGGAGGAAACGTGGAAGATGCAAAAGCAGAAGAAGACATGGCAAGCAAGGCGAGTGTGGCAAAAAGGAAGCAAGCTACGACGTGCACGGACGAAACTAAACCCCTTGGCACTGGGGACCCCAGCTACGGAATCGACATAAGCGGCAAACCCAAAGAAGAACCAGAAGTTGGGAAGAAAACGGCAAGATCAGTGAGTTCGGCGAGAAGGACGGAAGTAAAGAAACCATCTCATAGACAAAGCGGGACTGAGTATATAACACGAAGGTCCTTAGACGGAGGGGATGAGAGAGTTGCAAAAGGAGTTAAGGGAAGACAAGCAACGAGAAGAGGAGATACGCCAACGGAATAATTGCTGGAAGAAGACAAAGACATCGACCCTGAAGAACAAGCACACAGAGAAAGGATGGCCCCGCTCTTCCAGACGCTGAAAAAAGCCGAAACAAGAAATACAAACAAACAAAGACAGGAAAGAACAGACGAAACATATAGCGACGACGAGGAAACAAGAAAAGCGGCCAAGATACAGTATGTAGACGACCACCCCAGTGACTCGGGGGACCAGAGGAATGGGAAAGCCGAAAACACTGGACGTAAAGGGAAAGCTCGAGAGGAAGAAGGAAAGAAAGCGGCAAGGACTGGGGGTGCGGCGAAAAGGACGGACGAGGGCACGGCAAGTTCGAGCAGCACGACGAGAAGGACGCAGGCCACGAACCCCATGAATGTGACTGAGCCCCTTGGAGCAGGGGAAGCCGAAAGCTCAGGAGCAAGAGATGAGCCCCCCGACGAAAGAGAAATGAAGTTACTCCGTGACATGGGGAAAAGAAAAGCAGCGAGAAAAGGAGCAACGCCACGCGAAGAAAAAGACCCACAATAGCTGAAAGAACAGGAACCCGTACACGACGGAAAAGCTGGGAGGGGAAAGGTGATTCCGCTTTGCCGCATGCTGACAGAAGCTGAAGAAAGAACGCTACGAAAGTTGAACCAGGAAAGACGAGGAGAAGAAGCGGAGGAAGGCGTAATGAGAATAATGAACAAGGAAGAAGGAAAGGAAGCGGCAATATTTGGGAGTACGGCGAAAAAGGGCGGACGAGGGCACGGCAAGTTCGAGCAGCACGACGAGAAGGACGCAGGCCACGAACCCCACGAACGTAAATGAGCCCCTTGACGCAGGGGAAGACGGAAGCTCAGAAGCAAGAGGTGAGCCCCCCGACGAAAGAGAAATGAAATTACCCCGTGACATGGGGGAAAGAAAAGCAACGAGAAGAGGAGCAAAGCCGCGAGAAAAAGACCCACAATAGCTGAATGAACAGGAACCTGTACACGACGGAAAAGCTGAGAAGGAAACAGGGCTCCGCTATGCCACATGCTGAAAGAAGCTGAAGAAAGAAAGCTACGAAAGTTGAACCAGGAAAGACGAGGAGAAGTAGCGGAAGAAGGCGAAAAGAGAGGAATGAACAGGAAGCAGGAAAGAAAGCGGCAAGAATTGGGAGTACGGCGAAAAGGGCGGACGAGAGCGCGACAAGGCCGAGAAGCACGACGAGAAGGATGCAGGCCACAAGCCCCTCGAAAGAGACAGAGCCCCGTGACGCAGGGGATGTTGAAAGCGCAGAAGCAAGAAGTGAGCCCCTCGACGCAGGGAGAAGATGGCCCCGCTCTTCCGCATGCTCAAAGAAGATAAAGAAAGAAAGCTACGGAAGCTGAGCAAGAAAAGAAGAGGAGAAGAAGCGGACGAGGACGACAACAGAGGAAAGAACAAGGACATCTCGGAGCACCAGGCCCACAAGTACTACCTGGACTCTGTGGTGGCGGCGGCCCCAGACCCGCCCCAATCTCACCACGTGAGAAATGAAACTGCTGGAAAATCTCCCCCTCCTCCCCCTCCTCCTCCTCCTCCTCCTCCTCCTCCTCCTCCTCCTCCTCCTCCTCCTCCTCCTTGACCCCGCCCTCTCCTACGCCCTCCTCTCACCCTTGCCGCGCCCGTTTCGGGGGGGGCTTGCTGCGTCGGACCTTCCGCAGCGCGCGCCCGCCGTGGCCCGCCGGCACCTGGGCGCGTCACGACGCGAACGCGCGAGGACGCGGCGCGCCGCGCAGGCGCGAACCGCGAAGTTCCCAAGATCCAGCGCATTGAACAAATCAAAAGACGGAGGCTTTTCGCAAGTTTCGGCCCCTGGGGGCCCGCGCCGGGCCCCCAGGGGCCGCCCCAAAGAACAGCGCAGGATGAGAAGCCGGTCCTGGGTATCGGGTCGAGACCTCCAGGGACCGCGCGCCGAACAACTCGCGGCATCGAGTCTCTGGGTTTGGCGCCCCCGTTCCCCGGACATCCACCGTCCGGCCAGGGGGAACGGGTCGGACCGTCGGGGCCTCGGGGGCCCCATGTGGAGGATCCGATGATAGGGAAACAACCATTGACATGAGCATAAGATCTCGGAGGTCAGCGCGGATTGCTCGGATCGGCACTGGACCCCCCTTCCCTGGCGCGCGGAGCGCGCCAGGGGCGGCTCCCGAGGCGCCCGCCAGGGGGGCCCAGCGCCGATCCGAGAAACCCGCGCGGACCTCCGAGTTTTCATGCTCATGCCACTTCCTGTTCCCCTACAGATGTGGAGGATCCGATGAGACGTGGGGCGTCTGGGTCCTCTGGCGGGGCCCCATGCTTGGCATCGCTCGGACGTGTGGATTTTTCCTTCGGCGAGGACCATCGAGGAGCATCCTTGACCATTTGGCGAAAAAGCCACGCGCGAAACCGACAAAAAACACAGGTCATGGACGTCCGAGCGATGGCCAGCATGGGACCCCATGACTCCTCGATCCCGCCCCCGGGGGCCGGCTGCTCGCCCCGGGCCGTGCCGTGGACGGCCCCGGCAGTACGAGAACGGGGGGGGGGGGGGTGGGGGGGGCCCGGCCCCCAGGGGCAGCAGACCGGAGGTAATTTCATTTTTGGTTGTTTGTCGGCATGCCGCGCGGGGCAGAAGCCGCGGCGCGCGCCGCCAGGTCCCCCTCCTCATCCTCCTTCCTCCCCCCCCCCTCTCCACTCCTCCATCCTACCTCTCCTCCTCCTCCTCCGCCTCTCCTCCTCCTCCTCCTCCTCCTCCTCCTCCTCCTCCGCCTCGCCCTCTCGGCGGGGGGCCCGGCGCGGGGACGCCACCGCCGACGCCGCAGTCGCCAGGAGTCGAAGAAGCACACAGAGCCAATAATAAGCGTACGATTTCGGCACTGCGCGCGGATTCCTCGGATCCGCGTTGGGCCCCCCCCCCTCCCGACGGCGCCTCTGGCGCCGCTCCCTGGCGCGCTCCTGGCGCGCCAGGGAGGGGGGGGTCCAGCGCAGACCCACGCAAGCCGCGCGGAGCGCCAAAAGTTGATGTTTATGGTTTTTTGTTCCTTCTTCGCACGGCGCCGACGCCACAAAGCGCCGCCGCTGCCACCCGACGGCCAGGACCTGACCAACGCCGGGGGCGCGATCGCCGGGGGCTCCCCGCAGAAGGCTGCCGTGAGGCTCGCGACTCGGCGGCGCCCTTCCCCAGAGGAGGGAGCAGGGGCATGTCTCGGCATCGCTGGAGCGTGTGCATTTTCTTGGCATCGCTCGGACGTGTGCATTTTTCCTTCGGCGAGGACCATCGAGGAGCATCCTTGATCACTTGGCGAAAAAAACACGCACGAAAGCTAACAAAAACACAGGGAATGGACGTCCGAGCGATGGCCAGTTTTGTTGAGTCGGGCCTGTCCTTCTACAGGGGGGAGATTCGAAAAGAGTGCAACAAATAGTCGGGGAGACGCTTTCTGGAGCATTTTTTTGCCATTGTTTGAGCATGCTTTGGGTATCTTTGAAGTTTATCGTCCAACATCCCCCATGTAGGGGGGCAGGCCCGACCGAAGCATTTTGGTTTGACGAGGACCATCGAGGAGCATTTCGGGCCATCTTGTGAAGAATACACGCCCGAAGCCGAACAAGGCACAGGGAATGGACCTCCGAGCGGTGGCGAGACGTGGGGGGCGGGCTCTGCGAGAGCTGCTGTTGGCGGCTGGGCGAGGGGCTTTTTGGAGGCTCGGGGGCCTTGCGGAACAAGGGCGGGAGGAGTGAGGAGTCAGCGGTGGGGCAGTGGCGGGGCACGTGGCCGAGAGCGGCAGTGCGCCAGTGGAGCGTTGGAGTCCCCCAGCCCGTCAGGGCTTCAGGGGGGGGAGAAGACGAGGAGGAGGAGGAGGAGGAGGAGGAGGAGGAGGAGGAGGAGGAGGACAAGGGCCACACGAAGACGATGCCGAGCCGGAGGAGGATGAAGAATGATTCCTCCTCGTGTTCCTTCGCTTCCGCTTCCCTGTTCCTCCTGCTGCTTCGCCTCCCCCGCGTCCTCCGCCACATCCTCTTCCCCTTCTCCTTTCCGCCTCTCCCTTCCCTTCCGTTCCCTCCTTCTCCCTTCCCTGCGATTCCCTCGCGGATAATTGTCCACTGCATGCAGCTCCGTTCCGTTCAGCCCCATTGCGGGGCGGTGACGACGATGCGACGACGCGAACGATGACAACGACTGAGACGATCACAACGACAACCATGACGGGGACGGAACGACGACGCCGTCCTCAACGACGACGGCGACGATGGGGACGACGACGACGACGACGTGGACGGGGATGACGCCGACGGCTTCAACGACGACGGCGAGAAGCGACGGCGACGCGAACACATCGCCGCGCCCCCACGCAGGGGCTGCGCCGCCGTCGCGCCCTCCGTGCTCCTGGCCTTCTCCTGAGGCGTCGACGGTGGCTCTAGCGACGACGACGACGACGACGGCGACGACGCGCGGGGCGGGCCGCTCCTCGCCAGGCACCTGGCCGTCCAGGACGGCGGGCTGGCGACGAAGCTGCTGCAGAAGGAGCAGAACTACACCAACGCGGAGGCTCCCATGGGCGACCCGTCGTTGTCGCCGCCGCCGCCTTCCTTCCCTGCCGCCGCCGTCGTCTTTGACATCGTTATCTGCGTTACCGTCGGCGTTGTCGGCGTCCGTGTGATCGTCGTCGGAGGCATAGGCACCAGCATCGTGATCGTCGTCGTCGTGTGCTCGTGGGGACGGTAGGATGATCTGGACGCGGCGGGGGCGGAGGAGGAGGAGGCGGAGGTGCAGGACAGGGGGAAGGGACAGGGCGAGAAGAGGAGGCATATGGGGGACAGAGGGGGAAGAGAGACAGGAGGAGGGCGAGGAGGACGAGGACGAGGGGGGTTGCTTGGAGAGCATCCAGGACGCAACGGTCATGCTGCGACGCACCCTCGCGTCCCGAGTCCAGTCTTCACAAGGCCCATAACTTCTTCACGCGCCTCGGGGCTCGCCCCCTTGTCGTCGTCGTAGTCGTCGGCGGCGTCGTCTTCGTCGTCTTCGTCGTCGTCGGCGGCGTCGTCGGCGTCGTTGTCGTCGTCGTCGTCGCAGTGGCCGTCGCCCTCGCCGCCGCCGTGCGCGGGGGAGAGCGCCCCTGCGTGGGCCCGCTCTCTGCGGGCGGGGGCCCCGGGGTGTGCGGGGAGGGCGGGGGGTCGCACCCTCCCGCCCCGGCAGCAGCCCAGCCAGCCTCCCCCCGAGAGCCCTGCGTGACGAGCGAACAACTCACACCCATACCCATAGGAGGGTCGAAAGGAGGGGAACTGGCTATGGGTATGGGTGCGAGTTGTCGGACCCTGGGGGAAGCTCCCGTTCGAGAGGGCACCCCTATCCGACAACACGCACCCATAGCCTCCTCCGTCCCCCAGCCAGCCTCCCCCCTCGGGAGCGGAAAAGGGGGGGCTGATGACTAGGGGGGGGGATTTCATGGCGCGGGCCATGATTTTTCCCCAGATTCCATGGCGCCTCCTCTTGTTTCAGTACGTCCCAGGCCCCCCCGCTGGGCCGCGCACGTGCCGCTGCGTTCGGGATGGTGGTGTTGAAGCTGCCCCCGCGAAACAGCTTCGCGTCGACCTTCTGAGGTGTCGGGGGAATCGTTGTTTCCACGGGGCTTCTAGGTTGTGCCGCTCTGGGGTGTCCCTGGCGCCTTAGTGGGGGCTCGTTGCTCGTGGATGCTCATGCGGGGGCCATGAACACAGTGTAACTGTTGCGACAGGTATGCCCCTCGACGTGATAGGGAAGAGAGAGAGAGAGAGTGTGCGTGGGCTTGGAAGGAAGGGAGCAAAAGGGGGTGGTCGCAGTGCAGAGGGGCGACAGTGCATTGGCGAGAAAAGGAGGGGGAAAGCGGAGCAGGAGGAGGAGGATAAGAAAAAGGAGGAGGCGGGGGAGGGAGTGTGCAGCTTCAGTGGGGGAAGGGGGAGGAGGCAAATGTACGAGGGGCGTGAAGCGGAGAAAGGAGCCAGAGGGGAGTGATGGAGCAGCAGGGGGGCGCAAGTAAGCGACTTCGCCGAGAGCTTTTTGCTGAGGGGAGCGCGGCTGGCCTCTTGGGGCTCCTTTTGGGAGCCTTTTGGGGTCTCTTTCGGGCCTCTTGGCGCCTCTTGGAGGGAAACCATCTCTGAGTAATAGTTCCCGGGCTTCGGTCGGGGTACTTTTCGCCGGGGGATCCCCAGGGGCCGCCCCGCGCGCGCGAACTAGAAATATTGTTAACCAGTTGCCGGAGATCCATAGCACGCCTCTGGCCCGTTGGGCCGGCGAATTTTCGCAGGCCCGCGCGAGCGCGAATTCCTCTACTCCAACCACTCTGTCCGTTGTGCTTCCAGCCCTTAGTGTTGCCAGCTTCCCCGTATACGTTGAAACATTGATTTTCGGCATTGCCCCACCCACCACCCTCTCTCACCGCCGCCGCCGCCGGGGGGAATGGGGGCAGCTGCAGCAGCAGAAAGAGTCCTTTCGTACGCAGCCAAAGCATATCCCACATCACAGAGAAACACAACGAAGCATCAGCAGATAGAAGGCCCAAGCGAACAGACAGCACTCAGAGCGCACCTGTCTAAGGCAGCGCCAAGCCAAGCTACCTTAACTTAATCCGAAGGCCTCAATTCGCCCTCCATTTCCAGTGGAGGGGGGGGCCGGGAACATCTGAAAAAAAACATATGGAGCCCATACCCCCCCAACCCGAATTTCGGGTCTTCGGGTTGGCTTGGGGTGGTCTGGCAGGTAGTCAGTGAGGCTCGAGGCCCCCGCGTTGGCGCAGCGCGGGGGCGCCCGGGGCGAGCTCCCGACCGCCGCGCGGCGGGCCCGGCAGGACGAGCTCACATAACCATGGGCGCGGGAGGCGTACGTACATCTGGCTCTCCTGGAGGAGGGCTCGCCGAGTGCGCCCGCCGGCAGTGCCACAAGCGGTCCACGTCGGGCCCCCCGTGCAGCAGAGGGGCGCCCCTTAGCCCGAGGGGGTCGAGGCCGATGCCCTCTCGGCGCTCCCGCGGCTCGACCTGGCGCCGCCGCCCGACGGCCGGGGCCACGGCCGCAGAGCGGTGCGAGGCGTCCTCCGGGACCTCGTGCTGGGCCGGCGCGCGCGCGCCCCGGCCCGCGGAAGCTGCCGAGCTGCGGCACCCCATGCGGCCATCGCCCAGGCCGCCCGCCGCTACTCGGCCGGCGGCCTCTCTCTGGCAGGCGGCGCGGCGCGGCGCGGCGGGCGGCCCGGCGCAGCTCGAGGGCCCGTCGTTGATGGGCCTGTCTTCCACCACCACCGCCCTCAGAAGTTGGAGGGGGGGAGGAGGAGGAGGAGGAGGAGGAGGAGGAGGAGGAGGAGGAAGGAGGAGGAGGAGGAGGAGGAGGAGAGGAGGAGGAGGAGGAGGAGGAGGAGGAGGAAGGAGGAGGAGGAGGAGGAGGAGGAGGAGAGGGAGGAGGAGGAGGAGGAGGAGGAGGAGAGAGGAGGAGGAGTGAGGAGGAGGAGGAGGAGGGCGGAGGAGGAGGAGGAGGAGGAGGAGGAGGAGTGAGGAGGAGAGGAGGAGGAGGAGGAGGAGGGAGGAGGAGGGCGAGGAGGGAGGAGGAGGGGAGAGGAGGAGGAGGAGAGGGGAGGAGTGAGGAGGAGGAGGAGGAGGAGGAGAGGGGAGGCGGAGGAGGAGGAGGAGGAGGAGGAGGAGGAGGAGGAGGAGGAGGGGAGGAGGAGGAGGAGGAGGAGGAGGAGGAGGAGGAGGAGGAGGAGGGAGAGGAGGAGGAGGAGGACCCCCTCTCACCCTCCAACTTGTGGTGGTGGTGGTGGAAAACAGGCCCGCCAGTCCTCTCGGCCGCCCGGCTGCGACCCCGCCGCGCAGCCTCTGCAGGCGGTGAAGTTGTGGCGAGGTGCTCGTAGCCTGTGAGGCGCCGTAGCCGCCGCCGCAGTGCGCGCGGGCGCGGGAGCGCGCCGCGCGCCCCCCCCTCCCCAAGAGGCTCGCTCCCTCTCGAGGCGTGGCTGCCTGGCTTTCAGTCGGGCCTGTCCCCCTGCGGGGAGGGATGTGCAGAGACAGCCAGGGAAGAATCAGGCTGCAGGGGGCTGTGTTTGATTCTTCCTGGAGCATCTGGGGCCCACTTCTGGGGTGTGTTGAGTTCTTCGCCCGGAATCCCCCTGTGGGGGGACAGGCCCGACCTGAGCCTAGTTGACGGCCGCTGATCCAGGGAAAGCGTAAGCTGGCACCAGCACGCACGGGTCTATCGTGCGTGCGGCACGCATCTCGCCTCGCGGCCGCGTAGCCTTCACGCCGGGCGGGCCGCATACGTATATAGCTTCGCCAAGCGCCCAGAAGACAGGGGTCGCTCACACAGGTGCGCAGGCCCGATGACGCCGTGAATCTCGACGCCTGGCCCTGCTCTCAGGAGGGAAAACAAACACACGGACACATTTCATCGTTGATTCCCCAGAACATATGGGAGAATTTGGGAAGCTGGGGGAAGACAACAACCCAGAACATCTAGGAGATATGGGGAATCATCTTATTTGTGTGTATTTATTTGTGTGTCCCAGGGCCCCTTCAATCTGGACGCCCGAAATGGGTATGGAAAGAATGGGTACAGTGCCCAACAGCAGTTCCTATTCATTTTGAACAGGATTCGCTGTCCACGCCGCCCCGGCCTGTGTCCATCCGATACAGAAGGCCTCCTGCCCAACAGCGGCCGCTGTTGGTTTGGGACAACATGTTTCGTTGGGCACTGTGCCCCTTTTTTCCGTACCCACTTCGGGCGTTCGAATTCAAGCTCTGCGGCCAGGGCCAGGTCTGCTGTCCGCGGAGGTAACGGAGCCGTCTGCCCACCCTTACCAGCCTGGAACATATCCCTATCCCTATGCTGGGCACCTCCTGAGCACGATGCCAATCTTAGGGATTTCCTTTTTTTTGATGGCGAATCCATAAGATTGTCATCGCCTTTTGGCGTGTCAATCTCAGGGATAGGGATACGTTCGAGGCTGGTGACATCCAGCTGTTCAGACGGACGTGTGTTCGACGGACGGTGGTCCACACGAGCGGGCGCCACAGCAGCGCGCAGGGTCTGCCCCTGCGTCCCGTCCTCCGGACTCCTCGACGCGAACAGATGGTCTACCCTGCCTAACATGGTCTGCCTCTGGGGCGGCAAAGAGGGGGATGATGACTAGGGGGGGGATATCATGGCGGGGGCCATGATATTTCCTCAGATTTCATGGCGCCTCTTCTTATTTCAGTACGTCCCTGGCCCCCCCGCTGGGCCGCGCACATGCCGCCAGTCATGATTTGCACCCCCCTCTTGGACACCCCCCTCTTGGCCGCTCCCGATAGATGGTTTATCTTGTTGAACATTGTCTACCACAGCCTGGGAGCTGTCCAGGGCAACGTTACTGCCATGAATGTTGGCGTGCATGCGCGCTGTGCAGCGCTGGAGCTCGTTCTCGTCGCCGTCGGGAAGAGACGCCTTACGGTGGGTAGCGGGGGGGCAGGGGAAATGCATGAACGGAAAGTGACATCTACGCTGCCCGTTCCATCTCTTGGCGAATGGAGTTGCAAGATATCGTATAGGGTCGGCTCCCATTCATTCCCGAGTCTCTACATTGTTTTTGCCTCAATGGTGATCCAGCTGGTATGTGAATACGACTGGTATAGCTTCTCCACTGTTTCTCCCCTTCCTCTTCGCCCTCATCAGTTCTTCCTTCTTTCGACATGCTCCTCCTCTACTCCTCGCGCTTGCTTGGCGGAGTGGTGGCAAAGCGCCCACTCCGGAAGGCTGCACGCTCGTCTGCTGCGCCGCCACAACGGGTGGCGAACTTGCTCGAAGGGTAGTGGCTCCGACAGCCGCGCCGGGCAGGCAGTGCTGTTTTCGATTGGGGCGTTCACCCTGTGATAGCCAGGCATAGGAGGAGGAGGAGGAGGAGGAGGAGGAGGAGGAGGAGGAGGAGGAAGGAGAGGGGGAGGAGGGGGAGGAGAAGGAAGAGGAGCAACAGTTGCTTTCAGCTGGGGCGTTCACCCTGTGATGGCTACGTATGCTCGGCGTGAGTGCGCCCTCTCCCGCCACTGCATCTCCGCGCGCACTGTCGGTCCAACCCGCTGCAATCACGTATAGTCTTTCCGTGCGGGCCGTGGCACAACCATGCGTTGCAGTCTTTGCTCGTTTGCTCCGGATGAGGGGCTCAATGCTCCTCGCCCTCCTCCCTCCTCCACTCCCCTTCCTTCTACGCACTTGCTGCATATCGTCGCTGACTGTACCGATCCCGCCGTTGCCATCACTGAAATTGCTGAGGGTTTGCGCGCATGCCAGCCGATCGTGCGGCGAGCGGAGCTGCACCTCGATTTCGTGATTGCCCATTTCGGGACATTTTTGGTGCACCAGCGCCCCTCACGGACCATCTATGTTTTTCAGGGCGAAAGAAGATTCGAACTGCGTTTCACCGTGCCGCGAGCCGAGCTGCGCCTTGATTCAGTGATAGCCAATTTCGGGACATTTCTGTGGTGCGCCAGCGCCGCTCACGGACCATCTTTACTTTTCGGGGCGAACAAAGGTTCGAACCAGGTTTCACAGTGCTCGAGTGCGCTCTGCGTGTTGCGAGGGTCCATCCCCGGTGCTCACATTTCGTGCGGATCCCTCGCGTACGGGGGAAAACGGCTCCTTCCTATCTAGTTCCTTCACTTTGACCTGCTCCTCCTCGCCACATCCTTGTCAGGTTGCCCAAGAGCTGAGGGCTCTTCGCAGAGTGCAGTACAGGTCATCATGGCTGCGACCTGGAGGTTCCGGGCTTAGACGTCTTGCGAAATTCCACGGGATTCAGACCCAACGGGAATTGCAGCCATGCGATACGAAGTTGCACAGTCGCAGGTTCATGTTCGGCAGCATGTCATCTCGCCCCTGTGCTGGGCAGCCCAGGCGAGAGGGAGACCCCGGCAGGGGACTAACGCGATATAGTTTCTTCTCGTTCCTTTTTTCCCATCCCTCGTTTTCCCCCAGTCCGCCCCCCCATCCCTATGGACGTCGACGCTACAACATGTTCCTCAGCAGGCTGTAGCCGCTTTAGATCGAGTCTGAGCATTCAGGCGTTTCGCCTCTCCAGCCACATTATTCTCTCGACGAGACCATTGGTCCCTATTCAGACACCTACATATCACCATATGCGTTTAGAGGGGATCGGCATCATGTTAATATATTATGGAGGGGTGACAGTTTAGACTGTTTCACGGACTTCGTGTGGGGCAGCCTGACGCGCTTATAATATACGCACAACGATTTCCATGCAAGTGCAGACAAGTCACACGCGCACGCGCGAATGGGACAATCCACAGTTTTATACGCAAGCGACGGGTGCCCTTGACAGTTTCAATTTCAGCTACAATGGGTATTGGTTACCTTTCGGGGCACGCGTGCCCCTTTCGGGGCACGGGGGGGGCGGGTGACTGTGGAGGGGGGCACGCGTGAATGTGAAGGCACTCAGCCGTGAGAACTCTGTGCAACGCTCCCTTGATGAGGGTGATACACGCGTGGGTCTCAGTATCGATTGTGACGGTCATGCGCATTCGGCAATTTGCAAAACTCTTGTTGGTCCGAATGGTTGCGAAGGATACGCTGGTCACGCTCGCGTTCACACTCGATCGGGCGGCCCAGACGCCTCCACGTCCTGTTCCAGCTCCATCTCCAGCGCTAGTGCCCGGCCCGACGTCAAGCCCCCTCCCTCCTCCCCTCCCTCCCCCCCTTGCCCATCTCCCCACCCCGTCCCCCTCCCCTGCCCCGGGGCTGGTGGAGGACGTGGCATCCTTACACGCACGCGTGCCCTTCCACTTCAACGCACACCTTGTTTTCCCAACCCGAGCCGCCGTTCTCGCCTTTCGAGCAGTTGGCGCGTTGACATCGACATCCACGGCTCCCTTTTGCTGCCCCATTTCCGCGCAGGACGCTGGGATCCAAGACAGTCACCGAGCGCGTTCCGCTACTTGCAGAGTGCCTACTCGCAAACGTCAGGAAAAAACATGTCTCTTTCGTGCAACGGATCGTAAATCACCGGCGGCGGATCCAGGCCATTTGCGAGTAGTTACTCTGCCAGTAGCGGAGCGCGCTCGTCCAGACGGGTGGAACCTGAGCGCGCGCGAGGGTTCCAGCACGTATGTGTGTGTGTGTGTGTGTGTGTGACGCGAGAGGGCACCGGCCCTGGGAGGGACCAGGCGCCCACACACCAGAGGCCGCACGGCCCACAGGCCAAAGATGCTTGGAGGCAGCCAGGACAAAGTCGCAATGACGCGCCACGACGACGGCACAAAAAAGCACCCAGTAAACTCTCGAGGCCTCGAAGAGCATTTTTGGACCCCTACTTCTCGTATCGTAATATGCTTATATTTCAACTCCCTCACTCTTTTGTGATCGTGGGAGGGAGGTCGGGGCCAGGGCACGAAACCGCCACATTGGTGGGACCAGCCGCGCGAGTGGATTTGAAGTCGACGTGTACGTATACGGCTGGACCGCAGTATAAGATCGAGGTCAGTTCGGGGAGGGAGATTCTTCGCGGTTATTGGATGTTCTTGCGCATCCTGGGGGGGGGGGTACCCTCGAATGTTCTTCAGCTTGGCCGGCGGAGGGTCCGGTGTTTTTGAGGGCTGCTCTTCTGCCCTACCGTCGGGGCCCTGAAGAAGGAACCCTTTTCGTTGGGAAGGGGCTCCGTGTTCCTTAAGTGTTTCACAGCTAGCCTCAGGTTTCCCTTATGTTTTCGATGGGAAATCGAAGTTTAACTTATGGAAGAAAGGGGCCTCGTTCCTTATGTAGGGTTCCTTAGGTCAAGGCCCCGACTGTAGGTCCAGCCGTACACTTGATTATATTACGAAGGCCTCACGGCCAGCGCCGCCGACCCTGAAGGCGGGACCTCCCCCCGGACCCCCGCTGGCGACCCTTCCCGGGACCCCGCCGGGACCCCGCCGGGTGCCAGTACTCTTGCCGGGGATCATTCCCCCCACCACAGGCGGGACCTCCCCCTGCATGACCCCCGCTGGCGACCCTTTTCCAGGACACGCCGGGACCGTTCCCGGACGGGGGAGTGGTATTTTAACCCAGGACCACCCCCACACCAAAAGCGGGACCTCCCACAGGACACCGGCTAGTGCCCCGGGACCCGACGGGATCGCAGAGGGGTGTGTATTCAGACCCAGGGCTACACCCCACCACAGGCGGGACCTCCCTCATGCAGGACACTTGCTGGCGACCTCCCTGGGATCCACCCTACTACTATTACCTCTACTGCAACTACTGCGACTACTACTACCACTACTACTACCACTACTACTACTACTACTACTACTACTACTACTACTACTACTACTACTACTACTACTACTACTACTACTACTACCACTGCTACTACTACTGTTACTGTTACTGTTACTGTGCTGTTACTACTACTACTACTACTACTACTACTACTACTACTACTACTACTACTACTACTGATGCTCCTTTCTCTCCCCGCTTCCCACTTTCCATTGACTACTAGCACTACGAACTACTACTACTACTACTACTACTACTACTACTACTACTACTACTACTACTACTACTACTACTACTACTACTACTACTACTACTACTACTACTACTACTACTACTACTACTACTACTACTACTACTACTACTACTTACTACTTACTACTACTACTACTACTACTACTACTACTACTACTACTACTACTACTACTACTACTACTACTTCTACTACTGCTGCTGCTGCTGCTGCTGCCACTACAGCCCCTTCTTTTACACCTGCCACGGCTACGAGCACAGGTACTACTGCTACGACTACTACGACTACAACTATAACTACGATCATTTCTACAACTACCAGTACAACTACTACTACTACTACTACTACTACTACTACTACTACTGCTATTACTAGTCTTCTCATTAGTCATATTACGACTACGACTACCATTACTAATACTAGCACCTCTGCTACGACCACTACTATCTTGACTCCTTTTAATATTGTTTCTATGGCGACTACTACTACCAGTACTACTTTTACTACTCTTACTCTTTCCCTTTTTATTTTGTATTACTACTAGTACTACGACTGCTACTACGACGACCGCTTAATTGTTTCTCCTACGACTATACTGCTACTACCACTAGTATTACGATTGCGACGAGACTTGTCACTTCCACGGCTATTACTGCTACGGCTACGACAAAGACTACTACTACGACTACTACTACGACGATTACTACTACTACTACTACTACTACTACTACTACTACTACTACTACTACCAATGTTACTATTTCTATTGCTACTACTACTACTACTACTACTACTACTACTACTACTAGTTAGAGTAGTAGTAGTAGTACTACTACTGGTGCTACTACCAGTACTACCACTACGACCACCACTACCACTAATAATATTCCCACTAGCTACTACTAGTGCTAAGACTCTCACCGTTGATACTATTATGATGACGATTACTGGTACTACGATTGATGCGATTACTGCCACTACGACTAC